>JAJKFY010000329.1:0-22025 GCA_021066465.1 Trichoderma asperelloides | reverse complement strand
AGAGCTTACGCCAATGCCAAGCAAGTTAAAATTCCATCTCTCTCAGCGACGATTCCGCTCAGGGGCACCCATTCGTGGAGGCCATTATCTCGAACGCAAGGCTTCCGCTTAGACGGGAGCTTCTCGAATTGGCTAATGACGGCACGGGCGATGAGATTCGCGCGAGACGTCATTTATCTGACTTGTATTGCCCGCGAATGATTATGCTATCGTTTCATAAAACCATGACTGTATGAGAAGGAAGAGTGTGTATAGCATGTATAGGTAGGCCCATGAATGGATCGGTTGCGTGTAAGCGGGAGCATGAACTGAGGCCCAGCCGCATTGTAGATCGGCCACCCAGTTGATATTTTACAGGCGGCCTAGTGCTGTTGCTAGTGCAGACACCCGAAATAGGCAATGTGCCAGCAGCCTTGCTCCCCGCCAATAGCTACTGCAGGTCTGAAGTCACGTGCACTGCCCGCCAAAGCCCACTGCCGAATTTTTTTGGCGCCCACAAACGCCTGCCCTAGGCCCGCTTAGTCATTCCGAACACACAATTCGTGAAATTGACTTGACCCTATCCAACGGAAAGGCTGCTCATCTTTCGTCAACGCCAAACTCACGCCAAATTTCACCTTGTCGCCCATAACCCACACACCGCGGCAAGATGCGTACCTACGAAGACAGCTTCTCCGGACAGAGGATCTACCCTGGCAAGGTATGCTGATGCTCTCTTTCCTTGCAATTCCCTTTGCACTTTGATACTCGGCGATGCGACGTCATGGGACGAGGCTATGGAGGACGAATACGACGGAAAGACATGGGACAAGGGCACGGTTTGGAAGCGTGAATGGAATCATCAGAGGTGGAATGTGGCAGAATTCTTCAGGAATTCAGCGGTGGAACAAGAGAGCCGAAGGTCCCCGTCGCATTTGGAAGGATCAAGCAAACAAAACAAGTCGTCAAGTTTGGTCATGCTTCATGGATGCTAACTACTTTTTCTCCTCACAGGGTAAGATCTATGTCCGTGGCGACAGCAAGGTGTTCCGATTTGTCAACGGCAAGTCGGAGTCACTTTTCCTCCAGCGCAAGAACCCCCGTCGCATTGCCTGGACCGTTCTCTTCCGACGACAGCACCGCAAGGGTATCTCTGAGGTACGCACGACACAACAACGAACTCCGAAACGCTTTCTTCCGTCTCTCTTTTCTCTCTCTCGCGTCAATGATAGAAAATGACTTGGCATTGCTTTGTTCCATGTCCATATCTATATTCTATACATCAAACACGGACAGAGGAAGAGATGTGAAGAAACAGTAATAAACGCCGGAACAATGTGACTGACCCCCCTTTGCAGGAAGTTGCCAAGAAGCGCACTCGCCGCACCGTCAAGGCCCAGCGTGCCATCGTTGGTGCCTCCCTCGAGGTCATCAAGGAGCGCCGCTCTATGCGCCCCGAGGCCCGATCTGCCGCTCGCGCTGAGGCCATCAAGCTGGACAAGGAGAAGAAGGCTGCTGCTCAGGCCGCCAAGAAGGCCGAGAAGGCCAAGAACGCTGCCACCGCCGCCAAGGGCCAGACCCAGCGAAACGTGAGCAAGCAGGGTGCCAAGGGTGCTCAGCAGAAGGTCGCTGCCCGAACTCGCTAAACACGTATAAATAAAACAATGTTTAAAAAGAAAGTACGATAAAAGACGCGAGTTTCTTCTGGGTGATACGATGGCAGGAGAGATGTCTGCAACGCAGCGGATGAGCAAAGTGAAACAAAGTATGGGAGTCTGTGGTTCTTGTCTCTTTCCGGCCGGTTCTTCTACAATATCGGGTTGTGCATGGAATGCCATAGGGCGCATTTGGTAGCTGAGCAAATGACATACCGGTGCAATGGTTACTATAAAAATGGGAAACTGTTGGCGCTGTGAATACTTGGCTAATCTCAAGCCCCGCCGAAATATCTCCTTCCACCGTTGAAATGTGAATGTGTGACTCGGTGTTTTATCGTCCTTGCCATGGGATTAAAGGCATTTACTTTGTTGCCTTTTTTCTTCTTCAATCCCCTCACCTGCCCTTTTACCAGGCCTTTCGAAGGATGAAACTCTCCTATTCGATCTACGAAGAAGAGGTTGGAGAACATGGAGAGACAGAGCATATATGAGTCCGCAATGGGGTTATTTTACAACGATTAGGGATTTCACGAGGTGTAGCTCCGTATTTTGGTAGGTTCCATAGCAAACTAGTGGGAAACCTGAGTGTTCCCTATACCTACCAGCTAGACACGCTGTTTTCTTTTATATCAACCTCCTAGGTACATATATATCATCAATTTATACAGAGTATGTAAAAATAAGCCTCTTTTGTCATTTTTAATCATAGGAATAGCTAATTTTGCAGCTAAACAATGTCCCCTAGCTGACAACGATATCAAGAGACGTTTGTTTCATTCACCATGGACGATTACAGAATCCAGACAACAATGAATTATTTGGGTTTAAGAGCGCTCCTATAACTTTTTCTAGAACGGACTAGAATCAATGCTATAAACAATATATGCGGAATCTTGCGTCCTTTTTATAATGCTATAATTATTTATTCTCATCAATCCTTACAATATCTATCCAGACTGGATGAACCCGATAATCAATGTAGGTTAGCACATGGAATAGCTTTGTTGTAGGTAGCTTGAACAAAAACATAGGACGCTACTCAGGACGCTTGTACGAAGTCGGCATCTTGCTATGCTTAATAGCCTAATGGACCTCTATTACAACTAGTGCTGGGTATATACGGAGTAGTATTTTCACTACCTTAGTACCTATGCCACCATTAAATACCTAGGTACCCAAAGGGAATTAAAAAATACCCTTTTCCGTTTAATATATCCAATAGAGAATCTCCTGCATAAACGTTACATAAATACAACATCTATTGTATAGGACAGGAGATTCGGAAACCCTGCCTTCACCTGCAAAGTGTCACGAGAATCGACTATTACGTTAGGATAGAGCTGTATATACAACTATAAAGCAAAACATCAACTTCCACCAACAACTATCACTCAATCACGTGTAGTTTCATAAAGAGATAGGGTATATTCAGAAAAAGCACATCAAAAAGATATGCGACAAATAATACATCAACCAGAAGACATTTCATTACATCATAACAGTTTTCCTTCATATTTCCCCTCGCCCCCTCGCACCCTAATGTATGCAATAGCACACCCACCTCATCCCCTTCTTTACCAAGTCGAAGGTCCAATGCCGGGACCCGAGGTGGGCGCAACCTTCAAGACAGCAGCGCCATTATAATCTAGGTTATTAGCTACAACTGAGTTACCCCACCAGTCTGGGAATTCCGCATTGCCCAGACCCAGACCGAGACCGATAACGACAGTGCAGAGGGCAGTGCCGATATCGAGGGCGCCGGACAAGACATAGTTGTATTGAGCTACAAGAAAAAGGGGGTTAGTTTTGACCACTTTATACAACGAAAACCTGTAATGGAGAGAAACTTACTCCACCAACCGAGCCAACGCCTTCGGATCCACCAATTGAAGACAAGACCGATGATACACCACTGGGCAAGGTACCAGGTTGTCGCTGGGGGAATCATTCCTGCAGCTCCAAACAAGGCAGGGAAGACAACATATCGGAGCGGGGAGCGAGGGTAACGACGGGCAAGGAGCCACTGGATAAAGGGGCACAGGAAGCCAATCAGCCAGAAGTAGTTGGTCCAGGAGTATCTAATGATGAGATTTGGTTAGTAAGGAATTACACTGGCTTGTAACTGGAAATAGATGTAACATGAACAAACTCACAATTGACCAGCACCAAACACCAACTTAGGGCCAATGACACCCCAAATGACACTGGCGTTGTAGAAAGTCCGGGCGTTAGGGCAAGTAAGACCCTGTGCTTGATGTGGAGTACAGATGCCCTCGATGTTGCCACGCAAGAAATTGTACGAAGCAATCTGCACAATAGAGAGCCAAATCACGGCAAAGGCCTGAGCGCCAAACATGCTACGAGGAGGAATCTTCATGTAGTGTCCGACTTTCATGTCAGATACGTACTGGAGGCCATTGAAAGTCATCATGTAACCCCAAGACTTGAACAGCATCATAGCCACGGGGCGGCCGGGAAGCATGTAACCGAAAATCATCTCGGTGATGATGTTGAGACCAGTTTGCTGATTGGTGATGGCTTGAACCATGCCAACAGGAATAAAGAAGAAGAGACCGATGACAATACATAGGATGTACGCCCAAGCGGGGAGATGCGTTTGCCATCCCAAACACGCCGCTAAACCGAATCCGAACGAAACCAGAAACACGGCGAGGAACCACCATTCGGGAGCCTCTTTATATTTGCGCATAAGCTTCAAGTGAATATCGGGCTCTTCAGATCGAGAGTCAACAGACCGACGCCAGACGTCTGGGCCATAGAACAAGGCAATATGGGTAAGGGTTGAGATCAGGCCGGCAAAGCCCATGCCATACGACAGGGAAAAAGCAGGGCCCAATAGGATAGGAGAGTACTCCTTATAAGCTGTGAGGTTGACGGTATAATCAGGGTTGAGGATACGGCTCGTGTTGTAAGGTTGAGCATAGTGGTCAAAGTTCTGGTTAGCACTGAGAGGAAGATAGCGGTAGAACTCAGGGCCAGCATAGGCAAGACCGATGATTCCGAGAAGCATGATGAAGATACCAGCCGATACATTGGCAATGGCAAAGGCCGGCGTCTGGAGGGGAGAGAGCAGGAAACCAGAAATAATTGACCAATCAAAGGAGATGGGCAGGAGACCCAGACCAGTATTTCCACCAAAAATCTGATTGACAACGACGTTGTTGGGCGCTATCCAAACAGGGAACATGAAGAACTGGAGAAATTGGGCAACGACTTGAGGAATCCACTCCCAAAAGAACGTTCCGGCAGCAACAATGAGGAAGAAGCTGTATCGGCCAATCGTCCAGCCATTGGTCGTGGCAGGATCGGCGGGAGCGTGGTTATGTAGAGAGTACATGACAGTTGTGGTAATCAGCACAGCAGGCCACACCATGGATGAAGGCCAGACGAGGAATCGTCGAGCAACACCAGCAGCACCGAAGCCCATGGCCTGAGTGGAGAGAATGAGAAGAATTTGGAAGCCCCAGCCCAGCTTTTGGTGGTAGAAGATTTCCTGGGCAAGCAAGATATCGATAGCATAGGACGCAGCGGTTCCAGCAGCCGTCATCATGGTGATGATAGTGTGCTCCTTAACATTGAAGGGACCAGGGTTGAGCTCGAACTTGTGCCCAAAGACGGTGAATGACCAGTTGGGGACAACGCGGGCCCAGAAGCAGCCAATACTATATTGCTACCAGTTAGCCATATGACGATAACTGCAAACCATTGGAGTTGTACGGTGGCAAACTTACGGGTAAGATATCAACTGCACGACCGTAGATGTAATAACGATGGGAGCACGTCGGAGCGTGAGCAGGATGTTGCATGCAGCTACAATTGTGCACATGACGGCACCAATTGTCCAGGCACGAATTGTGTTGACCGGGAGATCTTCGTCGGTTGGGGGAACCTAGAAGCAAACAAGATAATACGTTAGATAGGAAGGCAAAGATTTACAAAGGAATAGATAAGCAGAAAAATCAAAAGAAAAAAAATGTCCAAAATAGTTGTTATTGCAATCCCTCGGGGACATGATTGCTGAAACGGTTTTGGACCAGTAAGGTAGAAATTTGAATTACACGTACCGAAGCGCGGACTTCTGGGTAGGGTGAGTCTTCCTGGATCAAAGACTCATCAATGGCAGCCTCCTTCTCGATATTGCCCGAAGCCAGAGCCTCATCGATGTTGTCGAGCTTATCGATGTCGAGGAAGGGATCCCATCGGTGCTGCTTCCTGAAGTTACGGAGATCAGTCTCGACGTTGGCTGCATCCCCAGGGAGCACTTCAACACCTGAGGACACGGCCTCAGTCTCGACGCGGGCGTCGCTTTTACCAAACCCAAAGACCATCTTGAATCGCTGTATGTGCTGCCACTACAAAAAGATATGGTAGTGTTGACGCAGCTTGAAAAGCGAGAACAGCAGGATAGCCTCTGGAGAAAGAGGAGCACGCGAGTTCATCAAGAGGTGGGAAATCTACCATCTTTATATTATATCACATCGCCTTGACCGTTATCACCCCCAGACTAACACGCTGTAACATTGCAACGCCATGTCCGTGTGCGGCTGAGATTGAGCAACACAAGTCCCTTGAATTGCATGCGGGGGGGCAACTGTGGGTTGACTCGGTAGCCACTCTGAAAATCCCTCTCTCGCTCTTTCTTATCCCCTGCTTTCTCATTATCTAACTGTTCTCCCCCCGATATGCTGCCCATCATTCAAGAGTGAAGCAGCGAGCTGCCGTTGGCTGCAGGGACTCTTTGCTGCGAGGATAGCGCCGGCCAGGGTGGAGCCGGCCTATCTTGTGCCTACTAGGTATATACCACTTGTAGTATGTGTATACAGTAGCACCACGGGGACTAGCTCGGCTTTGGACGTGGGCACTTTCGTAGTGTCTGGAAGTTTGGTCTTGGCAGTGACGGGCTCTGGCATTGCGGGCACTCGCAAAATTGCTGGGCGTATCACTGCTAGGACCTCTGCCAGGACCAACGCTTCGTAGGTGGCCTGGCCCTGGTAACTGGGCATCGCTGCTTTGACTCGCCTGGACAACTGGGATTTAGTTCCCTGTTCGTACTAGCCGCAGAAGCAGCGGCCAATGCCAAGGCTTTTGCCTTTCAAAAGATCCCATGTGGCGATTGCCCCCCATGCTCAACGATAGTCTCAGACATAGTGTGGGCCGCCTGCCAGAAGCAGCCCTCCGTTTCCGTTGGTGGTAACTCCTCAGGCGTTGCGCCACGCGACGAGGGTTCACAAATCAGCTAGTGCCTCTGGTAGATATCCGTTGCTATGGTCGGTCTCTTGTCGAAAGCTCCCCCCAAAGGCCCTTTTGCGAGCACGCAATGGTACTGCGCGGTTACTGCTACCGAGGATTAGGATCAATATGCCTTGCCTTTAGATCCTCGGCTAGTGGATAAGCTTCATATTGCTAGCGGCCAGCCTCTACTTAGAAGGCAATTAAGCGCCCCTAGTCGGAAACTTCCACTGCAGATGGCGCCAGGGCCGACGCTATAGAAGTACAGGAAGAGTTAAGGCAAAAGAGGAAGAAATATATTCAACTTGAGCTTGGGAGAAAGTAGCTCTCAGAAATCAAATAGGTATTCGCCGTGGCAAAGCTACCCTAGGATAAGGCCCAGAAAGCTGGGAATGGGTGGCCATGTCTTGTCATTGTATCAAGCCATGTCTAAGATCGAGGAGCACACATCGCTTGCAGTAGGGCCTCGTCCGCGTAGCCACTTTTCGTGGAGAAGCCTCCTTAATAACGACATATACACCTCCAGAACGGAAGAGACGTGTTGGCAGTATGAAGTACGGCACAACAACAGCTAAGCTCAGCGCAAAAAAGTGCTTCGGTTGATTTATGTCCAGGCATACTGCCCCCATCAAGAAAGTCGCACTTCTAGATCAGCATTTGGCAGCAGGACCCATTGTAAGAGATTCACCCAATTGAATTGGACAAATGTTTTTCTTTGACAAAGAGATCTGCACCTTTCGCTTAGAGGCAACCACAAAATGAGGAAGGGAAAATATCGCGATAGCACAGCCAGCGGTTTCTTCATCAACTCTGGTAGAAGATAATTTTTTCAGCCCATAGCTGCATAGACAGCAGGCGCCACTTGTACCGTCCAGAGCACAATCATGAATCATGCCGCCCGTGAAGCGAGAGGCGTTCGGCCGATACCGCTGCAGCTTGTGGCACCAACAACACCCATCCATATCCGCGCCAAGACTCGTACCATGCTCACCTGATGCCTGCTCTGTATCTAGTGATTATTACCGTATGAGGCAAACCAATGGCTTACCCACTGGTGAGCTTGAGCTTGGCTTACTATCCAGGGTCCGGAGAAATACATAATGCCATACTGTAGTATTACTTCGCTGGGAGTCGACAGCCTCTCGTCACCAACATGATCTAGGACGTGGCATTGCTCGCCTTCTGTTGCTTTCTCCTCGTCCAGATGGTGTTTGCCCTCTGCCTGTCATTGCTTTGATCAAATCAACGTAGCAAGTATCATTCTGAGCAGTCAAATTGCGCAGTCACCTTGCCTGGCGACATGCCGGTACTCTTCCCCGATGTGCCGCTTGTTCCCACGAGATAACCAACGTAACCACACCACTTGCCTTCTTAATCCTAGATGCAGAACTTTTTGGCTTGGCACCGCCTGCCGTAAGAACTGATTAATGTCCCTCATAATATAATTTTGTCCATCCATCTCCATTATGGTGCACATAGTATGTACTATTGTGTATGCAAGGGTGTTAGGCGAGGGCCCTTGCAAGAAGAGAAAATAAGTAGTACCTGACCAGTACTAATAGATCACCATTTTTCTCGTCCCGGCATTGCCTTTGGGTTTAGCCACCCTTAAATTTTGCTCTTAAATCCTCCGGCATCCAGCTGCTCCCCGCATGGCCTGCATGGAGAGGGCTAGGGTCGGCCGGAGTGGCTCAGGCTAGACCAGGGCAGTGACCCATCCTTGCATCTTATTTTAGATGCACTTTTGCTCGGCCAGATTTGTTGCCAGTGTCTTGTACAGAACAATGCATCGCCAATAATTGCCCGTAATATCTGTATAGGAACTCTGCAAGGCTCCGATTGGGGTAGAGTATTCTTCAGCCTGGTTTGGTAGTAAATCTACCCATGGGCCGAAAGAAGAGATAGAAAACAAGATCGAGGGCCTGGGAGACGCATGGAGCCACACAGTAACTATCACAAAGATCTCTATTCTCCCACTCTCCACCACATTTTCATTCTCCGATGCAGCCATGCACTGAGTATATCAGCATTAGGTGTAGAAAATGGTAGCATTCCGTCGTTATAAGAGATGCAATCACACATGCAAATTTCCCTATACGGCAGCGCCTTCTCAGCCAGCCCCCCGTACAAGGAAATCGTTCGCTGCCAGATTAACCTTAACCTACGTTTATTGAGGCCGCTAGGTAGGCTGCCGAGACGACTGGCTACTTGGCATGCTATCCACTCTTATGGTTCTTTTGAGGTCAACTTCCATTAATAGTAGTCACTGGCCAAGCAGCATGGCAAGGGCAATGTCACCTCATCTTCGTTAGCACCAGTAAGGATCTTTTGCGTGATCTAGCTGGCGCCTCCGCTCTGTCGCCAAGCCTTGTGGAGGCGGTAGTATTTCCAAAACGATACTACCTTCTCCGAAGTTGCTTGCCCATGGCACAAGTTATATTGAAATTCCATGTGGCCGAAAGTTCACCTTCGGTGGTCTGCAGCGGCGCTGGTCTCATCTGATGGAATATGCGCCAAGCTGAAGCCACAAGATGCCCAGCGTTCCAAATCGAAATCCACGAGTTGCCAAGCGATCTGGAGCATCCTTCTCAGAAGTGCGCCCAGGTGACGTTGGTTACCTGCCAAATGCTTCCAGTTTGTCCGAGGCATGCCGAAAGCCACATTGGCTGATAGGGTTCAAAGGGCGTAGCCCACAAGAGACACCTTCCCACAAAGTGACCTCGCGTCTTGCTTGTAAGTGGCCGTCACTGGAGTATTTGGTACGCATTCGCAGCGCTTTGTCAAAACAAAGGATAGGAGACACTCCAGGGCCTTCGTCTATCCGCCTGTCCCCTTTTCTGCTTATGGCTGCCACGGTCGCGGAGTAATAGTAATCCCTACCATGTTTCGGTGGTTTAAGTGATCCGGGCGCCCTCGCATCCAGGCTTCTTGCTAGAGGGGAGAAGGGCCAGTAGTAGATAGGCGATACATTATCATGCTCATTCATTTTGCACGGAGAGCAAATAATATCTAACAGTTTCCATCCCTGATGTAAGCTGTCTCCAATGGTGTGTGAGAGCGCTGGGCTTGTGGGTGGATGTCGAACACTAAGTCAAGTTTATAGATCCATCATCGCCCGCTGTTCTCGCTAGATTCTCGGCGATGTGGGTGAAGAGAGGACCCATCACCGCGCTTATACGACGCGTGCGAGATATCAGCAGACGTAGCCAACAAATTCCTATTCTTCTTCCGCCGGGAATAAGAAGGATTCGATCAACTGGCCGGAATGGACAGCTTCGAATTCCTTCGTGTCGCCGTACAGGCCGAGGTAGAAAAAATAAATAAAAGCAAAAAGAATGGAGATGGAGTACATGTAAATTTTAGCGTCATTGGGCACCGCAGTTGCAGGAGTTCTGTTGGATGGGTGGCTGGCCAATGCGCCCAACAGCAGCTGAGCAACGCGGTGGCCAAAAAAGAACGGACTTTTGTTGCTGCCAAGAATTGCGTCTAACCCGTGCACTGCACTTGGCCGGCTTTATTCGTGGATATTCGCCAATAGATCATCGCCGCGGTTCAGCAACCGGCCGGTGAAAGTGGGCGAAAGAGAAGCTAATTTGTTCGAAAAGAGAGCCCAGGAGTGTTAAAGTCGCCATGAACATCGAATAGATTTTATCCAGGTCCATTGCAAAGACAGTGGCAAGTGCAGATATCATACGGAGCAGCTTTCAATGCAACTACTCTCGTCTGAAAATCTCGCGTTATCGCTCGTCCACTTTTGATACCGCACATGTAGGTCTGATAAGATGGAGAGTGGCATTTGTTTAAATCCTCAAGGCCACTCTTTCATTTCATCCAGTCAGATCACGCATACGTGATGGGCAAACACCCCCCTCTCATGCCCTTTGAAGAATAGCGGATGTTGCAACATTGGCAAGGCTGATTCATGGGGGTCGCAGCAAATTGTCCGCCCCAGCCCACACTAATGGAAAGCAAAGGCAAAATCCGATCCCTTGAACCATTTTGGGTGCGAGGTACAGTAGTACCAATTAGTAGATCCAATAGTTTGTCCCTGCCCCTGCTTTCAGTATTGTAGTCTTTTGCTTCTTGTATTGTCGCCACGTCCGAATCTCAGCTCGGAACAATCCATTGAAGTGCCTACCTCATACCCCACGTTGAGGTATGCTTCTTTCGTTCTTTCATCCCTTCTCTCTCTCTCTCTCTCTCTCTCTCTCTCTCTCTCTCTCTCTCTCTCTCTTTCCTCTTTTGGGGGAGTTTTCTTCTTCTTCTTTTTCTTCTTGTTTTCTTACATCAGCAACTCAGTTCACACATATCCATAGTCTCTCATCGTAGCAGCCTAGTCCCTCAGGCTGAACAGATCGGTAGCTTGCGCACTTTGGGAACTTGTCAATGTCGATGGTGATGATTCAAATCTTACACACGCTCTCCCTTTTCATAATGTACACGGCAGTGGCGTGGGCGACGGCGACGAGACGACTTTGATGTCTTCGTTGTGTTGCCCTACACCCATGCTCAAATAAAACCGCATTTCGTTCACTCTATTTCCCGAGGCCGGCTTCTCGCCGCATTTCTTCTCTCCGAGCTGCAGCTTCTTGCTTCTGAAGCCTGTTGGCTTCAAGCTCTGCTTTCTTTTTCCTTTCTTCTTCCTCCTTGATGACGGCCCAGACTATTGCATCATATTAGCCCAATCTACCCGGAAAGATGTCAAACAAGGATTTCCTTTGGATGGGACCAACTTGGTTTATCAGATTTCGAATACTCCTTGAGCTTCGTGACAAAGTCGTTAAACTCCTGTTGTCTCTCCTCTCTGCCTTCTAAGCTCCTCTTCAGGAGTTCAGGGTTGTACCTAGATCTCAGCTCTTCCTCGGTCGGAACCACCCAGTACGTGAGCGCCGGGCCACCAACGCTGATGATCGCTCCTCTTTTGACGAGAGACGATTGTCAGTCATGCTTGGAGTCAAAGTCGCGGAGCCTACTTACCCCACCAGGACCTTTATCCAAAGTCCCCAGTTGAAAGGCTTCTTGGGAGGCATTTTGTGTATTCCGTATGAAGAGAGTTGGTAGATGCAATTGAGGATCAACGGGCGAGCCAGGGCGTGACGTTTGGTTCTTGCTGCGATCGCTCGGTCATGCCTGAGGAAGGAAGCTCTCTGGCGTCATGGAATCTGATATTGCCGTGTAAGAGCTGCTTGAATAGGAAAGCGGTGAGTGCTACAGTTGAAGCTAGGCGAAATCGCAGCTAAACCACGAATAGCTGGTAGGCATTTCAAGAATTACCCTTTTTAATGGATTATTATCTACCCTATATTTGCCATGAATACGCAAACAAATTTATTAAATATTGTCAAATAGTATTGCAATAATTTCTATGGCATGCGAGTGTGCACGGGACCCCATGCAAGAACTACTTCGTTTGCAAGCATCAACAAAAGATACAGTGCGTGTTAATTTGGAAGATACCTCTTCCTCTCTATATGGATAATGTATGCATTTCTTAATGATCCTAAGCCCGTTGATCGTAACAATTTCTAATAGCTATCGTATTGTAGAAGGGAAGCACTACCCATCGCTTAATTCTTACTCGTCCAAAATGCTTTGTTGTTACGGTGAAGAAACAATCGTTCAGAATGCTGTGCTGGTAAAGCAAAGCTGCTATAACTCACATATGGAAATAATCATCGAGAGTCATGATAGTATTTCTCCACTTGCAAGGAATAGCACCACCGTGGAGCATAGACGATAGGATCGTATCTAATCAAATTCCCTCTATATTAATAATACAGCTTTTGAAGGAAAAAAAGGGAGTATCACAGCAAATTTGTCAAAACTTCCCATAAACCCCATTCAATTCTACCCAATGGTATCTTTCAGATCCAAATGAAACGAAAGAGAAGAAAAAAAAAAGTAGAAAAAAGTAAAAGAAAAACATTTCTGCGCTAGTTTTCCCTCATTAATTTTTTTTAAAAAAATAAGCAGAAATTCTGCGCCTCGGTATTTCTGAACATCCTTCCATCGTAACAAATCATGTCTACATCACTACACAGTCTCCTTCCTGTTGCTTTTGGCTTCGAGATATTCGCTCTCTCGGACGGGCCTTTTCTTTGCCGGATCGTTTCAAGTCTTCTAACCGTTCTCTGGCCTTTGGAAAATCTTGTGCTGCAACAAGTCTCGACGTTAATATCCAATTGGCTAATTGAGCACGAAGAAATGGTGAAAAGAAAGACAAAGAAAACACAATGTAGAGAAATGAAAGAACTTACCAGCTGCTCTCCAATACCATCGCTTGGCATCCTCCATGTTTGCCGGGACGCCGATGCCCACCTCCGTGAAATAGCCCATCGCGTACTCTGCCTTGGCCAGCCCTGCCACAGCAGCCTTCCTCGCCCACAGATACGCCTCCGTGTCGCTCTGGCCTAGGACACCTTCACTTCCCGTCAGATACCAGCCACTAAGAGCAAGTTCTGACTGATGCTCTTCTTGCTGTGCTGCTTTCGAGTACCAGACGATGGAGAGCCTCGGGTCGATGGGACATCCCAGCAATCCGTATTCGTATGCGCAGCCCAGTCTAAACTGAGAGAACTTGTATCCAATTTCTGCCGCCTGCTGGAACAGGCTCAGGGCGTACTGCTCATCTCGGATAATGACATCATTACCTGATGCCGATTCGTATAGCAATCCAAGTTCGTGAAGAGCGTGAGGGTTCTCTGTGTCTGCCCTCTCCGCCGCTCGTTTCAGCCAACCCACAGCCTCTCTGGGGTTCTTAGGTTGGCCCAGCAAACCTTTGAGAAGGATCATGCCGACCTTGTACATGGCTGGCGGGTCTCCTAGAGTGGCGGCGCGCTTGTACCACTGAATTGCTTTCATAGGATCCTTGCGAGTGCCACCCCCTTCCTCGTGGCCGATTTCACAGCATACAGCTGTACGATAGGCAGCGGCAGCATGACCCAGTTTCGCGGCAGATTGATACAGCGCAAAGGCCTCTTTGGAATCTCCGTCGGGGCCAAACAAACCCCTACCCACACCATCTGCCATTACAAACATGGCGTCTGGATTCTGGGAGTTGACCAGCTTCTTGAGGATCTTATGGGCGTCCATGGTATATCGTTCGCGAGCTTTCGCTTTGCCTCTCGCGTCGGGGATATTTGGCACAAGCACGTCTGAAGCTTCGATGAGACGCTTCGCCAATTTCAGTGCAGTCGCCTGATCGTTGGGGTTGCCCTTAACAACCATCCTCAAATGTTCTAGCTCGCCGGGCGTAACTGGAGACTCTGCCTCCCGCTGTGGCGGCGGCGCTCTGGGCGCTGGCATGCCTTGGCCCTGTGGCTGTTGAGGAGGGTACTGCTGCTGTTGCGGTTGACGCATTTGTTGTTGCATTGGTGCTTGTTGTTGCTGCGGCGGCGGCGGCCCTGTCTGAGGACCACCTCCGTAGTTTCGGATAGGAGGCGGCTTGGCATTCGGGTTCACAAGTGAGTTTTCCATCAAGCCCGGACGTACAGGCGTTGGATGTGCAGGTAGACCGTCTGGGTTGGTGGGTGCAGCGGTGCCCGGCCTGACGATGGGCGGACGATTGCTCCCGAATCCAGGATGCGGCTGCCCGGCTGCACCTGGAGGCGCACTCGGGCCGCGTGGAATCGGCGGCTGCGCGTATCCTGCAGGCCCATTGTATCCTTGATTATATCCCGGCTGATACGCATGCGTCTGAGGAATGGCTGGAACTTCAGGAATGTCGGCGGCCATCTCAAAAACTGCAGACTGCGGCTCGCGCATCTCTACCATGGAGCGGGCATGGCCCAGCTTGGGAGTTTGGTGGGCTCCCTGCTGCGGCTGCTCAGCCCCTGGCCGCATGGACTGCTCAAAAGAATCCCGCTTGCTGTGTACGGGAATAGCATCAAAGTCCGGCAGGCTTGAAATGCTGCTTTTATGCGCATGTGAGTTGTGCGACGAGTTGTGACTTGATATGCTCGCTCTTGGCTCGTCGTAATAAGAGTCGTATACATCGTCAATGGCGTTGGCATACGATGGGTCGTATCCATCGTCGCCATGGGGAGCGGGAACATTGTTATACTGTACCGGCAGTGGCGGCGGCTGGCTGTCTTGAGGATAGGTCCTTTGAGGGGGAGGTCGATTTCCTGTTGTCGTAGCAGGTCTTTGCGGTACTCCACGACCTACGGAGCTGTTATACGGCATCGTCATGCTTCGCTGGGCTCCATGTGGACCAGGTGGCTGCCGAGCGCCGTATCCGCCGTCACCATAGCCTGCGTAGCCATCAGGTCCTGGCCTAGGCTGTCCTTGTCGTGAATCTCCGTAGTTCTGGGAGCCGCTTCGAGCTGGAGGTGGTCGGCGGGGTGGACTTCTAGGGTCTTGTCCGTTTATATCCATCTGTGACATCTGATTTGCAAGCTCATATCCATTGCCAGACTGGTAGTTGCCATTGGCAAACCCTGGGCCGCCTTGGGGGTTCATACCGTTATCCATCGGTTGACGACCGCCTAGAGGAAAGACGAGGAGAAAGTTAGAGTCGAGGGTTTCGATTCCCGACCAAACCGCATTCTACGGAATTGGCCATATATTTTTAAGTCTTTTGAAAAATGAGGCTTACCTGTGGGATGGCCCGGTGGTCCTCCTCCTCGTGACATGTTCGGCCTGCCCCTATTTCCTGGAGGACCCATACCGCCTCTCGGAGGATAATTGGCCCCTCGTTGGCCCTCAGGCATATGAGGGCCTCCTCGGCGACCATCTTGCGGAGGTCGACCTCCTCTCGCCGGGCCAGGACCTCTCTGACCATAGCCACCATCTTGATATTGGTTGTTTCCATACTCTGGCCCGTATCCTCCTCCTGATGCTCCATCACCGCCATAGCCGTCATTTTGATACCCATTATACTGCTGTTGTGGCGGCGGAGGCCCTCCATAACCTCTCGCCATCGGAGCCTGTGCCGCTGAACCAGCATACGGCCGCTGTTGACCCCCATTGTATCCCCCGTCATAAGCCATTATTACTACTTTATTTCTCGGTTTCTAGCTGGTATCGAAGAATATTCGAATCGCGATCGGTCCAAGGCACAAAGGAAGAGAAGAAGAGAAGAAAGAAATAAGAAGAAGAAGAAAATACGTCAATGCTATAGCTTGCAGTCTCGCGAAGTCTCTCGCGTGCGCATGTCCGGATCAGAAAGTAATACTGATTGTGAAGGCCGTCAAAGCCAACGAAAGATAGATAAGAGAGCGAATATGGGAGTAGCAAGATGTCTCGACAAACGCGATTTATGCCCAGCGTGCCTGCCCACCGTTGTACAGCTTTTGGTGCCGCTGGATGAATCAAAGCAAAGCCGTGGTTGATCTTTGCGATTTACCGCCGTGGCGGCCGATCTGCTTTTGCTACTCAAGGGATGGCGAAGGTTCACGGCCAGCTGCTGTGGTCGTCTCGTCTTGTAGTTTCGGACGGGCGCGTGCGTTCGCGACTCAGATGCCGTCCAGACTTCGGGTATGTGTCTTTGCGTGTGTGCGAGGGGTTGGGTCGCAGCAACAAGCAACAATTAGCCGCCGAGCGCCCAAGGTCAAGGAATGAATGAGTGGGTAAGACGGGCTTGTCTTTGGAGCGAAGAAAAATCAAAAGAGATCCCTGATGATGCTGCTGCACCTCCCAGCAGCCCTGCCCTGCTTGATCGCCGCACAACGCAGAAAGCGCAAAGAAAACGACTGTCAAAGGAGCGTCAAGAAGTGTTCATTGCCGGAGAGAGTTCGAAAGAAGCGGCGCGGGTGTGGAAACGTCGCAGTGGTTTTGGGTGGGCGAGCCACAAGCGGAGTTTGGAGTCACACTGGCACAATAACCCTGGCCACAACGCAGACGGGGTGTGTTTTACCACCAGCAGTAGTGTTATATGCTCGATCCTTTTAATCGCAACAGGGCCTTTGATATTCTTTTTGCTCGGCAGCGTCTTTTCAAGACCGGCGGCACTGCTAATATTATTACTGCTGCGACGAAGTATACATGTGATGCGAGTCGCAGCAGCAGCAGCAGCAACAGCAGCAGCACTGTGACCCTGGCACTTGGACTTTTTGATCCTGGCTTTATAATTAGATACGCAGATGTCGCCTGACAGGCGGTGGTGACCGGGGGCTAGTGGCAGCCATGGATCTGGTGGCCGATGCGAGGCCTCTTTCGCATAGCGCCATCTTCACTTCCGTGATTGTGGTTGCCGTGTCTTGTGCATTCCAGGTCACCTATACGAAGTACATTAGAAATTGAAAAATCTGCAAGTATATTCCGTACCATGCTCGCTCTCTGGCTCGTCAAGCAGCTGCTCCCTCTCATTCATCCTGCAACGACGTCTTGCAGGGATTTAGTGTTGCTCTAAAACGCCGCTTTTGACCCTGGAGCCTAGTTTAATGCAGAGGACCAACTCCATAGTATTACAGAGCTCCGCATTATGTGCGCCCGCGCAAGTTCTATTCTTTCCTTTGCATTCTTCATCGAGTATGCTGATTGACAGGTCCTCGGTATAAGACCGTTTCCTGTCCGTATGCATGAATGTCGATCCCCCTCGTTCTCTCTAGAGAGTATTAACGTGCTGGGCCTAGTGTTAGTTTCCTCGCCTACCTAGTCAGCAAGCGTGTGCCGTCGGTTCTCGGACCTAAGAGAGGACCAGAGTTTCGAGGCTTTGATCCCTGCAGGGTCCTGTGCCGTATGAGGGAGGGTGTGACACCACATCAATTTTGCTGTCGTACCTGTGCCTGTAAGCTCCTGTAAGACAACTCGGTGTGTTTGGCGCCAAGGAGTTGATCCCATGGCGATTGGCCGAGATCCCTTGTGCCTTTCTGGAGGGTCTAGAATTAGTGCTAGTTCTAAGCTTGCTTTAGATTTCTCAGACGTGAGCCAGTGTGACATTACGACATTGGGACAATGCTGTTACAGCCTCACCGAAACCCAGCACGTTGTTGAATCGACTTTCTTGGGTTTCATCTTTGGGATTTGGATCAATTCTTCATGCCCCCCTCCCATATCTTCTGGGACTCTCAACTGAACGTCCCAGACTATCGCTCCATTGGCTACTGCTGAGTTCGCTCTGCGCCTGAAGCAATATGGGGCAAATAGCCTTTGCCAGAATCCACATTCAGCGGTCTTAGCTCAGCTGGGAGAGCGTCAGACTGAAGTCTCAACTTCAATCATCAAATTATCTGAAGGTCGTGTGTTCAAGCCACACAGACCGCAGTTTGTTTTTTTGTGCCGCCTGGCTCTTTTTTCTCTCTCTTCCTTTTGGGCATGAGTCCATGAGATAACGCTGCCCATGTCTGCTAAGTCTCCAGCGCAGAGTATCGAAAGCGTTGTTATCAGCGCATAAATAGATAGGCAAGCATTTGAGCGTAAGAGAAGCGCAGTAGATTGTTGTGAGGGCGATATTGAGAGCATAATTGTATTATGGCTCCTACTAAGATTAGAGCAGTTAGTTGGCCGTATTTTCAAGCAGTGTCTTCTGTCTGGCTTGAAAATATTCAGTATCCAAACGACATAGCGTTCACCATCTGAATTTTGGGCGTTGGCTGTAATAATTTGCTGGCGAGAATTTACACCATTGAAACAATAAAAATATTTAATATAAGAATTAAAACAGAGTGAGTTGAGTGTAGGCAAATGTAGTGCTAGATGAAGATTGGCAGGCGGCCAAAATTGGGGGAGTTGGTAATGTACATCAGAGTTCCTTCCTTCCTCCTTCCTCCGCGCTTTACTCTGTCTTCATTGACCGCCTGACGAGACTTTTCATATGTAAAAGTTATATCGTAAATACCTTTTCCCCTTTCCCTCATAATTTGCTTTTTATGCATAGAGATGTATGTTTGGAAATCTATATCCTGGCATCTTTTGAGAATCATCGGCTGTTGAACAAACCTCCAAATGAAGCGGATCCTCCTCCTCCTCCGCTCTCGTGACGTTTCGCCTCATTGCGTATCCAGTCAATCAGAAACTGCCTATCCGCCAGCTTCCTCGCATCCATGACTTTTGTACTAGTCCGCGCCTCACCGCCGTCAAAGCTCAGCAGCGTCGGCGTGGAAGTTATGGAGTACCGCGAAGCTAGCGGGATCGGTGTGGACATCATCTCTGGAGTGTCAAACTGCACTGGGGCAAAGAGCACGCCGCCTTCTTGCTCGCCAACGCCGGAAGAGACGAGGCTACGGAGAAGCGGCTCAATGGTGCGGCAGGATGGACACCAAGCGGTGCTCCAGAGGGTGAGGAGAGGAATCCCGAGCGAGGTTGAGAGAGAGAGCTGAGAGTTGAATGAGGCCGGTGTACGGATGCTTTTTTCAAAGGGAAGGCAAGCGTGTGTCAGCAACATGGTTTTTTTACTTCGTATATCCCTTAATTTGAAGAAGAAAAAAAAAGGAAAACATCCAGACGGCCAGTATGGATGTGATTGGACACAGGGCAATATCTTTTGCCAGCTCGGGAGGCTATCAAGATGAATGCATGACTGAGGGACCTACGAGTCAAAGACTTGGTTGTTGGCCAAGCGGGCAGCAGATGCGCTGAAAAGACGCCTCTGCGCCAATGTAAATGGTTGCTTGGCAACGGCCGTCAGGACACAGCGCATGATGGACGATGCTCAGAGATGTGCGTTGGTGAGAAGACGGCTTATGAAAAATGACTGACTGATTTTGTCTCTCTCTTGGTGGACGCTACATGCGCCTCAGCAAAGTGTCGCAGGGCAGGCCCCCCGCTTTTATTTTCGGGATATCACTCTTCAGGCCAATACTACCATGATGCGCACTTTTATTTGAGATGAAATCAAAAATGAAATTTCATAGAAATTTACCTTGGATACAATGACGATTTTGAATTTTGCGCGACTAATTGCATAGGTAGGTATGATCCGTTATCACTCTTCAGGCATTCACCAATAGACTGCTTAGATTGAGTAAAAATCACCAAATTCGCGAAAGAAATATAACACTCGTACACCTTAGAAAGCGATTATAAGAAGATTTAGATCCGATTTCTGTCTTTCTATGCTTTCTATCGTTACTATTGTTGCTATTCATTTTTTTCTAACCCTTCTGCATTTCCAGATGCTGTTCATGGCAGACAGAGCAGGTGGTCTTGAGACAGTTGGAGCAGGTATGCCACTCAGGGCATTCGGTGCCTGTGGTCCTGTAGATGTAACCACAGTCCGGTGTGGGACAGGAGCGAAACTGACCAAGGCTATGCTTAACGTAATCCAAGAAGCGTTCTTTGAGTACCTGTTCGAACATCTTTGAGGAAAGATGCTTGCGCTGATCAGCAATCGACATGGCTCTCTTGGAGCTGTAGTACGTGATGGGTAATTTAGACATGGTCTTTGCTTGGAAAGTAGCAAAAGAAACGCTCTTCTTCATCTTCAGATACTGCAGAGTCGTCGACACCTCGGACTCTCCAGCTATGATGGCCCGTGTCAGATCGTATTCTTCTACTGTGCCCTTCATCTCAATCACTTTAGACGGGAAGGCCAAGCTGAGCCACAATTTTTCATGGCCAACCGCGTTGACGAGCTCTTGAAAGCCCTTGTTAGTCCTCCAGTAACACCCGCGATCCTTGAGAGCGATGGAGCGAGAAATATCCGTGCCTAATTCCCTACGAACCAATTCGACCAGCTTTCCCTTTGCTTCATGGCAGGCCTCATTGCTTCCGAACACACACAGATTACATCTGACCTGATCCCGAGCGATGACAACTCCAAGTTGTTCCTCCAGGTCTGTCATCTTGTCGTAAAGCAAACCATCGGCTCGGAGCGAAGGGTGCCAGAGGGCAACGCCGTCCTCCTCCACAACAGCGCTGGCCAAAATCGACTCAACCTTGTTCTTGGTTTCGGCAACGTCCAATGCCGATTCGCCTTCGACGTGGAAGACCCTAATCGCTGAGTCTACGCTGTGGCATCCAAATTTGAGAATGCTCTGCTCCGAAGTAACGGTTACCAACTTCCTCCACATGACATCGTAGACTCGCTTATCGACTGCAAACCTGACCGTATAGACGGCGCGTACGCTCAGCCTTCCATCAGGATGAAAAGAAGGGGCGGCTTTGTCGAGCTGCTTTGCAGCCTTCAAGGCGTCCGATCGGCCCAGAAAACATGCGACTACTTTCAGCTTATTGTCCGCCGGGTCGTCTATGGTATCAAATGACTCGAGAGGCCCAATAGCTGTCAAGAGCGAGTGTACTGCCGAGAACGTTTCTCCAGCAGAAGCCGTATACCCTCTCGTTACTATTTGGCGAGGTCTCGGCCCATTTTCCACAGCCCGCTTGACATCTACTTCTCTTACGACAAGGGGAAGCTCAGTCAACATGACCTTGAAGGCAAGTCGTGATGGCGGCGGTGCTTCGTCAGGACCAGGTGCAGGGGCCATTGCTGCGGCTACCCTTTGACCCAAGACTCTACAACGCCCTTCGTTGAACATTTTGAAAACTCTGTCGGCGATTGTAAGACTGCCAAAGCTCAAAATGACCTCCCTGCCTGGCTTAGGCCAAGAAACGGTAACTTTTCTGCAGTCTACTTGTCGATTTTTGAATGCACGAGGCACGAGCGCAGCAATAGACCATGCCTTTATCGACATATCTCTCCATGTAAAGCCAGGAACAATGCGCTCGCAAAGCTGCTTCGCAAAAGAAGGACTGTCCGCTATCACCGTGGCTTCGCAGTTGCGTCCCACGTCTGTCATGTGGATTTCTTCCACGCAGTCTCCGAATCCGACTTCCTCAAGCATGTCGCGAACCAACTGCTCGGTGGTGCTTTTCGGAAACCCCCTGATTCGGACAGCCGAAAAGTCGCATTGAAAGCGGATTTTGGTCACACGGGCTCCTGCGTCGAATTCAACGAGCGCGCCATCAAACATGCGGGTCAGTTTGTCTTTAGGATCCACAGGTCTGTCGTGCTCCTAAAACGAAAAAAGATTGGGATTAGTATAGTGGACAAAAAGAAAAGAGACTTTTTCAGCAAGTTGGCATTGTTGACATTGACGGAATGAGCCTCTGCTGCTGCTCCATTGGCATCGGATGCTGC
Organism: Trichoderma asperelloides; assembly: GCA_021066465.1. NCBI lineage: Eukaryota > Fungi > Ascomycota > Sordariomycetes > Hypocreales > Hypocreaceae > Trichoderma > Trichoderma asperelloides. The sequence continues at coordinate 119 of JAJKFY010000329.1, read as the reverse complement.
TCCAAGGGGGGGGGGGGGGGGGGGGGGGTTTGTGGGGGGGGTGGGGGGGGGGGGCCCCCAGTTGGGGGGGGATAATAAACCCATTAAAAAAACAAAAATTTGCCCCCCCAAAAAAAAAT
>JAJKFY010000328.1:112058-159295 GCA_021066465.1 Trichoderma asperelloides | reverse complement strand
CCTCTAAATACGTTTTTTCTTTTCTTTTTTTGGTCTGTCTAAAAAAACTGGGGCTTTTCCCTTTTTTTATATTTTATAAAAAAAAACAAAAAACCAAACCCCCCCCCCCCCCCCCCCCCCCCGGGGTATGGAGCATGGGTTGAATCGTCGTTGTCATCATCATGATGACCTGACTTTCGAATGACTTTTTTTGCTCTGGGATCACCTGTAAAACATCAAAGAAACCACGCGCTACTATATTTTACTGATCCTAGCGAGAGGGGTTCGTGGAGTGGTTCCGGTAATACCGCGTCAAAGCAAACTAGTACATCTACTGGGATCTACTGGGGCAAGAATAGTAACTTCACTCAGAAATAAACGAAAGTTCATTCCATGTTAATCACCCAGCTAGTAAGCAAATGAGCCATGAATGGAAGGTAGTTGGTCTTTACGCGTACTGCGATTTGCCTACTTCTACTAACTAGAGAATACCAGAGTGGCTTTATCTCCCTTAGTATAATACCGCTACATGTAATTACAATCTTGGGTAATGCATGAGCTGACACCTGCGATCTAATACCTTTGTAACATGGGCGGTTGTTTAACAGTGCGATCGACAGCTAACCCTATATTTTTCGTACTGGATCGCGTGGTCTATCAGTCGGCGGAAATGGTTTGGACTCAAAATTGAAAATCAGCCTTAATATTCGTGAGACTCTTAATGATTGTCCATTCCATCATAACCTTACCAAATATTGGTCCGTTTACTAACCTGGCCTTAATATTCGTATCGTACATCATCCATCGTGTGCACAATGAGGGGCGGCGGGTAGCAATGTGGTGGGGATGACGTTAACGCCGTACTATTTAGCCACGCTTTAACGACAGCCTAGTCCTAACACTTGATCCATTGGCCAAGCCTGTATGCCGGTATTTCCGCTTGGGTTAAGCCAGGGTCAGGTGAATAAACTACCTAGGCATTCGTCTATCGGAAGCACATGATCAATGTGCTGGACGAACTACGACAAATGATTAAAACGCTCCGACAGATATATCAGTTCTAGATTGTTCGTTCACTATTCAAGCAAGCGCTACACAGGTATGCACTTTGCGTATTAGGAACGAAAGGCTATGAAACATAGCACACCGAATTTTGTTTCTTCCGATATATCCGACCGGTAATAGGGAAACTTCTTGAACTTCTATCCTTCTCAAAGGCACTGTACCGAAAGATAAACGAGAGAACCCGCAAAGCATGGATACCGAATATAAGCGTAAGCGGGTTGCCAAAGCCTGTCAGAGATGCAGGTCCATGAAGTCAAAGGTAAGGGGTTCGGGTGCAGCGGCCTATTACTTCCATGATTGATAATTTGACTATAGTGCGACGGACAACGACCGGCATGCAGTAGATGTCGGGGTTACGGGTACACCTGCGCTTACCGCTTGCAGCGGCCACGACTACGGGCTGGAACAGATGATCGCTTCAGTCATAGCATTTCCGAGAGATTACCGGACTTGTGCGATGCAATACACCAACAAGAAAGATTACTGGATCATGTCATTTCTCTCCTTCCGTCTGGTTCGGAACAAGAAGCGGTCCTGCTGAAGAGTTCGAGTGTGAAATCGCAGCTTGATAACGCCATCTGCAGCATGAAGGTTGAAGTTTTGCCACATGCAGTGGCCAGCGAATCTCGTAGCAAATCAACCCCCTCTAGCTGCGTCGATCGGCCTCCGGGTTACTTGGGCGAGGTCAGTGATATTCGTTTTGTTAACCTTGTGAAAAGGTTTCTGCAAATCCAAGACGGAACAGCAATGACGCAAAAAGATTTCGAAAGCTATGACCAAGGCGAGAATCTAGTACCCTCCAACGAGGTCCCTTGTCCGACAATCCTGCTGCCAGCCTTCGAAGAGGCTAAACATTATATTGATGCTTATTTTACAACTATCCATATCGCTTACCCTTTCATACCTGAATCACCTTTCATACAAATATATAAAACTATTAGAGACAATGACAGTCCCAAGGCCCAGAGCTGTAACAACATTGAGACAGCGCTATTATGTAAGCCATGTCCCCTTGCATTCTGATAAGCCGCTTACTGATTATTCAGATACAATATGTGCAATTGGGGCTTATTATAGGACCTTACCTGGCAAAGAAGAATCTATAGATACGCTATATGAGAAATTGTATTCATACGCTTTAACGTTAGCGCCAGCTTCCAATATGGAACGCTCGCTCGCTCAGGTCTCACTCCTTTTAGCAAGATGTTTTTACCTGCTGGTTGTGTGCAGGACAGAAAGGTTGGCCCCATACGTCAGCCAGGCTATTCGAAAATATATTAACAATCATTATAGCTGTTGGACAATACTTGGCCAAGCAGTTCGTGTCGCTCAAAGTATTGGACTACATATAGAAAGTGAGGAATCAGACAATACGAAAACTACACACTCTCCAGAGATTGAGAAGCGACGCCGTGTGTGGTATTCCATCTATGTATTGGATCGACTTCTCTCCCTACAGCTTGGTCGACCTCCAGCCATCCATGATGATGATTTCAACGTCCCATTGCCAGCCCGCGCTAGCGATTCCGAGATTGATTGGACTGGCGAAGGTGTCGAAGAGAGAAGTAGCAATAGTCCATCATCAGGAGACTATTTTCTTGCGGTAATCGCATTCTCGGCAATCGTTGGCCGAGTCCTCCGAAGTCTATATTGTCCTAGGCGAAGCCATTTCGCCTCGGAAGATCTTCTTAGCACAAAAGACCTCGATCGGCAACTTATAGACTGGAAAATATCCCTCCCAAGAGCCCTTCGTTTTGATTTAGGTCATACATTTGAGCAATCATATATCTTGAAGAGACAGGCAAGTTTTTCCCTTCTTCTTCGGTATAACCCCAGACACTTATGCAGTCCTCGATATCTAACTATTGGCAGCGAAACATGCTGGCTATAAAGTATCACCATCTTAGGGCCCTCATCTACCGCCCGTATCTCTGCCATCCGCTTCTGATACACCTTGGTGATCCCAATGCAACTATTAGCCAGCTAGATTGGCCACCAATACGCGCATATGAGAGAGCATGTATTTCAGAAGCACGAGAGACGGCACGGTTGCTGCATGGGATCTCTAGCAAAGAGGAGCTAGTTCATGGATTCCCGTGGTGGCAGATGATATCATGTTTAGTATGCGCCAGCTCTATCTTGCTTGTGTCAAGCATATTTGCGGAGTCAACGCTTGAATTATCATCTGAATTTGATACTGCTGGATTGTCTGATGATGCAGAAACATGTCTTAAAGTTTTTGATGCCCTGAGCGTTAACTCACCAGGAGCGAGAATCGCTAGAGATATGATGAAAACTTTGAAAGAGTGCGGCGTGAGGTGGAGTAAGTACATCACCTGTTCAACTGAAGATACATGCTAACGATTTGCAGAAGACGCCAGTGGTGGCACCCCCAGAGACGTTCAGGAGGGTGCAAAAACATTTAATAATTCCCCAAGCTTTCAAAGCCAACTCCCTCATCTAAATACAATAGCAACTTCACTATATACCGGCGATTACGGGCAACATATGCCCATATCTGGCAACCTGATGCCAACAAGCTGCTGGCCCGCGGAAATTGTTGACTCTATGGCATGGTCGGCGCAGTTTTTTGACTTTGGTCACGGAAGGTCGAGCCATACAGAAGGCTTGGGACAAGCGCAGCATGAAAACAATAAAGATCTCTAGGTGTAGTATCACAGAGAAATTGATGGAAAATACCCAGACTTACATTACATACGGGGTAGCTCTTAGGCAATAAATTCAATCTAAGTTTATATTAATAATAGAATGTAAAGAGTTTTTATACCATATAGTCGCATAGTAATATTTATAGTTACATAAATATTACATTACTTTTTTTCCATTTTTTAATTTTGCTAGTTTGAGCAATACCATGGAGCGCCTAGTCTTCCTGAGGAAAAAGAATTCATTCAAATTGGCAACTTCAATTCCCAAACAAACAGCCCCAAACCTTGTTATCTCTGTACGTTTTATTAAAGGGTGATTATAGCAATAGCACTATTTGACTTTACTAATCTTGTGATAATCTATTATAAAAGAGGGTAAAAGATGGGACAAACTGTAGCCATTGTGGCAAATACTATAACGGATCCAGCTTGCAAGGGTTTCAACCGCTACAGGGAACCAGGTTGCAACAAGTCCTTCCCCCTTTGTGCCTTAACCAACAAAGTCGCGGATTATTAATAAGTTAAATGCTTTCCTGGCAAATACTTTAAATTAATTGTCGTGAAATTCGACAATACGCCTAGATGCAGCGTAAATGCCACTAAAAAACTATTAAGTCGGACACATTGCTGGTTATGTAATCTCGTGCGACTGTTAAGACAAGCATTATTATATTAAACTTCTTTGCAACATCCATAGCCCGTTTCAACAAGATATGAAAATATGTTACAACAAGAGAATTGTAAAAAAAATTAATCCAATTCGGATACTATATCTAACAGTATTCACGCTTGTTAAAATTAAGTCTGTATAATTTGCTTAGTGGATGTTAAAACAAGATCATTTAAGGCTTCAAGCAACTTACTCTAAGAATTGATGATTGCCTTTGGACAGCTGGAAGCCTGGTTATTTTTGAGGTTGCGAATCATTATAATTTCCCGCCTGCCATCGGGAGTCTCATCGCCGGGCTCGTCAGATACACTGAAGCTGTTGCGTTGGTACACTGATTGCGCGGTGGCATTGTCCGGTCGCACTGCGAGTCGAAGCTCGCTGAATCCAGACTGTATGGCCCAGGTCTCAATTTTTCCAATAAGAGAAGAGGCGAGTCCTCTGCCCCGAAACCTAGGATCTACCCACATTGAGATAATCTCAGCCCCCCCGAACCCCGTCGGGACCCCCGTTGCCATTCCAACCGCGCGCTCGTCACAGTCTTCGTTAATCTCGTGTACTACGAGGTCAATTGCATCTGGTATTGAGAGTCTGCCACGCCATCGAGCCTCTGGAGCGTCGACCCAGTCGTTGAATCTAGAACCAAAGGCATCAGGCGCATTTGCAAGAGCTGCCAGGCGCACAACTCTCCATGCCTCCCAATCGTCAGCCGACAGGGTGCGCAATTCAAACATTTGGGTTAACATTACTGCATAGAGATTACCATACAGTACCCGAGCTGAAATTAAACAGATAATAAAAGAGCCCAGACGCACCAGGTTTTTAACCGCCCAAGACGAGAAAACCGGAGGTGGTACAAGTGACTCATTTTTTTTTTTTTACCAAGATTCTATTATAGCGCGCAGGTTTAGCTAGACTATATATGGCTTTAATAGTGTAGCTAGCTGCAGCGCCAGGTATTACATTGTTATATTAAGCAATATTGCTCAGGGTTTAAACAATGAAATATAATATTACAGTTCAATAATGTATGGTATATATATTTACTATTTTAAAAGTACGTTGACCCCAAAGATACTTACCCTTTAATATATAGTCCTTCAACCTCCTTGCTTGGGATGATTTGGGTAATATTCTTGCCAGCAAAGTCAATCCCAGTTTCAGGCTTAGCGCTAGTAATTTTGAATTTTGCGCTGTTACTCATAGCAACCGGCGGCGTATCATCGAATCGGTTAGCACAAGAGCCACCAGCGATGATCTTGTCGCCCAAGTAGCCTTGATATGTGGCATACTGGTGGAAAATGGCATTCCAGTTTGGTTCGATATTGCCAATGCCACCAGGAACGGCTTTATCATAAACTCCTACCATGCCGGTCTCAGCAAAATTTTCCATCCAATTTGTCCGACCATATCCTGTGGGAGTGGCAGAGTCCTGATTATAGTTGTCTTGCCAGATAGACGACGAGCTGAATGGTTGCTGGTATTGAGGCAGAGCATGCCAGTCAAGACTGTGGGAAACTTCATGGACTAAAGTTGCCAAGTTCGGAGCGCTCTCTACAACACAATCACCAGAGGACCAAGTCCACGCCGCGGCGCCATCATTAAGACCGGGAGTGGCTACCAAATGGCTGAAATGCAAGTGTCAGCACCGAAGACACTGCAGCACAGGTAGGTAATATATAACTCACCGTATGTACGAGCGCATGCGGACTGGTAGTCGGCCAAATATGTCGATCATATCTATTTCAGAAGCTCCAGCGTTTTTGTGACGACAAAACGTCCAAGATGCACTGCAGTCGGTGTAATGGACATTGAATATGGTGAAATCCGCAGGGTTTAGGTGGTATGTGTTTGCCAAGTCCTTGCAGCCCTGGGGAATCCAACCCGCTCCCCAATAGTCCCATGTTGACTGGGTTGGGTGAAGATTGTTACGGAGGTCGTTTTCCAATCGATCATATGGAATGTGGGGGTTAACTTCTGGCTTGTCAGGATTACCAGCTGCAGCCAGTGTTATGCCCAGAGAGACGGCAACAGCAATGGATTGACCACGCATTGTGAATTATTGATAAATAGCTTAGGGACACGAAGAACTAAGAAGCAGTGATGGTCTGATATAGAAACCTATGAGCTGCCCCGAAGATGCTTTATATATTGATTCAGAACGGAAGCTTTCTCGGCTTTTATACAAGCGTGCCTGCTCGAGCCGCTGTCTCGACGGCCCTTGCTTGGAAACATGGTACGAATAAGGTTATTGATACACTACTATGCCACTGTGCTTTACAAGTCTCCCAGGATAACCCATGCTTGAGCTAGGATAACAAGTGCTTCAGGTAGTAATTCTATCTAAGGGACTACAAGAAAATTGCTACCTTAAGGTCTTTCCCTACAAGTTCTTTTCTTATGCCTGTTAATAAGAGAGGGTCTATAGCATAAAAGTCTACCTAGCTACTTTTAAAGGGCCGAGTTTAACCTCTTTCCTTTTAAACTTAAAGGTTTCTCCACATATCAAGCTTATAATATAAACAAGCATAATTTATCGTATGGCACAGCATTGAAATAATGCTCTAATAGGCAGGAAAATAGAAACACTGGCGGGCGCTGTGCCAGTAGGGAGTTACAAAGAGAATAAACCTATACTTATTTCTAACTAGTGCAATCCTATTGATTACGAAGGATCGAAGGATCGAAGGATTCAACAGCATTGAGCAAATCTAGCGCAGTTGCCTAAACTACAGGACTACCTTATTTTGTTTTGAGAATGACTTCGAGGCGCTTGAGATTCAGGGGCAAGAAGCAGAGCCATCAATCCCCAGTTTAAAACCAGTTATGGTGCAAATATAGTATATAAATATACCTATTAATATTGTTAGAGCTCTTTATACTCATTCTCTAGATTGCAATAAAAAATTATGCAAAGGTAAAGAAGTGTACCAGTCTAAAGCCCTAATGGACAAATAAATACACAGCTTCTTATTTAGCTTTAGAACGTAGTAACTTTAGTATTACGAAAAAAGAAGGTAGTAGTAGCAAAGCTCAGATACCTGCCTAAACGATTAATTGCATAGCCTTTTATTGCTACTCTTTCTGGGCTCTAAAAGCAACCCAGTCTCTGTCTGCACTCATTGTATAGTTTTCTCACTTTTACAAATGCTTATTTTTTGATCTATTCAAAAATCTTAGCAATATAATTATGTAATATTGCTTATTAAATGGGGTGCTCGCTTCTTATAATTAATAACGCCTCCTTTTTAGAATTGCTTTCAGCAGCTTGCCTGTAGGGTAGAATACTTTATTTATAAAGTTAGAAGCAGGAAGAAGTAAGTTATTTTATGATTTTTTGGTCAGTAGCTAATCTATGCACCACTCTTGCTAATGTAACTATCTTGTCCGAACGTATATATATCTTTCTATAGCTACAGTATCCTTTCTTTTCTCCTCTGCGGTCTCCTATTTCTTTCTTTTTTTCTTTTTTTTTTTTCTTGAGTGAGGTGTGCTGCTTTACTTTCCATGTCTCACTAGTATCATTGCGTGTATTCTGTTAACGATTTCTTCCCGCTGGCTTTATAATATCCTTGAAACTCCTTGCAGACTCGGGCGCAGGCAGACATCATTCTATTCAGTTGCCGAATCCGGGTTAACTATCAGAAGAATCTGAAGTACATTGATCACCCGAATTCTCCCGGCAGTTAGAAGGAGAATACCTCTTCCAAGCACACCGAGTACCCTTCCTTTTTTAAGGAGAGTTGTAACAACATGATATGATCATAGAAAGGATTATTATTGACAGATCGCTTCCAGTAGTTGTAAGCTACATGATGGCAGCAACTAAGAAATTTATGAAATCTTCAATATATAAACTAGGGTAATTATCTAGTAGCAGCTTACTCATTGTCAAATTTTTATTTAAGAACGGCCCTGAATTTGTCCATTAAGAAATTTCGTCCATTTCGAACGGCTATTCCCCTTTGATATTGTAATTAAAGCTATATATGTGCTATTAGACTCACAAAATAAGCCATGGACTTGACCATCTTGTTCCAGGCTTGGCCAATACTATTGTATTGATTGCAGTCGATCCCTGCTATTAATGCTGGCCATTCGAAACCTTTACAAATTCGGTCTTTTTAAGACAAAACTTGGCTCTAGAGTGAGTATTTGTGAATATTTGCCAAACAACAATGAAAAGAAGAGCTGAAAGATTACGTAGCTATGACTTGTGTGGCTCAAGAAGAGGGAGCGTTGCGTGGTGGCGAAACAGTGCGAGCGTCGAGAATCGAACTATCCAGACTTTCCCCGCACGATAAACACTACTTTGGAGCGTGAACTAATATGCTGTGCATAAAAGGTTATATATAAATAGTACTATTGAGAGCGAATACAATTGGTGTTTCATTATCTCAACTTCAGAAATTGGTTAGTATCATTGCTGATATAGTTTCGTAGCATATAAATAAGCCTTGTTCCCTTGTTTAAGTCTATATTAATCTACCTCTAAACAACTCTAGTCAATCTAATTAAGGTGGTCAACATTTACTTACATTTCTAAGTTATCAGAATGCCGTCAGGAAGCTGCTGGTGCGGCGATGTCAAGTATGACTTTATCGGGGACTCTACACATGTGGTAATCGCAGCAATGAGCAAATAGGTTAATGTTGTTATACTGACCATAATCGCAGGTTTTGTGCCACTGCCTATCATGCCAAAAAATAAGTGGTGGGACAAATACCGCTAATATTCCTGTCGCGCGTGAGAAGCTCACTGTAACTTCTGGAGCACCAAAATCTCATACTCAAAAACATGAAGATGGATTTAATTTAACAGTATTCTTTTGTGGTAATTGTGGTACTGTTATTTACAAACAGGCGGATGCAGATATGTTTGCCACTATCTCTTTGATCCAATCAGGAACACTGGATGGATCTGCCAAGGAGAAGATTAGCCAACCATCATCGGAGTTGAATGTTAAATTGAGGGCATCCTGGTTAGCAGAAGTTAGTACCGCTGTTCAGAAACGGGGATTTATTTAAATGTATAGTATAATTGTAGGTAATGGAGAAGCACAGGTACAAAACAAGTTAACCTAACATTCAGAATAATGCCCACTAATCAAAATCTATTGTTATTTTCTGAAATAATGGCATAACAAGCTCTATCGAGGTCCTTAAGCTCAGTTCATTGAAAGTCGTTTCACCTAAAGAGTCATCACCAACCAACGCTTGTTAAAAGCTTGTAGAGTTAATGCCTGCAGAGCCTGGGTTCAAATATTGCAAAAACCAGCAGCTTTTCCCAGTTATAGTACCGTCTGTTCCTAAATACTTCCATAGGGCTATTAATTGTCTCACAAACTGGACGATAAATCCGAATTAAAAATGTAGAGGCCTTCTACTCACTCGAAAGCCAGAACCCATTCCACAGGGAAATTGCTGACGAATTCGGGTGGCGTTGCCGTCTTACAGAACAAAATCGGAAGCATAGTCTACCACCCGTCAATTTACTACCGCTATCACCTTGACCTGACCTGGAAGAAAGTGGAAGAAAAGTCCAAGAAAATCGTCCCTCAGTATCCCGTAAGATAGATGGGTACTCTACAAGCTCTTCTCTTTATTCTTTCAATATTTCTTTTTCCTCTTACCCGCTCCCTTAGCTCCTTCATTCTTTAGAAAGTAGCCTGAAAAATTCGCATGGGCCGGTCACTCCCGCACCAGGAATGACTTTCGACTGTACTTCACAGTGCATCTGAGGCACTCAGCAAAAGAAATAATCCTCTGCGAGTTGTGCAAAGTAATGTGCCTTGACTACATCACCAAAACATTCTAGAGACATCAAAACCCAATGTCGAACGTCGGCAGCTTGCGTAGTACGTAGTGCCGCTTCAATTCATTTGCAACACCACCTCGTCTGCACCTATAGCGCGCTAGACCTCATTAGCGTTGAGCTCGGACACTAGAGTGTATGCATATCAGCTACCTGCATTGTAAGAGAATGTCAGATCACACATATCATATCATTTTTCAGGTCTAGATTAATGAGTACGTGGGAGAGTCGTGTGTGTAGATTTGAACATCGGTCAACCTTTGAAGCGAGCAGGTTTTAAGCTGTTTCAGGGGGGGGCAATAATTTCCTTCACTAAGTAGCATTGCGTTGCACATTTAGAGCGCTCCAAATGTCTTTCAGACTGTAACCACTTATGATAGGATCGGGCTTGCTCGAGCCAGATGCTCCGTATTGATACGAGTTGCCGAGGCCAAGGCTGGCAAACTCCCACCCGCTATTCCTGGTATACCAAAAGGATCATGATGGCCTCTCGTTTCCGAGTAATACCTTGGTCCGCGTCATGCGTTGCAATGTCCGCGCAAGAGTAACACGTATGAGCTAGGAGTATTCTCTGTAGCTTTTGAGAAAGTATCCAGTGCCTGGTAGCATCTATAAAAACACCCCAACCCGATTTGCTATAGTTCGCGCAAATGGTTGAGGGCATGGTCTTGCCAGCCGATTTCATTGCCAGAGATACTAGGGAAAATATTTTGTTCCGTGGGTCTGTATATCTGAGCTCTGCGCTTGTGACATGGCTTCCAAGTCAAAGCCCCTCTTCCTATAACAAGTAAAATCACCTTCCAGAAATTTGACTTTAAAATACGCGATATGGCATTTATCATGATTATATGGCTATACTCTGGAGGTTTCGCTCTCTCCAGGCGTTGGTTAACCTGGAGCAGGACGCATATGGTGTCAGCGCACCGTAGTGAGCGATAGCCTCCCGGGAAACAATTATCTCCTACACTACCCATGCTTGGCCAAACAGAGGGGCTGCAATGTGTGACCGCTGTGTAAATGGAAGAAGAAGAAGAAGAAGAAGAAGAAGAAGAAAGTCTCGATTCTCCTTCTTCTTTTCTTCTACCAGACGATAAGGATCCAAAAGTTCCAACTTGGATAAGAATTATTGTACGGTATCCGCGAACGCATCATAGAAGCGCTGGGTATAATCGAATGTTATTTGCGTAACATTAAGTTCGTTGTGGAGCCAAGGTCAGGCTTGGACTGGTGTGGTGCAAAATTCTAGAAAGACACTAAAGAAAAAGATTTATTAACATAAATTAGACAGTCTAATTTAGGATTATCAAATTATTCCAATGATTTAATTAATTCTAGAAATATGAATTTTTAGTGTATCATAAGCTAGCTTCCCTGTGCAGTATATAATAGAATTAGATTGTATTACAAATTCCATGTGAATGCTGCAATTCCCGCTGCACAATATGCCTCCTTCGCACAAGATCTAAAATAATATGTACATGCACCCACTCTAGTCTGTTAAAATAAGTAGTGATGATGTAGCTGTAGCCGAGGGCGGAGGGAGTATCGGAACAGTCGTGGTGTACAATCCCTGCTGCTCGCAGGTGCAGACTGTATAACACATAATATTAGCAAGAGCAGCTTAGGGTAGGATAGGTATAGCTTGATATAAAAGAGGAAAGAGGAAATAAAACATACGGGCAGAGACGGAATTTAATACGTCAATGGCACCCCCGAACCCGCACCCGCCGATGATGCAGTTGGCTGCCGCACCCTGAATAACAGCCTGGTTTTGATCTTGACATTGACAGATAATATCACTTGCTCCACAGCCGGCTTGCGTCACAGCAGCTGAACTAAGGCACGAGCTTGCACAAGAAGAAATTGCGCTCAGGCTGGCGTCGCAGGATGCTGGCCAGGTCGTGATGGTTGTGTAAGAGAGAGAAGTCGTTGTGATGGCAGGGGGAACAGTTGTGGAACTAGGGACAGAGGTGGTTGAGGTGGGGCTTAGGGAGCTGGAGCTAGAGCTGCTCCCAAGCACGGTGGTCTCCGAGGTACTATTTGTGATGGGGCGTTAGCAAACTCCGAATCTATGTGACCAATCTTGTGCTTTAGTGTAGTGACACAGCTAAGGGCTAAGAATGATTCCGAACATATACGTACATTGTAACAATAACCGTGGCCGTCGACCTAGGTTTGCCAATCCAGTCAGTAGAGGTTTGTTATCCGAATGCGATGAGATTGAACTCACAGCTTCGTTCTCCAAAGGGTCTGCGACGTCTTTGTAACAGTCGGGGCAGTTATCGTGGAAGTAAACGTCGAAGCGGTGGCAAGATAGCTTCCTGAGAAGCAAGAGCATCCATGCGATGCGGACGATGGGTTAGGGTTCAACGCTCTGATGCAGTTTGGCGCCGGGCAGTACTTCTTTCTCTCCCTCTTCTCCGGGGGCGAGGAGGTTAGTATCTCGGCCGCTGTCGAGCTCGGGCTGGCCGTTAGTAACACGATAGATGTATCAGTCACCGTTTCGATATCTGTAGTCACGTCCGTGGCAGTGACGAAGCTTCGCTGCATTGTTAGCTTTGGACGGCGTGTGGTAACATATTGTTGAGAGTTTAGGGGTTAGCAAGCGTACGAAGTGGGTGTGACTGTAACAGTCATGGTCGGCAGAGAGATCAGTACGTTCGCCGAAGAACTACAGAAAGGAATTGCGATACTGGGGCTGGCGATGAGGCACCGAAGAAGGTTGTCGTGGGGACAGTTGTCCCGGACCTCGATGTCCTCGCCCAGTTGGATTCCAGGCGCAGCCGAGACGGCTGTAGCGCCAAATGCTAGGAGGGAGAGATGTTGACGCTTCATGGCGGGTTACCGTGCAAGCCAAATCCCGTTGGGTCACTTGTTCGATACGTTGCGTCTGTGTAGAAGACGATGGTATGACAGCTGAAGTGGCGGCATCTCTCTCTTTAATGTATCCGCTGCAAAACCTCCGGCCCTAGCAAGATATTGAAGCTATGCATTGAACCCATGTTTAGGCTCTCCACCAGACTTTCGGGGGCTACCTACCAAAAACGCCATTCGCAACTGCTAGCACTCGTATGATCGAGGACTTTTAAAATCTTCAGACGCGATATTCAAAGAGGTCTTACATAAAAAAGAAATCTGTTCTGGCTCGTAGATTCAAACAGCTAGTAGATTTATTATTACAAAGTAAAGTTAAAGCAATACATGCAACGCTGTCGTGCTCGACGCCTCAATTACCGAAGGGGTCCTTCATCGTTCCGTAGAGGTCCACAAAGTTTTCAGCTGGCTCCGTGCATCTGCACTATTGGGTTGGCAGCTCCATCGTTCCAGGGGTATAGTGCTGGCGCCTAGTGTAGTCTTATCTGAGCCGCCATAGCATGCTTGGCAAGTGGGGAACAGAAAGACAGGGACAGCAAAATGAATACGTACGTACAAAGTTTCATTATGAGCACCTTTATCACCAAATAATATTGATAATGTGTGTGTATAACCTTGGCGTGTGTGTTCAAAATTCTCCCATTCCCCTGTTTTGCTGTCCCCCGCTTGCTTGGGTACTCTCGAATCTGGTTCAGCTAATGCCCCGGCCGAATCGGCACCCGCCGCGGCGAACACTGGTATTAGCATACTTTTTACAACGCCGATCCTGCTGCTAACAGCCGCGGATCCGATGCCCGGAAGCGAAGTTTGGTGATAAACCAGACTAGGAAAGAAGGCTGTTAGTGCATAGGAAAGGTCGCAAAAATTGAGGACGAGTGCAATTGGAATATACTAGTACCCCGAGATTGGCAGATAATTATTGACTTTGCAACCATTCGATCATGCCGGGGCCAGAGCGTCGCAGTTTCACTTACAGCTCCGTCTAAACAATGGCTTTTGAATGCGATACCTGTAAATAAAATCATGTTTTAGGTTTAATTTTTTTAAGACTATGTTTAATAAACCCTATCTATGCTAAGTATATGCCATAGATTTATACTTCGTTATTTATACGCTTTCTCAGAGTATTTCCGGCCTTTAGGTTGCTTTGCTTTGCTTCAGTTGAGGTCTCATATTTACTCCAATTTCGCATAGGTACCTTCTTGTCGTACATTTCATCGATTTCTGCATAGGTTCGGCCTTTAGTTTCAGGCATAAGCATGTAACTCCAGACAATCACACAGGCCATACAGCCAGCGAAGACAAGATAGGTCTTAGCGCCAAGGTTAGCTGCATCGGCTGATGTTAGCTGAGGCACGGCGAAAGTTGTGATGACAGCTGTTGTCTGACAACATGCCACGGTATAAGCCATTGTGTGAGACCGCAGCTTCGGCGTTGAGATCTCAGGTGGGAGCAGCACTGATACAGAGAGAAAGGATAATGCCCAGACAAAGTTGAAGATGAATCCCAACGCGGCAATTGCCAACAGGGCGTTTCTGTTATCGGGAAAGAATGCCAGTGCTCCAGCTACGGCATCGAGGCAGAAGAGAAACATCATCCCCCACAATGCTGTTGGGCGGCGCCCATAAAGGTCGAGAACCATGGGCGCAACGACAGCTCCGGCCAGATTACAGAGAGAAGCTATAATCGTAAGCACAAACGCATTACCCACGCCCAACTGGCTGAGGAAGACGGTAGTGTATGTGGTCGATAGAATCACGCCCGAGACCTGGTTAAGCGAATAGAACGACCCAGCGGTGATTGTCCTCTTAAAGTTCTCCCGATTGAAAAGGTCCCAGAAATGCACGTTCGATGTCAGCTCGCGTTCATTTTCCTCACAGAGAACAATAACGCGGAACTCATCCTCTAACTGGAAGTCAGAAAAGCCACGCAGCCGTCGTAAGTTCTTCTTAGCCTCTCCCATTCGACCCTTGGACACGAGCCATTGAGGGCTCTCAGGAATACCAAGAGTCAAGACAAACAGCAACGCAGGAAGACCAGCTTCGATGGACAGGGGAATTTGATAAGCTTTAGGTCCATCGATCGCGTGGGTGGCGTTTGAGACAATAGTAGCGATGACACCAGAAAATATATTGAGAATGTTGTAGATCTGCACGCTCCGACCTCTCATTGATGCAGGCACAACTTCGCAAAGATATAGTGGTGCGATAGTGTGTGCAATTCCAATAACAAAAGCACTGCAGAAACGTCCGATGACGAAGGCTGTCAAGTTTGGTGCAAAGACTTGTAAGAAGGCTCCCAATAGTGAGAAGACGTAGGATCCAATAAGTGTCCACTTCCGGCCAAAGCGATTGGTCAAGAGTGTTGTGGCGAGGCCACCAATGACTGATCCAACTAGAGGGACAGAGAAAACCAGATCCTGATTGCGTGCTGTCAGGGAAAGATTTTCGTTGCTAGGGCCGGCATAGCCTTGAAGTAACCTCACCTAGGGTATCAGTTAGCAGGAAAGCAACAACTCGCAAATCCAAGCTCAAGCGTAAAAAAATATATGGTATTGAGGTTGGGGACTTACAAAGGCTGGTGTTGCAGCCACAGGTGAGATAACTCTATCATCATAGCCGAACAAGAAGGATGAGGCACCAAAAGCGAGACACGACAAGACTAACATCAAATTGACCGCTCCCTCGTCTGGCCGCATGCCAGGGGCCAAGCCGTCGGCGGCTGGTATTTCCTCAACATTACACGTCTCAAGTTTGGGCTCGGCTGCCGCCTCGTCGTTCTTGTTGGTAGTCATTGTACTTCCTTCTTGAGAACAATCCTTAATGTTTTCCGGCCACCAAGACCAATTTTTGCCAGCTATTAGCAAAGAAATGGATTAAATGCTTTCAAATCTAGGGTAAGCAAACCCAAAGCGGCGATTGTAGTTTGCGCTGAGTATCTAGGTGAGTTGTATATTCCCTATAGGTATATTTATATTTGGGCATCTCTCCTAGCCTCCAGACTGCGTATCTCGTATTAATGTCAGGAGGCGGCGACTAGACCTTGTCACCCCAGATGTGCCTGAATTTTCTCTGGGGTACATACGGCGGAGACGCGGGGATACAGAATAAACTCCTGATTGGTTGATCAATTTCGCCGAAAATTCGCCGCACTGGACCATCCAGTCTCGATGGATTAATTTCACCGAGACTGAAAAAACATGGGAAACAAATCAAACAAGATTGCTATTGTACCATATACAGAAGTCATTTGAAGAGACCAGGGAAAACTGGGACTCCTATGCTAAACAATGAGAATTTTCCGGCGCTCTATTGATACCGCAGACCTGGTTTGATGTGTGTCACTATGCCAGCTGGTAGGGGTTAGCTCAGCAGCACGTAGTTTCAAGAGCACATGCCTGCGCCGCACAAATTTTTCAGAACAAAATATCCATATGTATACCATACACGATTTTGTGAGCTCATATGTGTTTGACCCAATCAATAGCATGTGGTGTTGCTGTCTCCGCCAGAATGTTGCATTGAACCACCCCTTGGTGTCCCAAAGAAAGATTTCTCGGACGAATTGATACCTTACCTACCTGTCAGAGTCTGAAAGTTATGGAGTCCCCTTAGAAACTAGCGGAGGACGGCAGCGCCTACAGCGCCACCCCCGAAGATATAGATTTGCTACCCCAGATTTTCTTTTGTTCCATTAAAAGATAGCAATTATTAGGTATAATGAAGTGATTCTTACTGTCCTATTGCCTAAATATGGATACACGTATGTGATCTACATTAGTGGGTATTAACATTGAACCCTAAAACAGAGCTATTGACTCTGCGACCCCATACTGACAACCCAAAAAGCTTACGTTTCGCCGAAAATTGTCCGCTCCAGCGGAAGATCCAAGGTTTCCTGTGAGTGAAGAGAGAGAAGGAGCATAAAGGCGCAGTTCATGTGGCGTCGCCGCTAGAAGCTGGACTTTTGTTCGTCTTCTGCCCTCTTATGGACTGATTGTGTAGTAATGACTCTACTACGACTCAACCTGTTCGACATTACTTCTTTCAACCCACGTCTAGCTGTGTTACTCATGATTTAATACGAATTCAAGTACTACTATATCCAATTCAAAGTTCACGGAAAGTTCCCTGTCACAGAATGTCTCTCCTGGTAGCCACGATACGCACTACGCCAGTGCTAGGCCCCAACCCCAAGAAACATGCTCGTCTCTCAAATTCATTTGCACACTCTGATAACCAGAGCGTTGGAGCTACTGCAGATCAGGAATGTTTTAATCGGTGGAGACCAAAATATCACTTGATGCCGCCCCGTTACTGGGTTAATGATCCGTGTGGTCCAGGTTACAGTCCATCGGGACAATGCTATCAGATGTCTTTCCAATGGAACCCATATGGATGTGAATGGGGAAATATGTCTTGGGGACATGCAACATCTCAAGATCAGGTACACTGGGTCGTTTCTCGCGAGCCTTCGATGCAGCCCTCTGAAGTCGAAGATCCTTGCGGCGTATTCACAGGTTGTACCTGGCCAACCAACCCCAGCGGTCAAAACGATGGCACTATAACAACCTTCTATACTTCCGCTCAGCATTCACCAATCCATTGGACATTGCCTTATGAGAAGGGCAGCGAACTCATCCGCATGGCAACTTCCAGGGACCATGGGCGAACTTGGAAACGTCACCCATCTGCCATTGTTACAGGGCCTCCGAAAGGGCTGGACGTTTTAGGTTGGCGAGACCCCTTTATCGGGAAATGGGACTCTATTGATCGATGCCTCAACCGTAATAATGGAGAGTACTTGTATGGCGTTGTTGCGGGCGGGATTCGTCATCAGTCACCCACAGTCTTTCTATACTCTATCGACGCACGGAATCTTACCCAATGGAGTTTCATTTGCACGCTCTTCACTCCAGGGCAAAATTTTAAAACCTCAAAGAGGTTGTCAGACTTTGGAACCAATTTTGAAGTAACCAATTTCATGACACTCCGAGACAATGATAGCGATTCCTACGATATTTTGTTGATGAGCATAGAAGGCGCACATGAAATGGAAACGCCTTCATTCTTGGAGATCAAAGGCCAAGTCAGCAAAGCACAAAGGTCAAACAAAATCCAGAACTGGCTTTGCGGCCAGCCAGTATTAACAGAGAGTGTTGAGAGCCAAGCATTGAGATTCGAGTTTCGATTTGGTGGCCGCCTCGACTATGGGCTTTACTATGCTGCAAATTCATTCTATGATACGATAACAGACAGCCGAATAGTTTATGGCTGGATTCTTGAAGAGGATTTACCTCTTCACTTAGCAAAGAAACAAGGGTGGAGCGGTATGTTGTCCTTATCTCGTATCCTGAAGATGAGACAGATCAAGAACGTGGTCGCTGCTTGCTATTCGGATTTGCGGTCTCTGGACTGGCTTCATTGCACCCCCAATCTTGATGGCTCCTATAGCGTTACCACACTTACGTCCTCCCCTGACCCCCGCTTGTCGAGTTTACGCCAGAAAGAGTTGGGTCTGTCTTCTGCGCCTGCCGCCAATGCTTGCAGCTACTCGGATGCTCAGATTACACTTGGCTTCCTACTTCTCAAAGCACGCCATTTTGAGGCAGAAATCTCCTTGTCAGTTCCACCAACTGCAGAGCAAGTTGGTATCATATTGTATCACTCTTCCGGTAAGATTCATAGGGAAATACAATGTATTGTCGTGTTAGCTAACTGGAATTAGATCGTGTAAGCAGGACAGCTATATACTTTCGGCCCAATGAGGAATATCTAGTGGTAGAGCGAGATGGTGTGTACACAGGTGACAATGAAACAAGTGGTGTAAATGACAGCCCTGAAACTGCACCACACACACTTTTCACTACGCGAGACCCTGTTACCGGTAAAGAAGAGCAAGAAACGTTGGATATCCACATTTTCTTCGATGTCAGTGTACTTGAGATTTTTGTCAACGGGCGTGTTGTCATAACGACCCGTATCTATCCTGAGAATGGCCAATGTTACGGCTTGCAGCCATTCGTGAAGCATTTTGAAGGTTCGATAGGAGGAAATGAGGCAATACTATCGCGCTGCGTAGGATGGGAGCTGAAGCCATCAATATTTTATGAGACATAGAATTAGATTCGCGATTTTGGAGACTAGCGAGACACAACCAATATATCAACATGTTTTTAGCAATACACATCGATTATCACTCAGGTCAAAGGAGTCCATCAAAGATCTTGGGAACAGCTCGTTAGCTATAGATACCGATAAAAGAACGAGGAAAATATAAAATACACTATTTATATTATAAATCATGTAATTCTGCCTCGGAGCTCTGTTAGGCCCGTTGGGCGGGATCATTTCGCTCACTTCTCGCCAACAGCCAGTGTAAAAGTGTAATTTATTAACATCAAGTACAAAGATGGTAGTGTATGACTAGATCAACATGCTTCTAGATTTGGGGTATCGAATCCAAGAGAGTGGAGATGAGCCACATACTTCCCCAAATATGGGTGATTGCCGCCTCGAAGTATGCTAAAAACCTTAAAGTATCTGCGGATAAGCGTATGATGCGACGTTTCCATACCTTGCTGTGCGGGATATAGAGAGGCAGAGGGCAGCAAGAGGGTTACGCTGGGTGAAAGCCGCTTGATCGGGAAGGCTGCATCACTTAAAACAGTAATAGCCGTCACGGAAATGTCGTAGAGCTTCTCAATCTTATACAATTTGTTAGCGAGGGATGTAATATATGAAGAAACCTAAATATAGATCCTTACCAATCCTACTCCGTGAGCTTCCATGAAACTCAGAGGCAGCTTTTGACACAGAGCCAATGTCGATTCTGCTAGGCAGATAGCATAGTCGAACTGTAGCTCGGGGTGCGGTGATTGTAAATTTAGCAGGTTGTGTGCCAAGCAAAGACACCAGAGCCGGTTCTGAAGCCACTTTTGCGTTACAAGTATGTCGGCATGCTGGGTAACAATTGCCTGTCCATCAAGTACATCCCTAGCCGCATCGTCTAGTGGTTGGTCATCTAGGACGAGACGGTCATAGTGGCTATAAAGATGTCGACTCTGGACGCGCTCGAGTTTCTCATGCACTAGCAAAACCGTCTGCTCACTAGATTTAGGGCAGCCTCCTTGAGTTGCTGCACACGTAGCGTTCCAGCAATCTATAAACTCATCTTGGATAGCACTAAAAAGCTGCATGAGTACCGACAGTCCCATCAATGCGGCGGCGTCCTTCTCGTTAAATACAATCATTCCCGAAAGAAGGCCATGGGAAGAGCTGCTCAAGAGATCATCTGAGATAGGCGGTACTGAGTCACGCATTTGTTTTAAGGTGATAGGATGTCGTCTTTGTATTGAATATGCCCTGTAAAAGTTATATCAGCCTGCAAAGAAATGTGCGCCGACAAGCATGCTAACCTCTCTGTAATAAACAAGACCATGTATGTGCGTAGCTTCTGACCTGTTTCTTCACCAAGATCTCCCTGGTACGCATTCGAGTCATCTAATCCCATTGTCTGAGCCAAGTCAATAGTTTCTCGCAAACGAAGCCAAGCGGCATTGTGCTGGTTGGTGCCAAAGAGAGAGCCAAAGAGAAAGAAGCTTGTCATGACAGCTTCCAATGTTGGGCTTTCACCAAAGTCAAAAGAGCTACGCATTTTCATGGCTTCGTTCATCAACAGCTTCGCCTGACGCTCCCGTGATGAGGACGTGGGCCGTTCACTAATGAAAATGGGTTGGGTGATCGCGAACGCGCAAAGAGCCAAGATCATGGAGCCGAATAAAGGGTTATGACGATGTTCCTGGAGATAAATCTTGGTGAACAGTGTAGATCGGTTGAAGACTGGCATTGTTGGATGAAGTCTATCGAAAAAAACATCCATCCAGGGAATTAAACTGGCCTCGCTGATGTAACTTGGCCAATGTGAGATGGTTTCCCTTAACTGCTCTGGAGGAACTACCAGATCATACGGGCGCCTGCTTGTCTGGTTTGAAGTGTTATCTTGAAAATCCGTATCAATTACCGGCGGAAGTGCGGCAAAGTCTACGAATGAGCCCCCCCACGGGAAACCGAACGGTGGTATTTGTGATGTCGCCCTATCTGGTGGCCAGTACTCTGTATCTTGACCCTGGTTGAAGATGCCGACGTCACCTGTATTGGATATTGGTAGATCATTTCCAAAGCTAGGGCTCACGATGTCCGGAACAGACTGCGATCCGTGATCTGTCGCGGTAAGATGGGCATCGAATTCTTGAGACGGCCATTCGGATCCTGGTACCGGCAGTGACGAGATCGAAGTCGTGTCGCTGTCGGCCGCCCTAGTTGACTCTGATACGCGGGCTATCACCCCCTCAGTACGTTGCTCCAAAAAATTTTCATGATGTAGACGACCTTGGTCTTGCTGAATTTGCGCAAGACGCCTAGTAAAGATATCAGAAAACGCCAAGGAGTCAGGATTCTGGTTTGATAACATACTTGCCAGCAGGACCGCGTTTCTTCTGGGGCTTCAGATATGTGCATTCAAACCCACGAGCGAGACACATCTTACACGGCTGCGAGAAATCGCACTGTGCATGAAATCAGCTACTGGCTGCAAACTGAGCAGCTATTCGCAATGTCAAACTTGCCCTAATTTTGCGAAGCTTGCATTGATCGCATGATCGCTTAACGACCCCAGCTGTCGACTTTCCAGGGTAGTTATCTGCTGATGGGCTAGAAGTACTCATCCTTCGCAACAACAAAACATTGATCTCCAAGTGAGCTTTGCAGCACTGACTCAGCAATGTTATTGGTTGCGCAAGTGGTTGTAGATTTGTCTCCTGACAACTCGGGATGAAGTTCTGATACTTGTTTCGACACTCCTACTAATCTAGCCGCTCTGGGTGATGAAGTGGGGATGGTCTTAAGCCACTGTGTAAATAGCAGATTTACACAGAGGTATTTCTAGAGGCCGCTTATCAAGCGTCCAAGCAGGCGTAACCAGCATCTAATTGACTAGGTATCCATAGATAAACTGCATTTGACTGAAGAAATTCCTTGACTATATTATAGTAAATAAGCGCTCTGCTATAGCAGGTAGCTGTTATGTTATACTAAATATATGCGATATCATATGAGGTATTTAATGTCTTACAGCAGGCATATACTGTATGATTGTATGATAGCAGGTAAGTGCTGTATTACAGCAGGCAAGTGCTATATTATAGTACACAAGTGCAGTGCTGTATTGTAGCACTAAGTACCATTATTTTTTATCTATGTATAAAGCCCTATTGTTTTAAATGCTAGTTGCGCCTGCTTGGATGCTGGATAAGCCATCCCTATTTGTATGTACTAAATGGACCTTGTGGTTGCTGTAGTCGGTTTGAGCGGAACGAGTGGCATTTTACGCATGGGACGGTTTTAATTTAAGTACTTGAGTATTATAAAGCTCTTGGTGCAAATAAACATTGGGTTCATACCTAGACTGCTATGAGCGGCTACGTCAGTGGATCGACTCACTCTACAAATTCGCTCTATAAACTGGACTATAACTATGTACCTAGATCTAATCATTGCTTTAAACGTACAGAAACGGTTCGATTGCTATTTGAGAGACCTGTTTTATTTTCTCATGTCAGACGCTGGACGAGTGACTGCGTGTCAGCTAAATTACAGGCCGTACGGCGGCGTTGAGCTAATACTTCTTTATTGTAGTTATTGCAACAATGGAACATTATTGAAAAGTTATATGACTTGTTATTACCGAATTCATAATGGAAGTTCTACAAAGCACCAATGTCACATTACATACCCTCTTACACCATGATTTACTAAATTTTGGGCGATATCTCTTATATCTATCATTGAAAGAGACCCCCTTATGACTATTTACTGTGTGGATGAATATGCAGCGGGCTCCTAGGCAATGGAATGGGCAGATTCACAGCGGAGAAAGTGAAGTTAGAAGTAAATAGATAGGTATCATCCAATGAGCACATTATCAACAGTATCAGTGGTACGGATCGTGCCAGTAGAAGTGGGGTTTAGCAGCCAAATTATTTTATGTAGAAGCCAACTTAACATAGGTATGATCTCTAAGACATTTACTGAACAAGTAACGTTTGAGATATATGTGCAGAGCGCAGAATTGAGCTTTTAAATGTCTTGTAAGCCAGGTCTAGGTTGAACCAGGGCTATAGTTTTCTTTGTAATATAAGCGATATAGTCCGCATGGAAAATTACGTTACGTATCTCGCTGTGGAAACATGGTAAAGGTCAATAGCGGTTATATTATAATAACGTATATTTTTGTATTTGTATTATTATTAAGTATTAAATTGCCTTATAAATTAACAAAGTTAGCCCCTCATCGTTTGGAGATGTAAAACCTTTTTTCTTTTCATCCGATAGGTGCATTCGGAATGTATGGCAACGAAGTTCAATACGTAGTGCAGATAGCCAAAAGAGAAATCAGCTTTATTAGCAATTATTATTCTCACAATCGAATGCGGCTATATAACAGTGCTTAGATTCCACTCGATTACACAGAGATAGAGTGCTAATTGGATCTATTGGTAGCTATTTATGATAGTGTGTAGAACCTATAACTCACTGGGCGGCAATATCACTCAACCCCAATTCAAGTAACTTGCATTAATATTGCAGAACCAGCCATAATGGAAAGTGCCTTATTCATGGAGATTTTTATGACACAATCTTCCCTCCCAGTCCTACTACCCAAATAGAGGTCAAATTATGTCAGGTCAAGCGCTCATCTCGTCGAAGACTCACTAGCCAAAATTTCAAGAAGAGTTCGAAATGTATCTCAAGATGATGTAGCACGCACTGACAATAAAGCATTATAGCTATGAATTCTGAATAATCATGTGAGCCGCACGCTCGGCGATGCCATATACGGCTGTTTGAATATGGGCAGATGGAAGAACGGGGATAATGCTTGCGTCCACAACACGTAGATTAGTAGTGCCGTACACTATGAGTTCCGGGTTTACTACTCCACCGTCCTTCTGAGGAAGCATAGCGCACGTTCCAACTGGATGATATATGGACAGCGTGGTGTTGAGAACATACTGACGCCAGTCCTCGTCCGTCTGTACAGCTGTGCCCGGTTCATACTCATTCACCCATGCTGAAGAGAGCGGCGCCGAGTTTGCAATCTTGCGGCAGTACTTTGCAGCCTCAATAGCGGCTCGTACATCGTACTCGTTGGACAAATATTGTGGGTCAATTTGTGGTTTGGTATCGATGTCAGCAGAAGTGATATGAATGGTGCCGCGGCTGAGGGGATGCATAACGACACCGATAAGTGTGAAGAAGCCCTTTCCATAGAGGGATGAGCCAATAGCAGGGTAGCCTTTTACACCAGTGTAACCATCTGAGAAGATTACCTCCACCTGCGGCGACAGAAGCGACCCAATATACTGTAGCTTCTTCTTATCGACAATAGAGCCGAGAGAAAGCACCACACTCTGGGCGAGAGAGTTGAGTTTGGTAGCTAGGTTACCTACCACCTGATGCCAATTTAGATAACTGTATCCACTCCCTGTATAATCATACAAAGAAGTCTGATTTGCACGCCATAATGCAAGCTGAGCGGCTGCATACGTGGCATTGTATTTGAGTATGTCAAATGAAGTAAAATTGTCCTTCAATTGGTATGATGCTTGGTATCGAACGTGGTCCTGCAAATTCTCCCCGACACCATCGAGGTTAATGATCTGGTCTATACCAGCCTTTGATAGCACTGCCTTGCTACCTATGCCAGACAGTTCTAGTAGGCCAGGACTTTGGATAGTGCCACAAGATAGAATAACCTCCCTCCTAGCCTGGATAATGGTGCCATCCTGCAGTGTAACACCAGTTGCAGTATGCGAGTTCTTGCGCTTGAGTAAATTCACCTTGGCTACGCGCGTCTCTAGCAGCAAATGTAGGTTTTTCCCCGATGTTGGGATATAGGAGTTAGCAGCGTAAGATCTCGCCCATGTTCGCGAGTCGACGTTGCTAGGCTGGTTCATATATCCGATAGGATTCCCACCCAAGGAATTGAGGTTGTGTGGGATTCCCAAACCAGCCATCGATTGCAACCACAGATTCTGCTGCGCGGGTATAACCCTATTTATCACAGTGTGGATAGGTCCACTGGTGCCAACGCCTTGGTCGCCATAGTTGGACGAATTGATACCTGTAAAGGTCTCCACCATCTCCATCGCAGTGATCATATTCTTCCAGTTCCAAGACGGATTGCCGAGTTGCTCCCAGCCGTCATATTCCTCAGATGCGGATCGATCCCACGTCATCAGGTTCAATGCCGAGCTTCCACCAAGCACCTTGCCTCTATTGGCTCCGAGGACTCGACCATTGAGTGTGGTTTGTGGCACAGTAGTGAAGTTCCAATCGTAAACGGTGCCAAGTGTCGACCCCTTCATGCCAGGAATATTAATGCGATCCTCATCCAAGGCCTCAGGGCCGGCCTCGATCAACAAGATGCTTTTGTCTGGCAGGCCCTGGCTTAGCCTAGTCGCAAGGGCTGAGCCGGCTGTGCCGCCTCCTACCACCACCTTTGACAAAATGTTAGCGGCTATAATTCTGGTGCGCAACGAATATGCTTTATGAAATATTTCTCGCGACAATATAGAACATACATAGTCATAAACTTGACGCTGGCTGGAACTGGAACTAGCAGTGGCCGCTGGGACGGCCACAGCTGTTACGAGCCAGGTTATCGGGATTGATCTCCTCATGTCTTTTTTTCAGAAGGCAATAGGATCTGATCGAGTTAGGGTTGAACTGGAGAAGAGAAAGGAAAGCCATGACAATTTAAGCACTGACGCAGATGTACGGTATCCTGCTAGTGCTCGAGGACCAGCTTCAGTGAGTAGTAAGATGTCACGTTCTTCATTTAACCCGCATTATCACCAAGAGCCCAATAAATCACCACACCGCCTTTGCGTCGCTTCCAGACAACGCACAGGAAAAATCATGATATATTGCCTAAATGCGCTGCTTAGAATCGACCAACAACGCTTGGTAATGTCGGGGCATGCGAGATTCGGCAGGAAGGAAATAGGATAATGCTCGTCTATCCGTATTCGGCTCGGGAACGGTTCTGTTTTCGCCACACTTACCGCAATCAACCCTGTTATCAAAAGGGACTCTTTGCGCTGGGACCGGGGCTGGGATATACATGCATACAAATTGGCCAGCAACCCTTGTCGGAACAGCCAGATTTAACATGGGTCATCCAACAGCCTTAAAATTTATAGAGAATCGAATGTCACCCGCGCTAGGACAGAGCATGGGTCGGGGAACACGGGATGAAAAGTCCACACAGGCTATTCCAGTTGAATCCTTCGGCCCCCTACTGCCATATGAGCATATAATCCGTGTGTATGTAAATGTGGGCAAATAGGTACTCCCCGTAGTATTTTATAGGTGTTTCAAGTGCAGAATGTGTTTGGCATCGGACCAACAGCCTCAACTTTTACTCCCATGAATCCAGCCGTACGGAGAAGCTTCCAGCTAGCACCAATGCTACCTTACCTCACACTCCTAGGTAGCAGTGCCTCTAACTAGCTAAAATTCTGTTTTACATAAGACCAAAGGCTTGCCTTAGAAGTAGGCTGTATTCTTCTTTCCATTTAGGTGTTTAAAAGTTCCGGTCTAAGTCACCTAGAAGAAGTAGCAGCCAGGCATCTTGACTACTGCGCCTCGCTTAGGGGATGGTAGAGCATATACTCCATTCGAGGTGCTGTGCGTCGACCAATACAGTGCATAAGTCGTCATATGCATTGGTATACCTCCATATCTTCCTCATCTCTATCCTTGTGTGGCAAGATCTGTCACTATGACTCGCCCACCACCGCCCAATCCTCTTCCCCCGAACCGCAATATCGGGCCTACACTGATCGTCATTACGGTCATCCTAACTGCCTTTATGCTTCTTACGACTGGCCTACGCATATATACTCGCTTTTCTCTTCGCGCGCAAGGCTGGGATGACTACCTGATGATAATAGTTAATGTCCTAGCGCTCACCCGAATGTCAGTTCAAGTAGTACAGGTTTCAGTTTACAATAATGGTCGTCACCGTTGGTATATTAGCGAGTCTGACTATGTCAACAACAATATGCTGGGATGGTACGCACAAATCTTCCTTTTTGCTGGCGTGTGCTTCTTAAAATCCTCCATCTTATTCTTGATTGTACGCCTCAGGGACGAGCCAAACGTCCGTCGGATTCTATATGCCGTTGTTACGGGCCTCTTCATTACCAATTTTGGGACTATCATCATTCTCGTTGCAGAATGTTCTCCTCCGTCTGTATACTGGACTCAGGAAGGCGGAAAGTGCTGGGACACAAGGATTCGCATCTACGCTATCTATTTTACAATAGGTAAGGTTACTATGCAAGATGTGCTAGTATTAACTTCAAAAAAAAAAAAAAAAAAAAAAAGAGGCAGTATTCACGCTAACATTTCTCAACTACACAACAGCATATTCAATTGCGACCGATATATTGTGTTCTTTACTCCCTATATACGTTGTATGGGGCGTTAATATTAAAACGCCTACTAAGTTCGCTGTCTGTGGCCTAATGAGCCTTGGTCTTCTGTAAGCTCATTGCCACTGCGACAATTTTGACACTCGACTTATATTCTATAACAATGGTTAACCTGTCTATGGTAGTGCTACAGGTTTCGGTATAGCCAGAGCTGCGTCTCTCGGCCTAGTAACTGTTGACCTCAGCTGTACGTAAATCCTCTCCGTCAAAGGACTTCAAGTTTACATAGCAGCCTAACTAACAAGACGAACGGTAGGGGATTACGCGATATCGGCAATTTGGTCCAATCTTGAGCTGTTTCTAGGCATCATCGCCGCAAATATCGCTATCTCTCGTTCCATATATGCTTTTTTTCGTAACGATAAGACCGCTGCCAGTTTGACGGGTTACAGTTCCACAAATATCCGTCTAGGCTATTTGAAACAAGACGAGCAGCGGATCAATATTACGAAGGAGACGGCCTCAACAATTGACCGTCATCCCTCTGCCTCCAAGAGTG
Organism: Trichoderma asperelloides; assembly: GCA_021066465.1. NCBI lineage: Eukaryota > Fungi > Ascomycota > Sordariomycetes > Hypocreales > Hypocreaceae > Trichoderma > Trichoderma asperelloides. Next base: position 131,168 of record JAJKFY010000328.1, on the reverse strand, counting down.
AAGAAAGCGAAGCCCCTTTAATATTTGTATCTCATAGAGATGCAGTAGCATCGTCCGCGGTTAATAGCAGACAGGCTTGCTGACTTGGCTGGCGCCGCTATATTATAGCAAACAAATAATAATATATGCATGGATATTATAATAAGGGGAACTATATTTACAGCGCAAGGCGCTGTGGTATAGTAGCCTAGCGCCATATTCTAGAAGATTAGTTCTGTATTATAGCAAAAAGGCACTATATTACAATGGACAAGTGCTGTATTATAGCAGTTAAAGGTGTAAATACTTCCTGATATAAATCCTGCTTTTTAAAAACAATTAAATACGTCTGCTTGGATACTGGATAAGCAGAACGTATGAATACTAGCCTGGTATTGTAGTCTGAAATAGGATGTATACCTTATAGTGGCATCGGAAGGCGTCTAAAATGCAATCTTGATTAACCTTGATAACTTCTTTGGCTGAAGACATAGTTTAACGACATGGTGTCTCATAAGGTATACATAAATGAGTTATAAGAGTATTTAATTACACGTGAGCATATAGCTGGTAAACTACTATAAGCTTAAATGCCACGCATACTGGGCCATCTAAAAAGCTCAGTTGTGAAATTGGGTCTTTGGTTAACGTAAAAAACTGAGATATTTTTGTTGGATGGGTAGACGGTCGATTAAAAAATGGTTAATTAGGAACGCTAGTTGAGTTGCACATTACGCTATTCACGTGGGATATATACGAGTACTTTCCGCAACAAGCCTGCATTCAGATTTATATAAATAGACAGAATTAATCGAAGCCTACCCAATGAGGACACGACCAACTAATTTGGTAGATGACTTCTTACATCTTCTCCTAGATCAAGGGTTATGCATAACCCTTGCACTTGGATTGATGCATGGCTCATAAAATTTTATTTTCTTGCTAACACGAAAGGCGTTGTAGGCCTGTGACTGTAATTCGTTTTGTTATCCCCACAGGGGGTTATGTTACGGGTACTAACGCTTTGATATTAATACACTGACGATCTCTATCTTCCCTTTATCACTCGTCCTTTGTATAATACTGTCTGTCGAGTAAACAACCCCTACACACAACCCTAAAAGCCACAATCTTATGTTAACTTCCTTTAGATAGACCAAGATTGCGGGACCCATCATATTTAGCACTATAAGAGTAGCATCTATCTATGGTATCGTGCTAATCGACGCTATACGCCTGAATCGTCCTCAATGACGCTTTTGTCTGAGGCATACGACTTCCACGCAGCGCATGTCGAGTTCAATGTATCATAATCAATGAGTTCAGTAATTTCTGACTCGCGCACTATCCATTGAAGGGCAAAACCCTCACTCGTGTGCCACCCGATATGACAGTGCATGAGCCAGGCTCCCGGGTTGTCCGTCTCGAAGGCAAGCACAAGAAAGCCGGACGCTGGTAGCATAGCGACGTCACGGCGCGGGGGATTGTCCGTGTTGAGAGTCACGCTGTCGCTATAGGTGCCTGTACCTTGGGCTAAGATATAGAAGTCGAAGCCATGCAAGTGCACTGGGTGCGACACTGGCATTGTTGTGCTTATGACGGTATAAATCCACTCATTGGCGTTAGGCAATGAGATGACAGCGTTAGACGCATCAAAGGTTGTAGCACCATTGTACACTTGTAATAAGCTTGGATCTTCCCAGTCAACTACCATAGTAGTACTGTTTAAGTACCACTTGAATAGATTATCACTATTCTTACCCACAGTTACTGCCTCGTCCTCGGTTGTTGTGTCGCTCGAAACTGATTTGGAGACAAATGGTACTAGATTAGATATGTCCTCGTCATCGCAACTATCTGTATACGAGTAGCCCGTCGTCTCAGGTATGCCCGCGCTGCTGCCGTAGTAGACGATACCCTTGATGTCATCTGAGTTCTCGTTAGACGAGCAGGCGCTCTGTGGGATAGCTCGCATCCAGAAGTTATCGGCAACAGAGGACTGATTCGCTGTGATTATGATATCGTAGCGCTGTCCTATAGTAGGTAGGTAATATATGTTAGTAGATTTCCTCATCTGAAAAGTGGAGGCCGAGAATCCATACCCATTCCAATGCTTAAGATGCTTGTATTGAAAGGTGTGATAGGAACGAGGTCATTGGCAATCACTTGCATGGTGTGATTATCAATAGAAAATTTAAAATGTGAGTCAATAGCACCATTGACAAGACGCAGTCTGTACTTTTTCCCTTCCGTAAATGAGGTATTAAACCGGTGACCGGCATCATCAAAGACGTTTGTGCCATTGATGAGGCCCGTCGTCAGTGTAGGGGGGCCGCTTGTCTCCGCTGATTGGTACAGCTCGTCAGCGGTCTGGTGACTCCAGTCGTTCAGAAAAAGAACCCCTAAATCCTCGTCGTAGTTGGCAGTAGCTGGACCGTTAATAACAATGCCTCCAAAGACACCTTCCCATGCTTGCAACCCAAAATGAGAGTGGTACCATGTGGTTCCATATTGAGTAGCTTTCCAGGTATAAGTGATGCTACTACCAGGAGGGGTGGGACATTGAGTAATGCTAACAACCCCATCATTTTGATTTGTAAAATTCTGGCGGATGCCATGAAAGTGGAGGCTAGTGCCGTTGCTGCTCGTCGAGAGGGCATTGCTGACATGGACCACCACAGTATCACCCCAATCGGCAAATAATATAGGGCCGGGAATACTACCATTGATTGCCTGCGCGTAGCGTGAGAAGCCATCTGGAGCTACTGTAATATCTGTAAGCTCCAGCCAGTATTCTCGGGTTACGCCAGTGTCAGGAGCCTCAATGTAGTAGTCTGTCGAGATATCAAAATCACACCACTCATTTCGAGAGGTAGCAGTATTACCCGAACACGAAGATCGGGGATGGAGGTAGTGAGCCACAGTTCTATCAAAGGAAGGAAAGGCAAGCACAGTTCCTGCAATGAGTGACGCCACAAAGAGAGGAGGCCACATCATACTGAATTGGCCTAGTATTAATGGACGAAATTATGAAAAGGATCAGAGATGTGATAATAAGGAATGAGTCGGGAAGATGCCTTGCAGTTTTGGTTTATGAACGAGAATGAGAAGCTTTTGTTCAGATTGAATCAAGGCATGATAAACCTCTTATACTCGGCCTTGGGTTTGCTAAGCTTGTATGCCATATAGTCACTTGTGATTCCCTAGCCTGGAGGCGTCTCCTATAATTTGTAAACGCTACGGTGTTTATGCAATTAACGATTACGCTACACGGCTGTCTTGAGTCTACATAACCCAGCAATCCATGGTAGCTAGGAGAAGCCTACGCAATTACTTTCTAAATCTGAATCTACAGGTATCAAGAATCACTCGTCGACAAGGCAGATTCCTCCACACCGAAATCAATCTTCACATGTAAAAGAATAATTTCAAGGAATATTTTTTATTGTCAATGCATTGATTTAGAAATAATCTTGAGAGCTTTGCAGTTGCGTAATGAGTTGCGTAATCTACTACTCTTTGAAAGCACAAAGGTCATCGTAGTTCCACAATTCTCGATGTCAGAATTGTGTTTCGTAGTAATCTTTACTGACCAGCTTTCATTCCTACAGAGTAACACAGCACAGCCTCGATATAAAGACGGGGCTAGTAGCGTGTCATGCTTTTTCTCGATTCAGTGATCTGAAACTAAACAACAGGGAGGACCGTTTGCACTAGTGATGACGTGGCCTTGAATACACGTATTTTAATTTTTAATTAGAGATCCCCTGAGTTACAAATATGGAAAGATCTTTCTATATAAATGCCAGCTGCTATATTGTTCGGCAAGTGGGGGGTGCATCCACGCTGAGTTAACCTATGTGACCGCCTTTTCCCTTTTGGCGTAGTCCCTTACACTGTGCATTGTCAAATAGATGAGTAGCGCATCCGTAGGCACCTATTATATCACAATAAAAGTCTTACACGAAGATCTTAGACCAGAAATTCTCGAGGAGAAAAAACCTAATGTAAGTTAAGTAACTTAATAAATGGAAGCAATACTCAGTTCTTAAGGATGTACAGTAAAATATGTATCGAGCCTGGACTTCACCAAGCTAGTTCTTCGAAGAAATGGTTAATATTTTGATGAAAAGAGATATGCAGTTATTTAATTTGGAATCTTTCATACCGAGTATCAAGGTAAATCGTAATAAAAGGTTCCTGCAATATTCCAGCTGAAATTCCTTATTTTGCATTTGGGATGAAGATTTATCCTTTTTGTATTTTAATGCATACCTTCGCCACATATTGACGCGTGGCCTCCAACAGGCAAGGCATATTATAGAAGGAAAGAATAAAGTTCTCCTTAGCCGTGCATAGAATGAAGTACAACTGTTTATTTTCCTACGTTGGTGTTACATATCCAGACATAGATAAAAGATAAGGCAGCCGCCTGGGTGTGTTTCCCCCTTTTAACTTGACTTTTCACTTATTACCAGACTTGAACATTGCTTATCTTAGCAAGAAACCGCTCGCTGCACAAATCTTTAATTCACAAGTGTATTCGAAAATTGTTTCACAATAATGTACCACCTAAAGCCCTTTTTTCTTTCACTGGGGTCTACTCTGTGCAGCGTTGCCAGTGGTGCCAGTACTGGTCGCAATGTTCCCAGCAGCTTCAACTTATATGCTTATGGGCATGGGATTGGTGGATACCCTATTGTTTACCTCAACGGTGAGATACCAGTCCGAATAAACCCTCAGCTAACATAACTCTTACAAACGCGTTGACGTCCAATTAGGCATCGCCCACGTCAGCTCACAAAGCCAGTTGAACACCTCAACTCAAGTTGCCCGCTTCAGTTAGTTTCCATCCTTTTGCTTAAGCCATTTAGGAAAGGGGCATTATGTTTACCTAAAACATTTCCTATTGCCTTCTGTTGTTTTCCATCCTCCTAATCTTTCTTCCCAAATCTCACCATTACAATATTGATACACTGTTTTAACATGATCTGATACCAGCTCTCTCGTCCAACACTCTCGTTGCCAACTCCAATAGCACCGACGACAATGGTGGATTTTCCAATGCCACATTTTTTGTTCCAGGCCCCAACGACTCATCGCCACAAGCGGGCTTTGTGAATGGAACCCCGCCTGCTACGGCTATATCCTCGGGTTGGACATTCTATGGACAAACACTTCTACTTGTGGGTTCGTCAGGCCAATGGGAAGGGCTCTTCTCCGCCGAACCTACCGAACAGGATGATATCTTCTCTCTCAACTGGAACCAAACATCGGATACAGCTATCCCACTATCAGTACGTTTCACTACGCCTTCCAGTGCTACTATGTAAGATGTGGCTCCAAGAGTGGCAATACTGGCATAGTTATTAGAGGTAGATGGTTTATAATATAAATTTAAATACCATCATTTATTAATATTTATATTTTAACCAGCCATATGTAGATCATTACCCAACATTTATGAACAATTGAGTATATTAGGGCTATCCATTATTAGATGATATCATCCTTGCTAACCCTAGACAATAACAAATGCGCAAGCTGGTTTAACCCATTTATAATAGCTACCATTTCGTCGCCACTTAGATTCGGATGTATGAAGCATATCCTCAATACTAATACGCCCCGTATTCTTGTTGTCAAAGGCACTGCCAGGTTATTCTCAATTGCTGATTGTGAAATCTTCATATTCAGTTCGTCTAGATTTACGGCGGGAACATGAGGTGGATGAAATCCGAAACAAACGATACCCATTTGCGCCGGGGAAAGGATCTCCCAGTCTTTCAGGCCCTCTAGTGATGACTGCGCTGTCTCCGCCAGTTCAAATCCGCGATTGATGGCTTTATCGATGGCATTTAACCCTAGCAGTTGGAACGAGAACCACAACTTCATTGCTCTTGCCGGGCGCGTAAGTTCTGGCCCGTAATTCCAGAAATTTGGAAGCGACTCGGCTGTTTCGGCGGCGTCCTGAGTATATTCTGCAGTTGTCCCAAAGCTTTCGGTAAGAAACTGGCGATGTCGTACGAGAACCATGCCGCAGCCATAAGTTTGGAAGAGTCACTTATGAGCATCCCAAGAAAGGCTGTCACATGCGAGCAGAAGAAGGTACTCATCGACAGGATCCTGGTTCTTTCAAGGACAAACAACAAACCACTATCCAAATGGTAGAGACAGTGCTTCTTATGGTCGTGATCACGACTCGGTCTGAGCCAGGGCCAACGGCACATGCTATGTCGATGCGCCGCACGTTGGATTGCCTCATTCGCGACGAAGAGGTACTTCGTGTGCGCCAGGGATCATGCGACAGCTGGGACAGCTGGATCCTCAATGAAAACATTAAGCGAATCCTCTTTGTTGCATTTTGTTTCTTGAATATGCATACAATAGTCTTCGACCTTCCTCCTGTTATGTGGGCAAACGAAATCAATGTTGACATTCCCAGCTCTGAAAAGGAGTGGAGGGCAAAAAGCGAAGGAGAATGGAAAAATATGCGTAAGACTGTACCCAAAACGGGCCCAAGTTTTCGAGAAGGTTTTAGATGTCTCTTTTCTAGTCTTACCGAGACACGCGAGAGATTAAAGATAAACCAGTCGAGTGCTTCTTCATTGGGAGGATGTGCCCTAATACATGCTTTAATTCAGCAAATTTGGCTTATACGAAGTGTTCAAGTACCTCTTCAACGGCTTGAGGACAGCCTGTCAGAAGACCAGATGAGTGCTTTTGAGAACGCACTCAGAGTTTGGGCCATATGTTGGGAACAGAATCAAGAGTCTTCCATGGATCCCTCGAGTCCTTATGGCCCAATTGCGTTCACCTCTACAGCTCTTATGAGGCTTGACTACATTCGCCTTCATATGAATTTGGGCCTTATACGCTATCTAAGCAGCTGCAATCCCCGTTTAATCGCGGAGTCGCTTTAAGCTAGCCCTTCAGTCCAGCGAAGCGAGAGACTGACTCAAGCGGCCCTTTATTGTGCGTATGCCCTTAGCATTCCAGTCAAATTAGGTCTCAGTTACATCGCTGAAACTCAAGTTAGGCTTTGGTCCAACCAGCATGCTTTGTGTTCCTTGGAATGCGCTTTATTGCTTTCAAAGTGGCTACACTCTGCCACAGTGAAAGACCCTAACCCACCATTGACACAGGCAGAGACACGACTCCTGGATTTTGTTGTTCAGTTAGTAGCGGACACAGAATACAGAGTACGCTATGAGAACATACGCGAGAGAAAAGTCTTCCTCGGTGTGCAGACAGTGCGCCTTTGGGCAAGGTTGTACCAGTCCAAGAGCGTATGGGAAGTTGTTTCTTTGATTGGCGCTTCGTTGAATATATATGCAGACCTATTAGAACAGGATCACCTGCTGCTTTGACCTTTAGTAGCTAAATAATAGGCTTCTTATCCCGCTGAAGTATTCTCTTGCACACGAAACTCAATATGAACCAACTCTCTCCTCAATCAGACCAGTAAACTTTATCATATCTTTTGAACATGGCTCCAAGACTTCTTGCAATACAGGAATCCACCATTTTTCCATCCCCGAATTAAGCCCTACGGCTGTCGCATACTCAACATATTCGGGAAAAAACCCGCTTAATTCCCAATCAATAATTCCTGTAATAGTACCGCCCTGGACAAGAATGTTACGTGGCGAAAGATCACCGTGGGTCAGGACAAATCTTCCAGACGATGTACGCCGCTGTTTCTCTAGTATCCGTTGCCATTTCTTCTGCTGAAACCCCCCCCCATAAAGTCGCTTCAAGCACCAATCATCAAACGACTTTTCGTCTTCGAAGGGACCGCAGTATCTAGTAAAAGTGGTATCGTATAAGTTACGAGTAGGTTGTTGATTAACGCGGCCGATAAATGGCTGTGTTAGAGTGCGCATATGCCGGATTTGGGCGCGAAGCTGCTCTTTGATGGAAGTCTGATCATGTTGAGACATATCCCTCCAGATATCTACTAGGGGTATACCGGGAACTCGCTCGCTAACCATAACACGCGCAATAGGTTTTTTGGTAACAATGTCATAGGTGCCGAATACTTTGGGCGCCAATACACCATGCTCTGCAGCGTAACTCATCATGTCGCCTTGGGAGCAGTCCAGGCCATCCGGGCTGCTAACTTTCAGGGCTAGCAGCTTGCCCTTGGAATTGATGTGTTCGAGAACGCGATTTCCCCAAAAATTGTGTATCTCTTTTCCGATAACCGCATCCAGATATGAAAATTTGGGAAATTTTGGTAGTTGATCGTTTGTCTCTAGCTTTTCCTTTTCTTTCATCTCATTTATTGTTTCCGGTAACTCAGCAGGCCCTGACATCGTGGTCAACTAATTATGGATGAACTTGCGGCTGTGGTAGAGCGAAAGGTAAGCAGTGCTTGTCAAAACCTAACTGCCGAATTGATAGTGGCTGGTGGTGATATGCAGAACGAAGGCGGACGTCGAATACTCCGTATAGAGCTAAATAATCACGTGTATAGCACAGCTTGGTAGGCTATGCACGTGACCTTGAAAGGTATCATGCCGAAATGGTACAATAATGCAGAGACGCCCATCTGATGGGGCCAAGGTGTATCCTTTATTGGACTTCATGTTCTATCTAGTATCGGCGCCAAAATAATATCTTCTGTTATGGGTTTAAATTGCAGAAAATACGTCAGCCGGCGCTTAGAACCATGGTAGGACCAATCGATGCTCGAAAAAATCTATTGCTAGGAGATAAGCGCCGGGCGTGATCATTCTAGCGGGTGATAGTTCACTAGTCCAATATATGTGCAACTTTCGGTACCAACAACTGAGGCTAGCCAGCCAATAGGCAGCGTCATTTGTGATGGTTCTTCCATTTTCTAGCTGTGGTTCGTGGCAGGAACGGGCCACCGCCTCAAAGGCATGAAGTTCAGCTCATATTTTCAAATTTTGTCAGACACTGGTGCTAACATATGGAACATGGTTACGATTTGCATTCAATTTGGGAAACCATTGATCGTTAACATTTACGAAATTCTAGTCTCTTTTTTTCCGCTTTCCAAAGCTTCTGGTAAATGATATAGCGATGGTTTACACTTGCGGCCGTATATGAAGATTTTGGGCACCTCGACCCTGGTTTGCTTAGTACTCTTCCGATTAATAACAATCTTGTTGTTGGCCCAACATGCATAGCCATTCAACGTGGAGCAGCCTGAAAATGGTGGAGAATTGTCTCAGCGCCAAATTTGATTGGTATTGAGTGATGCAAAACTGCTACAGCTATCATGAAAGGATTTGTCCAATTTTGAGATAGACCCAAAATTAGTATACAGAAAAAGTATATAATAAGCGGTCAGTAGTCTGAACAGTTGATTCATTCAACTACACAAGAGTAGGATATGTATATCTGATTTCTCTGCTATTTCACATATTATTTATATTTGACATATTGAAACCCTTGAAATATCATGCCGTCTTACTCATCCGACTCTTCTGTACAATCCACAATTTCACGGAACATTCACCTCATCCAGTTCTGTGGTCCACGTGGTGGATGTGACCAACACTGGGCTTTATACGTTCCCGATTAGGATGGGAGCGCTAACGGAAAGATTGTTCATATTAGAGTGAACAAAGCGGACAGGCACAGAGTGGAGTCTTGCCAAATACACTTCGAAAGGTTTACCCCTACTAGGACCAGAACGCCATTCAGAGCTTTCCCTATTCCAGGTGCCACGATCATGGCCACTCGGATAAAGAAGGCTGGTGATGAAATATACAACGCTTTTTTCTCCGGAAGCATGAGCAGACCGGATTACCAACAATACAATATGATCATAAATAATTGTCAACATTTTTGCTACTTGGTTTTGAGGAATTTGAATTGGAACCGCCCCACGGAGGTTTCCAAAGAGGCCATTAATTATGTTGAATCCGAATCAACACCTTTACTGGGCATTGGCAATCTTGTTCAGGCTTTCCGAAGACGACAGGACCCTTACCCAAATCCAGTTCTAGATAAAAATGGACTTTGGTGGCGATTTAATATAAATGGCCAGGTGAGGGAATATTGGGATGAGAATACTGGGATTTGGATGGATCCAACTCCACGGCCTAGAGTTCGGATCTACCTTGAATGAAATGATCTTTGTATAAACCTGAGATGGCGAAGACTTGATAGTATTAGAATTAGATTTCACAGCAAATTGGAGCATTTCTGTGCAGTGCTTTGATCTCCGATGCACGTGAAATTCACTTCATCCAGATAGTTAAATTGAATTAGCATTTCCTCGTTCAATATATTGTAACTAGTAGCCCAGAACCGATATGAGCATTTTCCAGATATTTCTCTGATGCCCACTTCGATGCGATATATCCGTTGGCGTTTTTCTGAGGTTAAAGCACGGATATTGCCTCTTCATACAATTCATCTGCTCCAAGCTGGACAACACCAGCTGTCGAGACGAAATGAAAGCGCAGTTGTGGCTTATCAATTGCGTGTTTAATGGCTAGCTGCACGAGGGCTTTAGTAGAAAGAACGTTGACTGCACGAAGAGTCCAATAAGTTCGAAGGAATGAGACGTCCGCGCCATTGTGGATTACTGCCGAAGCTTGAGAGAAGACCCGTCTTGCGGCATCATCGGAAAGCCCAAGGAGAGGATCTCTCAGGTCCCCCGGGTAGATGATAACTTTTGGAGAATTAATAAGAGGCTTTGAGACGTCTCGAACAGCGATACAGTGCACTGCTTTTACCGTATCATCACTAACAAGCTTCTGTAAGATGTGCCTACCGAGAAATCCCGTAGCCCCTGTTAGCACCACGACTATCCCACTTGGAGACCCGTCATTAAGCTCGTGATTGTTGCCGGGGGATGTGATGGCTGGAAGCTGCTCATGAAATGCCACCTCTTCATTCCAGTCAATATCTGCTTCAATTTCGCGAGACGCGTGGTTTTCTATGGTCAGTGTATCCAACGTTATTACCATTTGCCCTAGCGTGCTCGCTTCGAAAAGCGAGACCAGTGGAAGGAGAGCGCCGAATTGCTTGTGTACTTCGTTTTGTACGCCAATAAGAAGTAATGAATTGCCGCCGACAAGAAAAAAATCAGCATCAGACGTGATAACATCCTCGCTCACGATATCACCGAGCACAGAAAGCCATATTTGCTTCATTTTACCTTCGTTTGGACTTCCCACTGGCTGTTCTTTATTGTCGTACTGCTGATTGTCGCGGAGTATAGCAGCCATTTTGCCGAGAGTGCCAGCCCCGAACAGCTTCGCAAGTGGGATGTCATGGCGTGTTCGTTCCTTGATTTTACTTTGAACCTTGATTAGCAGTAGCGAATTACCACCGACCAAGAAAAAGTCGGAGCCTTCTTCTAGCTTCTGTCCATCAATTAGATCACCCAAAATGTCCCTCCATATCGCTGCCATCTCATTTTGGAACTGCGGGCTCCGACTTTGGATGAAACGTGGCGAAGATTTCGGAGGTTCGGCGGCCATCTTCAGGGGCGATTTGGAGAGGAGTTTCCGATCAACTTTCCCATGGTGATTTAGTGGCAAGAACTGCAGGGCTACCACGACAGAAGGACGCATGTATTGTGGAAGTGCGAGACTAGAGACAATGTTACGGAGCATGCTGTCGATTACTGGCCCGTTGGTGCCATACTTTTTCTGAATTTCTTGCGGAAGTGTAACATGCGCAACGAGGAATGCAGATGCTGCATCCTTCTCATCGCGACACCGAATATGACAAACAGCCTCCGAAATACCACCTTGTCCCGCAGCTACCATAGCTACTTCGACTTCTCGAAGCTCAAATCGCTGGCCTCGTAATTTGACTTGCGTATCGCCGTTTATGCGGCCAAGCGCCACAAAGACGCCATCTTCCCGCATATAGCCACGGCCGCCACTAAGATGTGTTTGTATCCACCCGTTGGCAACTGCTCGGGCACTAGCAAGCGTATCCTTGGGAAATCCAGTCGCTGTGAGGTTTGGCTGGTTTATATAACCAGAAGCAACGCCGGCCCCTCCAATGACAATTTGTCCTGGGACACCAGCGGGAAGAGGATGGTTGTCCTGATCCATGATGTACACGCTGTAATTAGGCATGGCTTTGCCAATGGGGAAGGATGAAATGTCCAAGTTGCGATCTTGGTACAGAATGTCATAAGCATTTGGAATAATTGTCTTCGCGGGGCCATAGGCATTCAAAAAGCGTAGATCCAGCTTCTCCAGCCTCCTGAACCTTTCGACTAGATTACCGTTAACCTCCTCCCCAGTGGATATGTGCCACTCCCATGCTGATTGGCGTAATCGCTAAATGTCGCCGTGTTCAAGCCAAGATGTGGCTTCTGATGGGACTGCAAGTGTCAAGGTTATCTTTTGAGAGATGATGAGAGCAATTAATGCAAATGGATCTCTTCGAACATCCTTCCCTGCGGCGATGACAGTTCCGCCGATGGCAAGTCCAAGCAACGACTGCCACCAAGAAACATCAAAGCTGAGGGCAATTTGCTGGAGGACGGTCTGGGCCTTCATAGGAAAGGTTTGAAGAAACCCTCTAATGGTATTAGTGACGATTCGGTGAGGAAGCGAAATGCCCTATTCATACATTAGCCTGTTAACGGAGTGTTAAAATTGTACAGAAGGCGCTAGTTACTTTTGGTGTACCAGTAGATCCGCTTGTATAGAGCACAATTGCTTCATCTGGAGGTGTAGGGGTATAAAAGCTGGAGACTACTCCCTCCCCGATGTCACCGGCTGTACCTACGTCAACTACAGTTGCGGTTTGTGCGCCGTCTATATCTTCACAAAGCGTTCTGGTCGCATCGTGAATTAGAATAGCGGCAACATCTGCGTCGCGCATAATAGACTTTAGTCTTTCAGCGCCGTGGGTAATTTCCAAGGGGACATAGCTCCCCGCGAATCGCCAAATTCCGAGCATAGAGCATATCCAATTTACAGTCGGCTCTTAGAGGACACCAACCCTAGACCTTGGTGATATACCTAATACAGAAAGCGTATGGGCAATCTGAGTTGATTTGTTCATCATTTCGGCGTAGGAAAGCTTAGCTCCATGGGTATCCTGTAACGCGATTTCGCTAGCGCGTTCAGTAGAGATATCATCTAAGAATCCATTGAGAGACCCTAGTCCAATGTCAAGACTAGTTCCTGTAGTCATATTCAGTCAGTGTTAGTGGTGTACCTTTGGTGGCTATCCCAGAGTCCCAAAGAGTATGCAGACAGCCCCTGTTTATAACAGGGACACATCTATGGCTTACCTTGGCCTAGGTGGATCGCGTTTTGAATCGCTGCCACACTGAACATCTGTGGCGCAAGTCCTGAAACATGTATATCGCTAGTGAAAGCATCCATCAGATTAATGAAACAATCTAGCAAAATTTGGGCCTCCCGTTCCGTATACAACTCTTTCTGGACCATGAATGCTATCCAAGGATCACCACTAGGAGGATCAATGATAGCCAACATGATGTCATATAGAGTTTCTCCTATCTCATATTCATTGTTCTCTATGGTGCCGTCTCTAAATGATCTTGACTCTCTAGTGGGAATATAGTTGATGAATGTTTGGAACAGAGGACTGTGTGAAGAGTGTCGAGTAGCCCCAACTTCGTCTAGGATGACGTCAAATGGAACTGCTGAGTGGTTCATAGCGGCAAGAGTTTTATCCTTATTTTCTTTGAGCAAAGCAAGAAAAGGTTTTGACATTTGTGAGCGCAGTCGAAGCGGGAACAGATTCAAGAATATACCAATGCTGTCTTCAGAGCCGGGATCGTTATGCCTGTTCGCACTTGCCACGCCGATACAAATATCTTCCGATTTGGCGAGCCGGCTCAGAAGGACCTGAAAGACGGTCACATAAAAATGAAAGGAGATTGGATATACCCCTGTCTTCGAAGACCTTGAAGCTTCGCTGTAATGGCAGGGTTTAGCCGCATTTCTGCTCTAACATGGCGGTATGTTGCTCTGGGTACTGGACGAGATCGGAGTGTGTTCGGAGAGAGAGGAAGAATGGGGAAAATCTCCGGAAGATCTTGAAACCCGCCCTCCCAAAACGAGATTGTCATTCGCAAACTGCCTCGTGCGGAGGCGTTCATATTGTCTTTTTGCAAATTCATTTTGCTGGAACGGTGGCGGCAGCTTTGTTCCCTCATATGCTAGCCTGAGCTCTTCGGTGATGGCTATAATGCTCATCCCATCGATATTTATGTGATGGTATCCTACAATTAGATGATGTCGGACTGCAGACTCCGTAAGGAGCAGAAGTCGTAAAGTTTCACCTCGAGCAAGATCATAGACATGACTGTTCATGCCATCGATTTCTATGCGTAATTGCCTTTGAGATGCAATTATCTTCGTCTCCAGGTATAATGGAGACTCAACTAAGACTCCTTACCTTGGTTGGTGGGAGCTGTCAGCGAAGAATGCAGTCCGTAACCCTTCATGTCGACCAGCCATCTCGTGTACAAGTCGTGAGAGAAACTGAATATCAAGATTTGCCGTGATCAAGAATGAGACTGTTCCATTAAAAAACGTCGGGTCTCCGACAAACTGAGTCATAAACCAAAAGCCTGACGGCCCAAAAGACATTGGGAGAGTCTTGACAATTTTTTGTTGAGGAGACGATTGCACATATTGCTCTGCATGTCCATCAATTCCACGAGACACGGGCTTTTGAAGTTCGAGCTCGGTATCCCGGTCAGAGTGTATGAACGATGTAGTTAGTGGAGATGTCGTCGGACTAGTGTCATTATCTGAAGCAGATGAAGAGCCATCGGAGCTATAGAGCGTGGTTGCTTCTGAACCACGCGCTGTCCTAGGTAAAGATGATCCTTTGTGCCCATATAAACTTCTCAAGCGCACACATCCTAAAGCATTTAACTCGCTTACACCCGAATAGATTGTTCTAATTCGAAAATTTAAGAAATCTGTCCTGTCTCCATTTCTCTCGTGGCTGCCGGTAGACTGAAGTTCAAGGATCGTCGTAATTGCGTCCTCTTGGGTTTTCAGGTCGATGTTAATTTCGATGAAGAAGTCGTCAAGTTCAAATTTTCGAAGAATTCTTGATCCGGGGAATTTCAGAGATGCCTCCGCAACCATCTTGACATACCCAGACGCCGGAAAAGCGCTTGGTAGTGAAACATGATGATCAACAAGAGAGAGTAACTTCAAAGGATGCAATGTATTGCGCCAAGTAATACCTAGTCCCAACGGGTCGATACTTGGGACTCCAAGAAGGGAGTGCGCGACCTGAACTTGGGGAGCGCTTTGTTGCCGGTATAAAGATGGCTGGACATTTTGCCTCAATATATATGGCACTATAGCCTAGGGTCCTATACTCCGTGGGGAGCTTTCAATGGAGTGATTTGTTTAAGTCAATGTTACTTCGACAGCTGTAGTGGTGTGTTTCCTTATACGACTTTACGGAAAAAAGCGAGAATAGTAAAAGGAGTGCGACAAAGAGCCTGCACGGCGGACAGCATAAGCCCTAATTGATAGCAGTTGAACGCAGCTGAGAGCCAAGAGCCTTGCTTATAGTCATGTATACTCACAGTCAATCTTTATGTCAGTGTATAGCGAAATACACTTAAAAGGAGTTACCTCTTAATGAGAAAGTAGAATAGTTGTAATATAGATCGTGTTGCCTGGGAATTTACAAAAGTCTTTCAACAAAGATTGGAAAAAGAAAGGGTAGACTTGAGTGTCGTTATAAATATCGCAGTATAATCCCTTTATACCAAGTACATGTAGCTAGATACCCTGTCTCGCATAGCCAAGGCTAGTAATATGGCGGGATATCGTTAACGTAAATTTTAGACAAAGATGTGGTTTATAACTTATAATTGTATTCATTTAATCATCTTCGCTATTGCAATCTACCAGGTTAACGTGACAATATTAGAAAAGTACTGTTTCTAAGCAAGTTCGGAATTATAGCTGTTGAATTGCCAGTCCTTTTCATATGGACTGTGAAATGTATTGTGAACTCGCTCGCACATGCTTCAAAATTCATCGGATAAAATACATGTATTAACGCTATCAATGACTTCCGTGCAGCGTAAAACATATTAACAAATATACAGGCAAATCTACAGACTATTCTTCTTAAAAGAATAG
Organism: Trichoderma asperelloides; assembly: GCA_021066465.1. NCBI lineage: Eukaryota > Fungi > Ascomycota > Sordariomycetes > Hypocreales > Hypocreaceae > Trichoderma > Trichoderma asperelloides. The sequence continues at coordinate 115,083 of JAJKFY010000328.1, read as the reverse complement.
TCCTGATATATGATGCTATTGCCAATTCAACCTATCTCAGGCCCAAGAGTTGATAGTATTGCGTTATTTTAAAATTTCTAGCCTAATTGGCTTTATGACTACCTGCCCTTTTCAGTTTTCGACGCGGGGTTCATAATCAGCACGCCATATATTGTGTGTATGGTCATAACCAAGTGGAATTAATTCTTTAATACATATTATAGGAGCATTTATTTCCCTTGATTTCTGCGGTTTCTGCTATCTTACAGCCATTTATCAATATTACAACCAAAACTGTAATTGAATATGCTGCCTAAAAGCTTCTCTATCGCTGCGATAGTAATATTTCTTGCTGACACTATTGCCGGTCCAGTTTCTCGAGATACTGTCCTTAATATACCTAAAAGAGATATTCCAAACACTCATAATCTCCATGAACGACATATTTCACCTCTAGCTCATCAATGGACAAAGAAGGAAAAGATTCCGCGCACGGTGAAACTACCAATGAGGATTGGCCTTAGGCAAGTCAATTTAGCTGCTGGAGAAGAAAAGCTGTTGGAAATGTAAGCAAAGCAGGCTGGAAACACTGGACAGTCGTAAAATAGTCCTGAGTTTCCATATCATCCAAAATCCCTCAACTACCCTTATACAATTTCTAATTTCGTCGTATAGTTCCGATCCTACGTCTTTCCAATTTGTTAGCCATATGACACCAGAAGAGGTTATCACTTTTTTTGCGCCACCTCAGTCTAGTTTGACGCAGTCTTAAATGGCTCATCGAGTCTGGAATTTCAGCCGATCGTATTGGACAGTCAGTAAACAAACAGGTATTTTTTGGTTCTAATTGTATTGCATTTGGATGTTCTTTGTCTTTCTAACATAATCTTATAAATCCTCGCTTAGTGGGTCCAATTTGATGCCTCTGTCGAAGAAGTGGAGAGTCTCCTTTATGCCGACTTTTTCCTATGGGAACATACTTCTGGCAGTGAAGATATAGCTGCGGAGGAATACCACATTCCTATACACATTCAGGAGCATATTGACTATGTTACCCCTGGCATAAGGCTTCGAACAGGCATTGCCAAGACCCATTCCAACATCCACAGCAAGAAACGAGCTGCTAGTCTCTCAGGGAGGCCAGATGCATCTCTATTGTCCGGTTTTCCTCACCCCAATAGTACTACATGCAGTATTTATGTTACTGAAGATTGTACAAGGGGTTAGTTCATCCCCTCCGTCTGAGTGATATATACACAGTTGAAAACTCTGCGACGACGGTTCAACTCTTTACACGCAGGATGAAAAGTTACTGATTAATTCATAGCTCAATATTCAATTCCGCATGGCACAACAGGCTTTCCAGGTAATCAGCTGGGAATTTTTGAATCCGCAAATGATCATTATAGCCGCCAAGAATTGGACGTGTATTTTTCTACGCTGTATCCGTAAGTTCAAAACTCTCTAATACTGCTCCGAGTAAAAATTAATACCTGAAATCTGCCCTAGGTATATACCAAATGGTACATGGCCAGAAGAAAGGCTTATCGATGGGGCGGTTGGAGCAATTGAAGATCCCTCTAATTTGACAGATGTGGAAGACGGAGCTGAATCAGCGCTAGACTTCAATTCCGCTATTCCGTTAATATATCCACAAGGAACAGTGCTCTTCCAAGAAGATGATCAGTGGTACAAATCCCATGGAGGATACAGTGGATTTTGGAATAGTACGTCTACGAACTGACACGCATCATATCTATCACATTGTTTCACGCCATGTCTCTTCCTCTAACGGCCGTATTTGCATAGCATTCCTTGACGCCATAGATGGCAGCTACTGTACATACAGTGCTTTTGGAGAAACAGGAAACTGCACTGATACAGATTGTTTGGATCCTGTGTATCCCGACCCCAACCCCGGTGGATACAAAGGTGAGCTACAGTGCGGTGTTTATAAGCCAACCAATGTAATCTCCATTTCGTATCACCAGGTGGAAGGGGAACTTCCAGACTCATATTTTAAACGATAATGCAATGAATGGATGAAGTTGGCGTTACAGGGAATAACCATCGTTACCTCTTCTGGAGATGTCGGGGTAGGTCAACAAAGTCAATGTGGCGGTGCTGAGAGGCAAATATTCTCTCCACATTCAGCAGCTTCTTGCCCATACGTTTTAGCGGTCGGGAGAACTCAATGGGATCGCTTCACCAATGCAACAGGGCCTGAAGCACCGTACGAGAAACTTAATGAAGTTGCGACAACTAGGTTTGCAAGCGGCGGGGGCTTCAGTCAAATATTTGGAACTCCCGGCTACCAACAGCAAGCCGTTACGGCATACTTCGATCAAGTTGAGTCTTCCCTACCCTTTAGTGGCTATAATAATTTCGTTATCAATGGAAACTATTCATCCGTCACTAGCGGCGTTTACCACCGTGGAGGCCGTGGATATCCAGACGTTGCTGCTGTTGGAGATCGGCAAGTGGTCTTCACAGGGGGCAAATGGCAGCTAATAGGAGGGACTTCTCTCTCATCACCTGCGTTTGCATCAGTCATAACACTGATCAATGAAGCACGACTTGAAGCGGGTAAAAGCACACTTGGTTATTTGCATCCTGTATTAGTAAGTTGACATCAATCTCGCGGAGTATCTTTTGAGTTGAACCACTGTTTATAATATTCCGTATAGTATGCAAACCCTCAAGTTTTTCACGATGTCACAGTTGGCCAAAATCCAGGGTGCAACAACTCCCCCGGGTTCCCAGCGGCTACAGGATGGGATCCAGTCTCTGGCCTTGGGTAAGTAGCAACCTCATTATGGTATTAGATACTCCATATCAACCAATACTTTTATACTAGGACGCCGAATTTCCCAGCACTGATGGACCTTTTGGTCAATTTGTGACAGATAGCAACAGAACAAGAGTTAGGGGGGGGGGGGGGGGGGGGGAAAAAACAATATTGTTTAAATATGTAAACCCCCATAAAAAATTGAAAAAACACAATATGAAAAAAACATTAACAAAACGTAACACCAGTAAAAAAATA
>JAJKFY010000328.1:102013-112048 GCA_021066465.1 Trichoderma asperelloides | reverse complement strand
CCCCCCCCCCCCCCCCCCCCCCCCCCCCCCCCCCCCCCCCCCCCCCCCCCCCCCCCCCCCCCCCCCCCCCCCAATATCCAGATGCTTTTAAATGAGATCTCCCCCTGAAAAATTGTTAAAACACACATATGCATATCTCTTTCTCCAAGCGTTACGCCTTGTCAAACTCTAGGACGTATGTTGGCAATTTACCACTGCAAAATGGTAAATATTTTATACGCATTATTGATGCAATTTTATCAGAGTATCTGTAGAAATTGTCGGTAGTGTCCTTGTTGAGTTCGCTTATACTTCTAGTTGTGACGCTGTTAATAATGCCACGAGAGACATCTACCTGGGTTTTTAGACTGAATGGACATCGATAGCAGAATTATTTTACACGCTCTGCATAGACAATTCTAAAGCTGGTAACTCTTACGACAATCAATGTCCGCCCAACGACCTACAGGGCCCCCTTCCTACTTGGCTAAGAGTTTGAGTTTCTCAGCCCAAAATTTGCTGCGATATAGCCGTTTACGCTTATGAGGTTTGGACTTGTGAGAATTGACTGGCTCAAAACGACATACATTTGTTTGCAATGGAATTGGTTTATAGAATCCATCACCCAATTCAATCTCAATGTTATATCTAACGTACGCATTGATCCGCCTTTGAACCGGATCCAGGATAATCTGGTATTTCCCAAAATAAGAAAAGCTGTCCCTGCATTCGCGATGTAGTTGACTAAAGACTAGTCGTCATTCTTGTTTGGTAGACTTCCAGACGCTTTAACATTGCTGAAAGGCTTTTGCTTCCTAGAAACTCTACAATATTACCAACGGTCCTGCGGGATGTTTCATGACATCCTCGCTCAAAATTTAGACGAGACCGCTTCCTCCCACCATCAACTGTAGAATCTCAGTCACATCTTTCCGGTTTTGAAATCGTTTCTGGACAATTAATCATTGAGCTAGAAATACTTCTCACAATATTCTTTCTTTCAGGCGCTTCCATCTTGATAAATTCCAAGTCAAGACATTGCTGGTCAACGGCTTCACAAAGAGGGTATGTAAACTGCATACATGGGAGATAAAATTTTAACACATTAGATTGCTCGGCGAGACACAGTGAGCGCAATCGAAGAGGGAGAGGTTTCACATCGCTAGGTGCAGTTCCGACGAACATATAAATATCAGCGTTTCCTTTCACAGGTCCAATCGAGAAGAGACTGATGGATCAATAACATTCATTCTCACCGTTGAGTGTCCGCGTAGAAGGGAACTGGATTAAATAAGCATAGATACCCTTAGATTTGCTCGAGGCAAAGCATGACTGTGCAATATATCCGCCGTGTGACACCCTCATGCGCCCCATAGCCCGTGTTTGTCCTTGAGCTAATCGTTGCTAAAAAAAAAAAAAAAAAAAAAAAAAAAGAAAAAGAAAAAAAAAGTCAACACATGGTTAGACTGGGCCGTTGGTAGCGGCATCATCGAATATATACGATGTTTTGCCATGCTGGGCGACAATGACAACTCTTTCAAATTTCATCCATAAACATCTGAAATGTACAATCTTGGATAGAATAGAGGCATTTAATGTTAGATCATATCTCTATGACTGCATAGCCTCGACTAGTCTCATCATTGCCGTTCCGCCAAGCTCACTCCCACAAACAGCCACTAAAGGGTATATTCGACGGCAAACTGTAGATGTAGTATATCTCGCTCTACTGATTCAGAATTATCAAGATGTAAGGTGATAGGTTAGCATTAGTAGCTGCATATAACTATCTTTTGGAATTCGTATGCCATGTACACTTCTATTAAGTTGCTACTATAACCACTAACACAGCCTCAAGTTTGTAAATGTTAATTTTAGTGCTGATATTATGAAACAATTATTATATATTTATACATATTTGGCATTGAACTCCGAGCCGTTTATCATTGTGCAGGATAGGCAACAATGATTGAAAGCCAAAATGTCATATTGAGTATACAAAGAAGAGGAAGGAAGTTTATGAGCGCAGCAAATATTTCAAAAATCCAGCATGAAGATATATGATTCCGATATTGCATAGGGGCATGTGCGACATACAAAAGATTCCCAAGTCGGCAAGTAAACTATATCAACATGGTGTATCTACCGCTAATTTTGCAAAGACGTGCTCGACTTAGAGCTCCTCTGAAAATCGCACTGAAGTATCACCGGGGTGGCGAGTGGCAAATAGGATCTTTTAAAAGGCAGCGGTTTAAAGATACCCATAGATGACCCAGCTATGAGACAGTGTGACTGTCTTGTTAGATAGATGCGTCGCAGTGGCTAATAATATATTGCGCGCGAGCATAAGAAGTGATCAGGCGACATAGTATATAACATTAAATTAGTGCTAGTACTCAATTTATACCCCCTTCCAATTGGTTCGTATGTGACATCATCCGGAATGCGATTATTTAATTCGTGATCAATATCATGGTAAAGAACTTGCTGCCAGCCGTATCTTGAGGCATGTTAAGCCGACTGAGGCGACTCCTTTGGTGCCGATGTAACTTGCGTTTCCTGTACAATTTTGCCTTCTTCTGCATTCCTTTGTTGCATGTATCGGTCTCTTTCAGCTCGCTCTGCAGCTAAAACTTGAAGCTCTTGCTGTGTACCCTTTTTCAGCATGCGTGGAAACCTATTAAGTCAATATTACAAATATATCAATGCGTTGGAAGTTGGTCGTATGAGGTACTTACCAAAACCAAATGCCAATAAATCCAACGCCGCAGATAGTGCTAAGTGCAGCAACCGGTATCACCCAGCTAGGGCTGCCCATTTTATAAATAAAATAATGTTTTTCAGGCAGTTTTTCTTTCTTTTTCTTTCTTTCTTTTTTTTTTACTATCTCATCATAAGGTCTGTTTCGTTGAACTGAGAATTGTGAGTGACTGATAAGACCGATGTATGCTCCAAGCTGCCCCAAGTAGCCCGCTATTCCATTAAGTTGCAGAACGTCTTTATAATTATGGTTTGCTATCTGATCAGTGTACTCAGTAGTTACTTATAGCCTAGCAGGGAGCGCAATGGCGTATTTTCGGGGTATTCCTTCCTAAAAAATTGCCCTAGCATATCCCGTGACATGAATGATGGAGAACAAATAGCCAATGGGACGAAAATTAGGGAAAGAACATATAATCCAACAGCAAAAGATCCATTCAGCAGTGAATAGTCACTCGGGCTCAGAAAGCACCGCCGAGGTAGACCCGACTTAGAGCCAATCAATCAAGATGCAAAAGGGAATTGAGCACAGGGTACCTAGAGCAGTGCTTAAATGTAGAGGGTTTGTAGGTACTTTGTTTGCTTTCCAGGGGATATTGCACCGGAGCTAACACGCCTACTTACGCTAATACGCGCTATCGGCCTATGGGCGTTTTCCCCCTAGCACAAGCCTTCCACAGCATTCCTGTAGGCTGAATGCGGTGGTCCGCTTTAAAAAAGGCCCGTCTTTACGGTGTCATCAGGTCCCAAGAGCTTCACAGCGTCTTGTTTAAAAACCAAGACTTAGCCATTGGATTAAGATCCTTCCTTTTGAGTTCTGCTACGTACTTCTTAGAAACACCTATATATGCTTTATTGCAATGTTCTAAACGTAATGCATTGGGCCAGCAGTCTAAACTTTGATAGAGAGGCTCCTCAAACTTGGATTGGACATTCCTACGCTAGATTTAAAGTCATGGCGGAATTATCCATATGTACCTCTTTTCCCCAGCTAATATTTCTGGTATAGAGTAATTACCATAGGCAATTTTACCAGTAGCACTTCGCCCACAGTTGGTCCGTGTTTCGTTACGAAAGGTATTGCATATTTGCTGTTAATACTCTTACTATCCGTCATCATCGGGCGATTTTGAAGTCTAACTCCCTATTTAGCTAACTACAGGCTTTATGACTACTCTCTGGGTAGATTTATGTACCTTAACTAATGAAGTGAACAAGTATTACTTTCAACATCAACGCAATTGATACTTTAGAGGAACACCTCATCCACACAATCGCTGATAGGAAAAATAAATATATATAAAGCCAAATCCAATTCTGCCTTATAAAATAGCTAGCTAGCATGCTCTTGAGCTAAGAGACTTGATACAGGAAGGTATCCTTAGCTAGATGCATCAGAAAAAGAGGAAAAATAAAAATAAAAATAAACATTACTGCAAAAGCGAGCCATAAAAACTCGAAATGCAGTCGACAATTTTGCATCAAGATATACTTGCGTGATGGAGTTTTTTAACCACATATTTACGATGGAATAATGGAATATCTTATGTAAAGACTTCTTTTTGCATAGATTAAAAAAACGGCCCGAATATGTTGTTGCTTACGTCTTATGGGGTAACGGGCTACGGTAAATCGGCACAAGGGCCGCGCCGCCGCAGCTACCAACTGGTACATAGTTATAGTTTTCAGAGCTATATAGATAAAAATAGACGATGAAGCCCAAGGCATGAAAATGAGCTGAATATGGGAGTAAGATGGAAATAATATTTGACAAGTGCCGACGTAGCTTGTGCTTATGCACTGGCCAAGCGAACGAGGTAGAATTCAACAATATCTCCTGAACGTAGTGGAACGGGCGCAAATTGCCGAGTTTGCAAGGTAATAGCCGTTGATGATGCATGACTAAGCGTGGTAGTCCCTATGTGAACTATCATACTGCTTAAAAGGGTCAGTACATTCCCATTCGGCCGACCTACTCTACACTATATACATAAGATAAACGAGTGAAGGGATAATAAATGTTTCCACCGAACGTAAAACCAAACAAGCAGATGAAGGTAAACAACTAAGCCTAGTATGTTAGGCTGAAATCATATTAAGATACCTAATTGCTTCTTTTAGTCGCTAGACATGCTGATCATATCCAATCAACTTCCCGAAAGACTGTTTTCCAGCCGGCATCACCCAAAATTCTGCCTGATTATCCTAAGCTTGGCGGGAGTCATACAGTACAAAAGAACCAGCGTCAATGATGATATCGATAATTGTCTCTTTCGATGCCAGAGAATGCATCATGAACGTCCAAAGTGAGACAATATGTAGATCCAACCCCATCCAAGATGTTGCACAAAGCCCCCTTCGATCGCAGTCCCAAGTCCGTCAAAGATAGAGTCAGCTGTTACATCCACAGAGTAAAAAATGGAAGTGTAATAAATACAACCCCGCGGCCATTCCCCCATATAGCCATATAGCGTAGTTGATGGATGGTGGCTTGTGTAGGGAAGCCCGACTTATATATGACTTTAACCGGGCACTATACTACAGCGCGTATCCACTATAATACAGCGCTTAATAGAGCATACTATATAGCGCCTATACACTACTATTATATAGCACTCATACCTCAGGGATTTATCTAAATACTATGTATGGCGCTAGGCCATAATACAATCCTAATTTACTATTATACTGCATTTAGCAGTAACCTATACTATACTATTGTAATATTTTTTGCAAAAACTTTTATATATTTAATAAAAGTAAATACCTACATTTGCTAGCCGTTATAATTATATATATGCCAATTATAAATAGTATATATTTTGCTATGCGAGGATAAGGTGATCCTATCTAAATTGCCTTAAATTTTGAGCCTAGAGTATTATAAAATACAGTCGAGCCAACAAGCAGAGCAAGACGCTAATCAACTAAATGAAGGTAGTCTAAATCCACACTCTATAGAATAAGTAACAGAAACATAGCAGTAAAAACTATGGTTAAAATATATATAACATTAGGCTACACCTTTTAAGGGCCAACAATATCTTGGGCATCGTCCATTCTTCGAGCTTCAATCCAAGAGATAGCTTCTTGTCGATTGCGGCAAACATGAGGCTGTCCTCTTTCTTTATCATCTGGAGTTGACATAGATCCTTCTAGAGTCATGTCAAGGTTGCAGAGAATGCTGTTCCGAAGATACTCGAAACAATGGGCTGCATGCTTTGGATTGTCGTCTTCACTTGGTCCATTAAGTATCAATTGGTGATAACTGTCCACACTGTAGTATAACTTAAAGATGTTAAAAACGGTGGTTAGTGATATAGAGCTAATTAGGGATGTTAGGTAGTGTAAATGCTCACGCAGTGTAGCGCATGTGTCCATGACGCCTCAAACAACGGTCCAGAACGAATAGGGTCGTCGGTAATAGGTTTTCCAAGCAAAGGGTGATCCAAATAATCAGGAATTAAAACACTTCCACTTCCAACTAAAACAATTGTTAGTATAATTCCTTATACTAGTAGGAAGAACGAGGTGGTTGCCACGTACGAGGCATTAACATATCCCAGTTTTTTCGGACCTCCATTCGATTATCATTAGATGTCATGTTAGGGACATATTTGTCCTCTTCGGGCTTAAGGAATGTGTACGTGTGCGATACTATTGAATAGTTAGGTTAGACAAAGAACCTTCAAGTGGTAAGTAAAAGCAGAATCAGTGGTACGTACAAGCCTTGTAGAGTCCATTAATATCGCCGCCTGTCTCAACGAATTGATCGCTGCCGCTTATCTGTTGAAGGTCGTTTCTTGGCTGTCTGTTGCTGTCTTGTTTTAAGAAGATCATTATAATCAGAGTAGTCTGTAATATAACAATCACTGCCCATCGTAGCCATGTCCAAAAAATGGAGGGCATATTGAATCGGACCCCTCTCGGTTGCCGTGCTGCAGAACATGATGCCGATTCACTTGTATCATCTCGATAAGGCAGAAGCTCTGCTTTGTCCAACGTTTCATTGGTCGAGGAATATTCAGTTACGTCAGATGCATTATCTTCCAAGTCAACATCTTCACCCTCTTGAAAACCGTGGCTTCCTTTGAGTTTTGAGTATTTTTGAGAGAATGCCATATTAGATGAATGATTTTTAGAGTAAATGATTATAATGTGTTAAAAGGTAAGTCATGCGATAGTAAAAACAAGAATAGAAGAAGAAAACAAAGTACAATTTCCTCTGAACCAGCAGAAGATAGGCAATTTTGTCAGGAGCCGTGAGAAGAAGGATGAGTCGCATGCCAGACAAAAGTGAGCTATGTACGGTTTGATAGTCTTCGCCCCCCCTCCTAACCCGTAGCTCAAACTCTCAACGTTTGATGCGACAAGAATCACTTTTGAAAGGGGCACAATATGACGAAATTATCCCCTATTAGCGAAGAGCGAAGACTCGTGCCTGGCTATAGCATTAGTCAAACTAATGTTTGGTAGCTGGGCGAGCTAACGCACCAATAAAATGCAAGCTAAGTAGTTTCTGTTTTAACTCTGCACGAAAGGGGTCGATGCAACGCTCCTCACGGGGCGCTTAGCTGACTCAACACTGAACTACATTGGTTTCAAGATAGGCAGCCATGTGCTAACAATAACATTATTAAGACGAGGCTCCACTTCTCCAGTTGACAACTGCTGCAGATTAGTAGGCAAGTGGATTGCTAGTCTACCTTAATCGTAAACTTTAGCTCGGTTACCAAGCGAGCTTCAGGTGAGGAGATTTAGCTTCCTCTGGTGTTAGAGATTCTTCGCCTGATAGATGAACATCTACCTCGGAGTAGTCTTGGGCGGCTATCCTAATGATTACGAAAAGTTCGAGCGAAATATAAAATTTGTTATCAAAACAGATGCTCCGCAAATAACATTAGGAGCTAGCAAGAATGACATTAAGGCAAGTGTGATGTGTACACGTAAGGATGAAAAAAAAAAAAGGTATGTCATTAACGTAAAACCAGGCTATTTGCATCCTATCCATACAACGCATAAAAGAAACACAAAACAAACACACTTATTGCTCTAGCACCTCCATATTTCCTACGGAGTGGTCCAATGCCCACCTGCGTACGTTGTCAAAATTCCGACAAACGTGCTTCGAATTTAGTTCAGGCCAAGCGAGAGGGTCATTCGGGATCATATAGAAAGTGAACAAGCCGATATCTGCGTTGCACTGAATATTTTGGCGCAGTACTTCGATACAGTGATCTATAAATCTATAAGCCAATCATATCCAATTTCTTCTTTTCCTTGTGACAAAATTAGCAGTGTACATACCTGTATGTGCTTGAAGGGCTTCTGGGCCATGGCCAAACTCTCCACCAAGTGGTTCGTAGTAATCCTTATAGGTCACGCGGCGCAGAAGGTTTAAGCAGTGCAAGTGATGAAAAACTTCCATGCCAACTCTATAGCCTTCCTCTCCAGTGATAGGATGGTTGACCTTAAGCGAAGTCTCTGGCATATCCAACTTCGAGATATCGTGCTTTGGTATCCATTGGTCGCCCACTTTCACGCAATTGTCAGGTTTGTTTATGAGCTGGGTGACTGATCGCGCACTTACTGTCATATGAAATTTCTCTCCAAGCTTTATCTACCTCAGGCCCAGCGCCAACAAAGGGATTACCTTTAGTCGTAATGTTATATCGAACATGGCTGTATTGGACGGAAACATCGGCAGGTGCTGTATATATTGTCAGCTGCTTTGAAATCTCTTATCAGGTTACGGCAATGACCTACACCAGGCTGAAACTTGTCGAACATGATATAGAGTTGATGATCTCATGATCATAGTCATGATGAGCATTCCACATGAGGTAAACAACAAAGCTGCATGAACGGCCCATAGCCATTTAGACTTCACCCATCTGGAAGCTGTTTCACAGAAGGAAGATTGGTAGCATAGCTCCGAATCGTGAGATAGATAGTCTAGGTCGTCGATTGCTTGCAAGGTCGATGATGATTCCGATGACAGACGGGTAGGTTTCTCGCCAGGAAAAGCCACTTCAAGAGATCGATACTCGAAAGCCATGATAATGCAAACGAAAGAGAGTTGTAATAGAGTTACCTATAGATTCTGAATGAATACAAAGAAAAGGATTTATTGTACCACGCGCAACTGCAGAATTTGACTTTGTTCAATTCTTAAATGAGGGTGAAAAGGTGAACTGAATTGATACCAAGACTACGCCGCTATTAAGCTTAGGAGGCCGGTCGGTTACGGGCCGCAGGGATAAAGGGGACTTTAGCGATGCAGGCTTGAGTATTTTCATGGTAAGTATCAATTCATCTTAATTATAAGTGTAACAGCTAGATACTAGGTAGTCATTTCCAAAGAATGATGAACCGTCTTCTCAAACCGCTAGCCGAATTATCGCTCGTATTTCGTTACTGTCTAGAATACGGCAGTTTCACAGCTTCTTGTGATGCACGGCTGTAACTTCCTAGTACGCCTAGCGCAGCCCCGACTTAAACTGGAGCTTTTCCATAACATGCCTACAACCTTAGCCTAGGACTATCTAAAAGTTTCGGAGCAAGACTGATAGTCGGTTTCAATTAGCGCTCGCATTTGAATTTTTGGAAAACAGTTAATGGGCTTTCCGTTTCAACCAAGTTTCTGATAATATCCTGAGCCGAGGTGTGGGGCTAGTTCGCCTATTCCCAGAGCGGCTACAGATAGGTCGATAGATATTCTTCAAGTATTATAAAAGCACCTTCAATTCATCTATTCCTCTCAATCCGGTTCGCATCCAGTATCTCATTCTTCATTCAATCTTCTTTCTTTCACTTTCCTGGCTGCTGGACAGTCTTTTTTGAATCGGTTTTCTCTCTCTCTCTCTTTTTGCTCTTTTCTTTTTTTGCATTTTGTCTTATAATTCGTCTCCATTTTAAATTACCCTCCATCTCTTATTCACCATGCGTCCCTCTTCACTTACTAATGCCCTGGTTTTTGCCATGTTTGGCTTGGCCCCTATTGCTTCCGGCCACTTGGCACCAGGATCTACAGACATGGAACGACGATACATCGTAGGTAGTTTTCATTATATCTATAATTCCTACCAAACTAAATAGGTTCGTTAGGGTTCCGGCGCAACTTTGGCTACCAAGTTCGTGCGTTCTATGATTGCAGGACTCGAGGTCCGCCATCACACCGAGGCGCAGATTGCTGCCAAGGAGGCCGCTGCCAAGAAGAAGGGCGGAAAGAAGAAGGGTGGGAAGAAGAACCAAGCTCGCGAAGCAAGCGAGGTTCCTCCTGATGATGAATTCGGC
>JAJKFY010000328.1:61699-101913 GCA_021066465.1 Trichoderma asperelloides | reverse complement strand
TCTTGGGCTGATAAGCGTGAGCCCCATCACACTGAGGCACAGATTGCTGCTAAAGAAGCTGCTGCCAAGAAGAAGGGTGGAAAGAAGAAGGGTGGAAAGAAGAACCAAGCCCGCGAAGCAAGTGAAGTTCCTCCTGATGACGAATTCGGCTCTTGGGCTGATAAGCGTGAGCCCCATCACACTGAGGCACAGATTGCTGCTAAAGAAGCTGCTGCCAAGAAGAAGGGCGGAAAGAAGGGTGGAAAGAAGAACCAAGCTCGTGATGAGGTTCCTGCAGATGATGAGTTCGGTTCTTGGGCTGATAAGCGTGAACCCCATCATACTGAAGCTCAGATTGCTGCCAAAGAGAAAGCTGCTAAAGCGAAGGCTTCAAAGAACAAGTCTAACTAGACGTCGCACAAATATGATGCTGCTAACCATACTAGGTGGTTGAAGTATCAGCGTCAAGAAAGGAAGATTTAGGCTATATAAAAAGAATAGAGAGATTGATTACTGTACTTGCGTTCACCTTTTTCTTTTTGCTATTGCTATTGCTATTGATTGATACTGATATTTCAACATCTTAAGACATTGAGATACATTGGCGCAGTATAATCAAGGGGCTGAGTCCTGGCATGATACTCGATATTTAAGTCCCTTGTAGCTAGCCTTTAGTCGAAGTCGACCATATGTATTTCTTATTTACGGCAGTAAAACTTTTTCCCCTATAATAGGCATCAAAAAGAAAAAGAAAAAAAAACGAAACCAAAGACATGTCCCGTGTCCCCCAGAAAGAAAAAGATCATTCTCTATGTTCTAACTTCCTAGGTACAATTTTTTGGTATCGACAATCAGGCCGCTAACCCAAAGGCGCCTAATTCTTGGCGACCTTATTTATGGCATTGCCGAACGTACATATGTTAGTATTCTTTTATAGCCTATTAATTAATTGTTTCATTAAAGCGTCCATTTTCCCCTGTGGACACCTTTCGAAAATTTACTGCCTAAATATTCCGACCACCATAAACAAGACCGCATTTCGTGTGAAGTGGCTACTATGCACTTCCCAGTGCTGCCGACGGCATCGGATGCCTCGTGAATCTTTTTGCTGTTGATACATTCGGCCGATGATGTACTTCAAGGACAGGCTGCATTAACTTGTTATTGGTGTTATAATATGTACAGCCAGTGTTCACATTGCAATGTTAATCGTTGGCACCAAACACTGATCATAAGCGTAGGACTGTTCACTTCCACAGCGCCACTGTATCTTGCGGAGCTATCGCGCCCCGAGATAAGGTGTCGTGTTCTTAGCTTTCAGCAGTGGAGCATTACTAGGGGTAAGTTAGGCGCATTGAGCACTATATATCACCCGTGCTTAATATGTCCATCATAGGGCCTAGTTATACTATGTACATAACCTTCGGGGCGTCCTACAGCAAGATATGTTGTATTTCGAGAACCATGGGCAGTGTAGATATTCCCTGCTCTTGTTATGCTAAGGTAAAAGTGGATAGAGTTGATCCATCGCGACAATTTACACCGTACTTCAAACGGGATTTTCGTTCATATCTGAGCTCAATTAAGCGGCAATAAAGCTCTGCCATATTGCATTGTGCACATATTCCAGATTGCTGCCCCTGTAGGCGATGTCAAACTCATTGCATCGCGTGTTTAGTACATCATCAATGCACTCTTTAAATCACGAGCTAATTTCTTTTGTCGACCGTATTGGCCGACGCCCTTCGCTGTCTAGTGGAGCATTTTTCATGATGATCTAGCTGTGCTCGACTGCTGGTGTCATGGTTTGATAGGGACATTATGTCCATGGTGGATTCGACGGATCAAGCTTCATTATATGGACAATTAGTAACGATTTCATGTACGCTAAGGCTGCAATCATTGTTTTTACCTACCTTCTCGTTGCAGCTTATAACTGTGTATGGACTCCGAGTTCGTGGTGTTATCCATCCGAAATCTACCCTATACGCGTCTCAGAGGCAAAGCTGCATCTATCGCAACATCTGCCAATTGGATCTTGGGATTGGCCAACACTTGTTATATACCATCTGACTTCCAGAATATCCAATAGAATACGTTCGTTATGTTTGGAACAAGGGCTGCATTGAATGGTGTTAACTCACAGCAGCACGTACTCTTGGAAAATCTCTATCGTATTCAGGTATCAAGCGTGAAATAAGTTAGTATCAACGGCTACTTATGCAAGGGGCGATGGTGCTTTAATATGTTCAGCATTAGAGGATAAATTAATGCATGATAACTACAATAAGGTTAATTTGTAATTATGAAGTTGAATGACTATAGAAGCACCTTATAATAATTTAATATCGTAATATCTTGCGCGTTTAAGAGGCGCACTGTATGTTGCTTTCAAGGCTACCTATATGTAGTTTAGTTACCTTTGGGGCCCCCGCTATGCTGGCGGTATGACTCCTTGACGCGACAACTTCAAGCACTGTATTTTCTTTCGCCCATGCACTGGGCACCAAAGAATCGCAAGGGAAGCTTGGGCGTTCGCTGAAAACTCCCCGCGGGGTTCACGGGACCCACCCTCTGTTAGATGCTATCATACAACCATTTTTTCCTCTCTAAGGGCCTATCCTCGTGTATTTCCTGCAGCCTCGCCCTCGTTGAGATTGTAAGAAATATATATCTTGAGAAAGCGTCACTGGCTTGTACACACGATGCCTCGTACTCGCAAGCAAGTCACCAGGTCGTTTTCCGCTTGCTGGACTTGTCGCCGGCGGCGCGTCAAGTGCAACGGTGTAGGTCTGCCGTGCAGCCAGTGCAAGAAATGCCGGCTTGAGTGTGAAGGGTATAGCATCCAGCTCGTTTGGGTAGACCCAAAAACTGGCACTTATCCTCCATTTTTTCGAAGGAGTATGAACTTTGAGCAAACATGGCGTGGCTGGCCGGCTTTTAGCGAAGATCACCTTCAGCGACTGATCGACGGAATGGATAGCATAGACTTTCCGATTGCGGAGCACTCGCCGCCTTTAAATCCATTCACAGTATTTCATTCAACGCAGCGGATTGGCCACTCAGTCTTGGATGATGCTCCTGCAAACGAATCGGCATTGAATTTACAAAATATTGAGTCTCTAGCTGGTTTATCTCAGCCAGAGAGTCCCCCGCTATCATACATTGAAGCCTCTTACTCTCTACTACGGCCCCTAACACCAACTATATATGATTGGTTATCAACGTCACGAGATGAAGCCACTATATTTCATCACTACGTAACATGGATAGCTCCTATTATGATTCCGGTGGACGGCACGAATAATCCCTGGAAGTCTGTTTACCCGTCGACAGCACTACAAGATTCATCTGCTGCCTCACGAGCTTTGTACCATGCGATTATCGCTCAGTCTGCATTTAACATGGCCAATTTATACAAAGAAAGTCAAGAGATATACCGTCAAAACGAGTCCATCGCACTGCAGCATTATGGCGCTTCATTGAGAGAGCTAAGCCAAACATTGAATTATACGAAAGAAGCGGAATATAATGCCTGCGCTGCTACTCTATATACATTAATGATCTCTGAGGTGAGTATATATATCTGGATGTGTGGTTCCCAAATACTTTGCTTCCCGCTTACCAAACTAGGGTCAAGCAAGAGATTCGGTTGCTTGGAGGAGTCATTTCAACGGAGCTGGAAGTTTTGTAACTCAGTTTGTTCAGCAAAAGCCTTGGATTCAGTCCACACACTCTTGGGTCATATCTCAAAGCATCGCCCTTTCATTCGAAATTTCGCAAACAGGAAACACCAAGCCTCATAATAGCTCTCCGATCACCGATATTCTTTTCGAAGGCGTTGCTTCCCGCCGAAACTTTGGGTATACAATTGGTGCCAGCTGCGACGTTTTACGCATAATTTCATCAACCAGGCTCTTCATGGAACGCATTGCGCGCGGCGATGTACCCGACAATCTCTGTCTGACCATTCAGGGCTATGTAGCGGAATTATTACCTGAAAACCACACAAAGTGCGGAATTGATCTGGATATCCCGGAACGGGAGAGCGTTGTGAAGTTGTTGCCCAGAACGGAGCAGTTTAGATTTTTGGACTGTCTTCATCTTCGCCTCTTCCGTACGGCGGCGCTGATTTATTTATATCAAGCTATTCTCAAAGTTCCTCCGCGTGGTGTCAGCAGATATGTCAGATCTGTCTTGGCGGATGCCATGACATTTATCCACATTCGGGGAGGTGCAATATCGATGTGGCCCGTCTTTATCGCTGCTACAGAGGCCACCGATGAAGCAGACCAGCAAATGGTTGAACGATGGCTATCGGTATCAAGCCAGCTAGGAATCCCAAACCGCCTAGTGGCTGGGACGGTTATTCGCCAAATATGGCATGATCGAGCACAAGAAGCCATTTCGAGAGGCGTTGAGCCAGATCAAGTCGCACTAGATTGGAAAGCAGTCCAACAGCGATTAGGAGTCGACCTTTTGCTTTTGTGAACTGAAAGTATTCAGAAAAGAAAAAAGAAATTCATCGTGCGGTGGAATTTTGTTTTATATCATCTGGCCATTGCATATAGACCCCATTTAATTTTGCAGTTTATCAAAGGCTGCTTCTACAGCTATGGCCATGTCTCCTAGCGTTGCATATGTAGCTCCAATATTTACTTGATCCTTCACCGCTTCTAAATCTCCCATGCCCATGCTCCCACCTCCACGAGATATCCAAACGGCGGGCGGAAAGCCCATCGATGCAATGGGGATGTGGTCAAAGGTTAGACTCTGCGCCGTGTGGCATATGTCGCTTTTTTGTATTCCGAAATCCTGGCGTGCATGATCTAGAAGATAATTAAAGTTGTTTGGATTCGGTTTGTACGTGCCAATGTCCTCTGCAACGTAAATAGCATCAAACTGGACGCCACTAAGTGGACCACGTAACGTGTTTGCAAACGACGCCTTGTCCACATTACTCAATGCAATGAGTTTGTAATATTTTCCTAATGTTTGCATTGCCTTCACTGTGTCCGCAAATGCTGGCCATTTCCCTATGGCGCCACCAAATGCCTCTGATTCGCTGGGGGTTACAGCTATTCCCACATCCGCAGCAACATTTTCGTACACCATGCTCAGCAACTTCGAGTATTTCTCATTTGGGTGCTGAATTTCCAGCCTATGTTCATGAGTTGCATACTGAGTAAGTAGATATTTTCGGATATCGGCCAGATTTTTGTTCCATAGCGAATGTCCCTTGGGAAGTTTACTGAGCAATGATAAAAACTGCGAAAAAATGCCCGTCTCCCAATCTATGAGAGTTGCATATATATCAAAGGATAGGGCTTTATAAGATGTAAGATCGAAAGAGGTCATTTTAATATGCTTGGAAAGAAGAATATGTGTGTCTGAATTTATCCCCTTTCTTCCCCCTCATAATAAAAACCGGCGGGGATGTGGTATTTATAATGAGAGAAGGCACGCAGCAACCTCCAAGGAGTTCTGATACTAATTGGATACCCTCCCAATTCCATTGCTCTATAGATGTCTTGATCCTGCTTTCGGGGATGAACCTTTGTCTACCAGATACATATGTCTAATTGTTGCTAATCCGACTTGGGGTATCTTCTTGCAGTTTAGCGGGTGGAGGCGGCTCAAGATACAGCAAAACGGCAATCTACGACGACAACCGTCCAATACTTATCTGGCGCTAATGCATAATGGTTCCACTTTTGATGTAGTCTTACTTGTGCGGAGGACGTATCTACGTACTGACACTACGAGGACTGTGCTGCACTGTATGCGGCACAAATCCTACCTCTCTGAACATGCTATCAGGCAAAGAGAGAGTAATCACTGCTTCGTAACGTCGTAGGAAATAATCGTTTCCTTTTACGTACGTACATTATTCGATTTTATCTCCACCATACAATTATTAAACTGCGCAAGCTCGGTAACTGCACGAGGACCCTTTGTCGTGGAGGTAGCGGGCTTCTATCTCGATAAGAGCGCACAATTGGGGCCTGATGCATTCATATTGGCTAAAATAAAGAATTGTTACTCCCTAGAGTTACTCCTATAGATTATAAGCCACACTCGCAAGACACACATATGTATGTATGGGATTGGTGGGGCACTCAGAAAAAAGAATTCATCATTCAGAATGGGGATTTTTTTTTCGTAGGATAGCCATGGAGTCGGCGAATGATTCATCAGCAAAATGAAAATGCATTTCGACCCCATCTATGTAGGTAACTTAATGATATATGCCTAAAGGCAGTAGCTCCTACAACGATTTGATTGAACCATCTGAATATGCATTTAGCACCACCCTAATTCTATATGCTTGACTTTCATTATGACAGAACATTTGTACACTTCGCGTATTCGGATCATACGCCAGGGTAAAAGTAGTGCTAATCCATTCAATACTTTAAATTTTCAATGTTATTATAGCCGTGCTCTATCATGTCTATTATCTTGAGTCGCATTAAGCTCAATTTGCGCTTTCTCGTTGAGTCGTCTCCACATAGCTTTGCGACGCTCATGACCATCAAGAAAAGCTCTTATCCATTCTCTTTGAAACCGCGGAAGCTTGCGTCCTTTTCCTTCTTCGCCTTCTCCAGCCAGCCGTCTAAGTGTTTCAAAGTAATCTTCAAAATCTGGAAAAATTAACGTAAATTTCACACCGTCTCCACGTGCTTTGATTCTCTCGGCCTCCCACTTTCGCATCTTTTCGACAGATGGGAGCACAGCTCGACCAGCAAGAAGGCGTGCTGCCAGGACTGCTTGCCATTCGAAAACTTTGAATGTCAACCCCGCAGCCACAGCACCGACAAAGAGCAATGTCGGGTCTTTTTGCCAGACGACGTGCTGATAGAGATCTGGAACCCGATTATTCCGTACAGGGACATCAGGAAGAAAAGGCAGAGACCAGCTGTAGCCTGTGCTAAATATTATATAGTCAACGTCAGTAATATAATTTCCATCTATCAGATGCACAATTCTTCCCTCAACCCTAGCAATTGAAGGATGATTTTTTATTTTGGGATGTTTAAAAGCTTCGCCTCCAAAATATCCATTAATTGTGTGTCCAATAGTGACAGCGTGCACAGGGGCTTGTGCGATACTGGCAAGGTCAAAGGCAATGTCAGCTCCAGAGACGGATGCTCCAACCACGACGACGCGCTGCGTAGAGAAAATATTAGATTCCTGCTTGGAAGCATATGTACTATTGACGACTTATAACTTACTTTGCCTGCAAATTGCTTACGACCACGGAAATGTTTGCTGTGAATTATGCTGCCGGGCCTTGCTTTCTCAAATTCTTCCAACCCATCTATTGCAGGAATGTAAGGGACCCAGAAATGCCCACTGGCGACAACGACGGCGTCGAACCACTCAACCCACCAGTAATCGCGGTGTTGCCCATTTTTCCGCAATATAACTTTCCACTCTGTGCCGACTTTTTCCACTTTTTCCACTGTCGTTTCGTAAGAAACAAAGTCGCTATAGCCTTTCCTATCAACAAGACCTTGGACGTATTTTTGTATAACATCCCACTTGCGAAATGGGGCGTCTGGTCCGTGGTTGACTATTGAAAGATCGCTCCGTTTCACTGGAATTGGCTCTTTGCTGAATTCCATGGCCAAAGAATCAATATTCGTCTCCAGATAGGGATAGACTGACGACTCTGAGAAGCGAGGTTGGTCATGCCGCTCTGTCTGGGACGGGAGCGTCTTCGGTATGGGGAGTGGCGCATCGGCTGTACGCGCTGCCAGCGATTCAAAATTGGAAAGTGTAGGAGGATGCGATGGATCATCTATCCTATCATATAGTTAGTATTTACACGAAAATTCTGTGCCTCTGCGCCAGTGTAGTTTATAGCTATCTTTGCTTCAAGCATGAGATCTGTCGCGGGCAAGAGTTAACGCGATATAATTGACCTACCAGCATCCTCCCGGCCTTTCTCGACGCTCAAAAACGCGAATAATGTCAAAGGCTCTTTCTTGAGCGAGGGCATCAATGGCAATAGCTCCCGCTGGTCCGGCGCCAATAATGGCCACTCGCCTTACAGGAACACTGCCCATAGCTTCAGCTGCAATTGCTTAATCCAAATGTCGTTGCGCATCAGCTTGAAGAAGAACAAGGAATTATTCAGCTAGGTTTGCTGCGTAGGTTGGGGTGGGCGGTTTGGGATAACTGATCCAGAACTCTCAAAGGATGCTGGCCTACAACACTGCCTAATGGCTTTTTTGACTAGGCCGCAGCTACAAGCTGCCGCACATGCCGCACGCGCCGCATTGGCATAAGTCTCAACATATCAATATTTTGAACGAAATAATGCTCTGTGGAATATATTATTGCTGTTCGAAGCCAATTTTAATCTTGCTATTGCGCAAATGGCGGGCTGCATCACGCAATTCAGTAGCTTCACTACAGTATACTGAGCTAGCCTATGGTGTACAAGTTGACATTTATAGAACGGGCCGCGGAGCATCGTTACCGACAAGGCAGCCAGACGCGATGTTAATAATTTAGTGTCAAATAGAGCCAGCAAGCTGATCATGAATATAGATATCAAAGCGGCTAAAAACTGATACTGGTTTGCAATTGACTGCCATTTTAAATTAGTAATTATAGATCTGAGATCTGAATCCTTACTGTGTAATATTACCTGGAATTTCTAGCACGCCATAATGCTGGTCTACTGCAAATCGGCCTTCTGGCTTTCGTTGAATACGAGTGGGAAAACGAGAAATTACCTTCTGTAGTTCTTTTTAAAGCATGTTTCTCAGCACCATCTCAAATAATTGAGCACTTTTCACATACTTACCTATACTAAATACCCTTTCGAAATTGTTCGCTTATCGTCTCAATGCTATAACTTGCGCTAACCATTCCTTGATGTTAAATTCGATTTCTACTCTATTGATATATGATGACTTCAAGAACCATCGAAAGAGACGAGAAAAGGTTAAGCATTTTCACAAACGATACGGCTCTCGAAGATTCCAGTTTATATATTAGAGCAGAGCAACAGCCAGAATGGGATCCAGCAGAAGAATTCGCGGCTCGCGCAAAGTATATCCAACATTCTGTCCACCTTTTTATTAATTTCTAACTTAATGCAAGGGTAGACACAACTGTGCTGCCGCTTCTCTTTCTCGGATTATTGGTTTTCCAATTGGATCGAATGAACATTGCGAGTGCCTTAACTGGTGGATTTGCAACCGATATTCGCGTCACTCAGTCAACAATCAACTTAGGCAACCAGCTTATGTTCATGGGTATTGTCATCTTTGAGATTCCCTGCAATATGGCTCTCCAGCGTATTGGTCCACGCAAATGGATATCAGCTCAAGTACTTATATTTGGGTTCATTGCGATAATGCAGGTTTTTATAAAGAATCGAGGGGGGTTCCTCGCGACTCGCCTCCTTCTTGGATTTGCAGAGGCTGGATATATTCCGGGGGCATGTTATACCTTATCGACTTGGTATACCAAGCGAGAGCTAGCCAAGAGAGTAGCCATCTTCTTCTTCGGAATGTTTGGCGGTAATGCGATTAGCCCTCTTCTTGCCTCGGGAATTTTGCAACTGGATGGGTATCGTGGCCTTCGTGGATGGCAATGGCTTTTTTTACGTACGATGAGCTGATTCTTCCAAGTTCGAGCTCATATCCGATATCTATGGATAACTAACGTTTTCATGCTCTTTGAGATAGTTGAGGGCCTTTTTACAATCTCGGTTTCCATTATCCTCCTACTTTTCCTACCTGGATCGCCATCTCACCCAAAACCTCTGTTAAGTGAAGGAATAATTAAATTTTCAGAAATGGAATCAAATATTTTGCACAGGCGCCTCAAATTAAACGGTGAAGAAGATTCAGATGGGAAAGGGCTCAATAAGATTCCTCTAGGGGTTGTTTGGAGCACGGTTACTCACTATCGCCGCTGGCCACATTTTGTTTCAACATTTGTGGTATTCTCCACGTGGAGCCCCTTAACCACGTATACCCCTTCTATCATTATGTGAGTTTTCAACAATGTCCCAATGCTCTTGATTAATATTCTGAAGCATAATAAATAGGTCGCTGGGCTTTGCTAGGACCGACGCAAACGCTCTGGCTGCCGTTGGTGCATTTATCGCACTTGCTGTTGTTTTTCTATTTGCGTTTATCAGTGATCGAACCAATCAACGAGGTGGTTCTGTTATTGCTGCTCAGACGTGCTATTTGGTCACTCTAATAGTGGCCCATCAACTTCAGCCTCATGTTGGAAGGTGGTCACGGTGGGGCTTGTGGACGGCTGTTAATAGTTTCGCAGTTGGCTATCATCCCATCCACAACTCATGGGTTCAGCTTAATTGCGCAGACCCCAGAGAGAAGAGTATAAGTATTGCGTAAGTTGCTCACGTATATACTCTCAGCCCTGTGATAGATCTGACATTTCCTCTGTAGAATGTGGGTGATGTCCGCTATTAGCGGTCTTATGGTAGGAACGCAATACTTCCAAGCAGATGACAAGCCTCTGTAAGTTCATTTTTCCTAAACTTCTTCTTCCTCCTCCTCCTCCTCCTCCTCTTCTTCTTTTTTTCTTTTCTTTTCTTTTCTTTTTAATCTAGTGAGTCGCTAATTGTATGTTTTAGATATTTAACTGGTCTGCGCACGATGATTGTAATGGTTTCAGTGGGAATCGCAAGCGCTGCTTTTCAAATCGCTGTATATGTGGTATACAATAAACGCACCAATTATGAAAATCAACAGGGGAGTGTGCTTAAGGCTAAGCTATATGTGCCATAAAGAAAACAGCCAAGCACAAACATCAAACGTAGACATATAAATATAGAAACTCTGATATTTCCTAGGACATTGAGATACGGATTTTATAGGAAGCAGGCTATGGTATAATACCATTTATATATGTTATAACATATATATCAATTAACCCACACATTACTACTTCTATTAAGCTCACCTTCGAGATCATCCCGGCACTGGTTACCTGACTCATGCCATCATCTTATTGGCCCACCGCTCCACATGAAATCACTCACGCCATTTTTGCAGAGAATGAGCACCACCAAACAAGAATATCGTAGCTTTAACTGAGCAGGAATGCCTCGGTCTTTATACCGATAATAAACATGATATATCTTGCGTATGAAACACAAAGTGGATCTTTCAATACCAATGGAGCTCCCATATAAAAGTATATAGCTATATAAGGAGCAAGCCATGTCCTTGGAACGAACGATCAGCGTCTTGCAGAAGTCTTTACAATACAAGGGATACTTCAATCAGCATTATGGCGGACGTCGAGGCTAATGTGTCCAAAGATGGCTCCGAAGAGCGCATCGCCCCTCTGTTAAATGAAGAGGGGCAGTGGTATCGTACTACGCTCTTCAATGCTTGTGTTATTGGAGGCGTTGGATTCTTAGCACCTGGTTTATGGAATGCCATGAACTCTCTAGGTACCCTTTTTTTCTCTCATATACGATCTGCTAAATTTCAATTTGCATTAGGAGTGCCTATCTAATACGTACTGATAATAGGCGCTGGTGGAGCCGAATCGCCATACTTAATCAACGCCGCCAATGCCCTGGTGTTCGGACTGATGGGCTTTTTTTGTTTGTTTGGCGGCCCAATTGCGAACAGAATAGGACTGTCTTACACACTTCTTCTTGGAGCCCTTGGCTACCCTATTTATTCAGCTGGTCTCTATACAAATAATCGCTTTGGAAACGACTGGTTCGTCCTTCTCGGCGCCGTGACCTGCGGAATATCAGCTGGGCTTTTTTGGGCAAGCGAGGGTGCCATCGCGCTTGGCTACCCAGAGCCCTCTAAGCGAGCCAAGTACTTGAATATATGGGTCTGGTTCCGGACATTAGGACCCATTGTGGGCGGTGCTATTGTCTTGGGTTTGAATGTAAAGACTTCAGGTAAAGGGAGCGTTGGCTATATAACCTACATCATTTTCATTGTTTTACAATGCCTGGCGGCTCCCTTAGCATTATGTCTATCGCCACCCCACAAAGTCCAAAGGAGTGATGGATCGCGGGTCATCGTCAAACGAGAAGACTCGTTCCTCGCTGAGTTCAAGGCCTTGTATCAACTATCGAGGAAACGCAACGTTCTCCTTCTTCTCCCTATATTCTGGGCTGCTTATTTCAATCAGTACAGCGGGAATTTTGAAGCCTACTACTTTAGTGTCCGCGGCCGTGCTTTGATCGGTTTTGTAAGCAACTTTGCCACGCTACTATCATCGCAGATTCTCAGCCAGTGGCTCGATTGGACTCGGTTTGCCGTCAAGAAACGTTTAGAATATGGATACTATTATGTCGTTGCGGTACATGTTCTCTCTTGGGTATACGGTTGGGTTGTTCAAGAACAATTTACTTCCAATCCCCCACTCTTGGATTGGAGTATGCCCGGCTACGTCAAAGGCTTTTTTGTGCTATTTTTATGGAATTTTTCGCAACAAGCAGCTCAAAATTGGTTATACTATCTTGTTGCTACAATGACGAATGATGTAGCAGAGCTCACTCGCTTGACGGGTATTCTGCGTGGCCAGGAAAGCTTTGCTCAAGCGGTGTCATATGGTCTCAACACAAGGAACTGGTATGGAGGGCGAGTGCCGCTGGCCGTTAACACAATACTTCTCGGTAAGTTTAAGTTTCCTCTGGGTACTTCCCACACCAGAAGAATTGTGCCTCTAATGTTTCAATTAGGGCTAGCGATAGTCCCGACTTATCTTGTTGTTCGCAGCCACAATCCGGACGGGTCAGCAAAGGTATCTGAGCCCACATCTTCAGAGACAAAATCTGATATTACTGAGCCGAATAAAGAGGAAACGAATTAGAGCTACTATGCAGATCTACCGATTAGAATAAAATGTCTCCATCCTCACACCCACTACTTATCTTGTACAGATAGAATAGAGTAGCGTTAACTATACCAACTCGAAGGCTCATAAGAACACGAGTTAATTCTTTGAGAATTTATGGACGCCAATTTGTTACAATAGCAAGTTTAAAAACGTAACACATTGCTTTTCCAAGCATACACTTGTGTTTGAGCTATGTATAAATATATAACGGGGTGCTAGTTAGCTTTTCAAGACTGTTGAAATGATTACTCGCGAACTATCAAAATGCATTTAGGTCAAAAGTTATATACCATGCTGATACCTCGATCAAAACGACCAAAGGGTTAGCAAACAGCGCAATAATCGACTGCACGCCCGGCTGCGACAATAAGTTTAATATCTGGCGTAGCTCAATATAGTAGGAGAGTGGCGCAGTGGCGCAGAGAGATTTTCATTACTCTAGTTCATTATTTACTAGGTACTATAGGGTTAGCGACCATGGAAATGGTAAGCATCTCCTTCTCAAGGATATTAGCTAAAGATCAATATCTACAAAATGTCACCAGTTTTCCGTCAAATAGGTAACGTTCATGACCTAAGCAGAATATCCTTGTAACGTTCCGTCCATAGTAAGGTTTACATTACCGGTAAGCTCATTTTCTATAGCCATAGTAGCAGGGAAATACACACCGGCAGTAAAATACAATGCAATACGCAACTATGTAGCGAGTAAAGCGAAAAACGACCATATTTACGGAGCTGCGCTATAATTAGTGCCCCATAAGTTCTACCTTAGGAGACTGTATTATTTGCTAAGTTACAGCGCATAATCCACTATAAATTAGTCCGCGTAGAGCATCTATCAATCAAAATAGAGCCCGCTAGCTGACACGATGAGGACTGTTGTGATAACAAATCGGGAAGGATGCATTAGCCGAAACGTAAGGATTCGTTACTACCAAGAATGCCTGTGCTGGGCCAATTCCATCCAAATTGTCTCTCACAACTTTGTACTCTAACTTATTTTCCCTTATTTGGCTGGCCATATTTGCCAAAGATTGTGGAAACGTTTTCTTAAACTGCGGAGCCATGCATACGTAAAACGACGCCTAATGTGATAACAGATTCCAAGTATTGTGCAGAGGACATCCGAGTCATTGTTCAACTATTCCAGTAGATGGCAATCATTGCTTGTCACAGTATCCATAGATTATTGAACCTTTGAAAATAAGTCTCAAAATCAACCTTTTGTAATTTCTCCGCGCATGAGCATTCACCAATTCATCTGATGATCTTTGTCTCCGAGGTTGCGCACATCCGGTGGCCAATTCGCACCTAGCGAATAGAGGAGGGTGTGGCCAATGGGTGTCCGCTGGTCAATTGAAGTAGCAAGCAGATTGGCATGTCGGTATCCCAATTAAAATTAATCATGTGAAATTAAAAGTACAGTACATGTAGTGTATGAATGCTATTGCTTTTAATTGATGGCCTGGAAAAAAATGAAAAACATTGCAGTCACTTTGGTCGGCACGCTGTTGCTTCAGCACTATCTATTTTAGTGCGCCATGCATCTGCAGTAAAAAATAAATAGCTAACCGTATTATGCGACTGATGCAACTCTGTAAATCTAGCTGCCTTTTCCAACTCTTTCTTCTTTCCACATATATGGAGCATTTGGCAGGGCTATGGAATATTACGACAAATAATTAGTAGTATACAATGCTGCCATATGTCATTAGCGCAGGTAGAATGTTTGTTTTTAGCATGTTTACTTGACTAAGTAAGTAAGTATGTATAAAGATTAGTATGCTTATATCCTGATTACCTCATTCGGGAACAATCAGCTCGCCGAGTACTTTTAAATAGAATTTGCCTACGATAGAAAAGTCTCAGCAAAGATCTAATCTGTAGAAAATTAGAGTGTACTGACATATCATTGGCAGGGGCCTCGGTAGTGATCGGAGTAATTATAATTTTAATTACAGGACGGGGTAGATACCTCTCTACAAGAATGCAAAGCTTTTCAATTGGCAATGTTTAATAAGTAGATGATGGGAATTATACAGAACAAGTTTGAGCTAGGGGCATATTGTACAATAGATAATATGCTGCGAATACGAAGAGAATGTATTTTCCACTAATAAATTCGAAGTAAGATATAACTTTGACATTAAAAAATGGGCACGCAACTATTAAACCTGTAGATTTATATAAATTTGAGCTCTAGAAAACTGTCCTCTAGAAAACTGTCTGTGAATATATTTTTGCGCGTGATGAATAAGTCTGGGTCACATAAGTGAAACAGCCATCTATAGATTCTAACCTCTAAAAAGGAAGCTGCCTGTAGCTTATTCCGTCTCAACCCGCTTACCGTAGCGATTAGTTCTTTTGCTTACTCTCAGCCGATTTTAACCCCTTTTGTGATCGTTTATTGGATGAGTCTAATGCTATAAGAGGAAAGAAGACGCCTATTACGTAGAAGCGGGCAAATCCTATATCCCAATGAGCATTTCAACATTGACAGCTCTTTATTATCACCCCAACTTATCATTCTCAACGCCAAAATGCGAAGCAAATGCCCTGTTTCTATTTTCTTTGTTCCGCTAGTAGCGACGACAGTTAGGGCAGCCGCAAGCCCACTCTTTGTGCCATTCTATGGCACTAGTGCCAATGGATTTAATGGACCTCCTCGCGGATGGAACTCTTTTGGTATGCAAGCTCGCGCGGGCACCTCATTCGTTCTGAATCAAAACGATGTTCAGAGCCAGTGTGACCTTCTTAATGCTACTGCTGGATATACATTGTGCAGCTTGGATTCAGGCTGGTCAGGAAATGGCGGCGATGAATTTGGTAGACTTGTCCCGGACACATCACTGTTCCCGAACTTGACAGCGTTGGCCGACCATCTACACTCTCAGGGAAAGCTCCTTGGAATATACGCTCTTCCGGGAGCCTTCTCGGGAGATGCGGGCGTTACAGTGGAGGGGACTAATATAAAGCTCGGAACACTATTTGATACCAGTCAACCAAGCTACAACTTGAGGCAGACATTTGATTTCAGCAAAGATGGCGTGCAGCAATGGCACAATTCTGTAGTTAACAACTGGGCAGCGATGTAAGAACTCCTGCTGAACATTTGTGTTACTAACTAACGTAATAGGGCAGTGGAGTTGATTATATCAAGCTTGACTTTATGACTCCAGGAAGTCCTGACGCCGGCGAAAACTTACCTGCGAATAACTCTTTAGCTGCTGTGGCGTATCATAAAGCGATTCAACAAGCTAGTCGCCCAATGAGATTAGATCTTTCATGGAAACTTGACCGCAATTCAGCGGCAGATTTCTTCCTTTGGCGTGGTAATGCCGACGGAATGCGGTTGGATCAAGATATCAACAACGCAGGCCAAAGCGCCTTTTTGGGATTCAATACGGTACAGCGGACCATCGAGCAGTATCGAAGCTTCATAAACCAACAAGAAGAAGATCCAGCACGCCAAGGCACTCCCATAATGATCCGCCCAGATATGGATAACATGTATACCGGAAACGCTCAAGCGTTGACTGGCCTTTCAGATGTCCAGCGATATACAGTTGCAATCCACTGGGTTGGAGCAGGAGCAAATCAGATCACTGGATCTGACTTATCGCAGCTTGATACTCTTGGGAAAGAACTACTCTATGACCCTGAATTCCTTTCGGTTGCTGAGTTCACAAATCAATATCCGATGCAGCCGAAAAATCCGTTTGGCACAGCGAACCCAGGTTCGCAAGCATCTGAGCAGCTCCAAGCGTGGATTGCTGGACCTAACACAGGCAATAAGAATGCAGTTGTTGTTCTCGCAAACTACGGACCAGATTTGGGACAAGGAAGTTTTGGAACCAGCTTGCAAGGCGTCCAGCTCGTGAATATCTCACTATCCCTATTGGGAATAGCTGAGGGCCAGCCAAACGGTGCACCAGGATGGAGCGTACGCAGAGTTCTCGGAGGCGGTGGCTCTGGCGGCCCTGACCACAGTGATATTGGAGTCGCCACGTCGGTAATTGCATCGAACCTAGGCCCCGGCGAGAGCGTCCTCTACTATCTGACCGCTACTGACTAGATAAGAACAATGGAATCATCAAGTTCCTCCTACAGAACATATAGTAGCCAAAAATTTATACTAAATATATTTAATAGTTGAAACTTAATTTGTTGTGAGCCTTTGTATACTTAGATTTACCATGAAATTCTCTATCAAAGGTTCAACATCTTCAAGGTAGCATCGCTTCGATTGCTTTCCTTGCCAGTGTCCATTTTTTTCGCTGTTTTATTCGCTATTCTGTTTCTACCTGAGGCTAGCCATTCTCATTTGTTAAGTTGCTCTGATTTTACTTTGACAGGCTCCAGCTGTTCAGGCGCAGGTCTCAGTGGCCATAGGTCTCCCTCAGGAGGTAGTTCGATTGTGCCGATAGCTATTTGTGATGCTTTGTGGCCCGCATCGGCAGCGGCACGGATGATATCAGCCGCAGCATATCGTTCAAAATGTATGTCTTTGGATGCCCATGCTGCGGCGCCAGTTGCAGCAGGTAAAAGGTACTCAATTGCCTTGAAGATTCCTTGACCCTGGGGCCCCCTATAATGCCATAGGTCCACTCCTGCTTTCTCAGCTACCATGGCAAGCCGAGTCAATGCTAGCAAGGTAAAATTGGAATAATGCCAGCTTCGAGTGCGCCGAAGTTCTTCAGGAAGAGCTCCATCCGCGTTGATAGTCTCATTAATATCGTGTTGGATGTTAGCCGCTTCTTGTTGTACAAGCTGTTTGTTGTCAACAAACAGTGCAATAGCGGACACTAGCATACTGGCAAAACTGCCATGGTTGTTTTTTTCCGCTCTTTCCGCTTTGCCAAAATCGCTCTCTGTCAACCAATTCAAGAACTGTCTATTCCACTCACGGAATTCATCCATATCTTCGGCCGTCCAGCTAGCTGCTGACGTGCCAGAGAGACTGCCACTATTTAAAATGACGGCAATATCCAGGAGTGTAGTATACCACTGTGAGAAATCGATAATGCCGATATGACGGCCCGTATTGGCAAACGGAATAAGCTGGGCGTGGTTGAGGTTTGGATTCATCCTCGTTTTCGGGCTAATGAACCATGTTCTGATAATATCAGCAGCATGCTTGGCGTATGCCTCGTTGCCAGAGTAAAACCATGCAAGGCCAAGAGACGATGACGAGGCGAAGACTTTTTCAACATTCACGCGATCGGTATAATTAAGCACTTCAGGGTTCCTCTCGCCATCTCGCTGTACGTAAGGATTCCCATCTGGTCCTGGTGATGGCCACCAGTATGGAGCTTGGCTGGTGTAATCGTGCATAACCCCGCTTGGGGGAGCTTTTGTCTTCTCCATCACAGACCACGGTCCTTGGGTGAGCCAGTCATCAGCCTTCTTCTTCAAAATAGCAAAAGTTTTGTTTAACACATCGTCATTGCCATTTTGAAGGCGTCTTCGTATCTCCATCAAACGCCCGCCATCAAGAATAATAGTCTTGAGATTTGACTCTGAATCCAGATGAGGCGTCGACATCTTGAGTTGTCAGCGCGCCGCGTAAATGTAAGCTCACTAGAGAATCTTGAATAACGCAAAAATGTATGATGTATTGTTGTCACCCCTTTCTTGCCAGAATTCATTCGGCTGGCAGATTTGCTTGTGTACTTCCTTTATTCTGGCTTGTTACGTCTCGCTATGCCATTGTTTGAAGAATCCATTGGCTGCCTTTCTTCTTCAGGATCCACAACGGTAGACGCTGAGTCGGGCCTTTGCTGATCGTTCGTAGCGGCCATCGGCGTATTGCCTTCCACTGGCGTAACTCAATATCCCGAACCCCGCTGGCCCCCAGCACTAACAACGGATGAAGTCAGGGTACGGCTAAGCTGTGCAGCAGTATTGCTAATGCTATGCGTCGGTTTAGAAGCTGTATAGAGAGTAATTGTCTAAATTTGCGAAACTAGCCTTCACATATGGGAAAATGTCACGTAAACCCACTCATAGTATTATGGAGCATCATACCAGCTCAAAGGTATTATAGTGATAAGTCACAGGTATTATAGTGATAAGTCACAGTGATGGTCATAATTGGTACTTGTCAAGCTAGCACGACAATATCGCATGCTTACCATACTTCATCGGTGTAAGATAGAAACTATTAAAGTACAAGATAGTATCTGTGGGCAGGATATGGCTATGCCTTCGCCATTCAGTTATCCAGATAGGCCTACCCTTCCAGTCGAATCAAAGTTGAAGAAATCTGTGCTATGGAGTGTAATGACACGATCCATCTCCAAAAACTGGTTTCCAAGTAGCATATTTGACATAGTTGTTAGCTCATCTTCTTCAGTTATAATTGGCTGGCTGTGAGAATAGCCACTCGCCGCGTTCATTTCGGTCAACAAATGGACAGAACTATCCAAGCCTCTCCTATTATCATTTGGCGGTGATGTCGGTACTGGTGATTGCGCAGCTTCGGACCGTGATGGAAATGCCATGCCTTCCAAAGATCCTCTAAAGGCCCGAGTTTCATATGCTGCAGAATGCGGCATACGGTTGGGGGATCCGTCAGACGGATGGTTTGTGTGGTGATCAGACCTTCTCGCAGGAGAAGGTACACCCGCATTTTGATATGCTTCAAATCCAGATGAATATCGTCGATATATTCTTGTTGAATTCCCATGATGAACGTGACTGGTAGATATTGGCGTATGATGCGCCGATTTCTCGGCATAGTCGTGTAAGCTCGCATCGCAGAGGATATCTGTAAGGCCAGCCGTCGAGAACGTCATGTCGTTAAGGAAGCGTGTGTGTAGATGCTCAAGCTGCTCTACATATCTGCTAGGCAAGTCCATAGTTCGTCCTTCCCTTTTCTGGCCCGATATGTCGTTGACTGTAGAACCACTTTTATAGTATCCACGCCACTTATCGGACATGTCTTTCAGACTCTGTAAAAGGTTGAAAAATTCAGTGTCCAATACGCGTGTTTCGCAAGAAATCCAATGAATGAGTAAAACTCTCGCAGCCACGAAAGCGCAAAAGGCAAACTGGCTGTTGACAATTCCGCCCATATATCGCAAATATTTTTGCACGATGGATGATGTTTCAACTGCAGCAAGATGGCACGTCTCGGCACTACATGAACTAGGGAGCTTGACAACATCTTTCCATCGAGTAGGAGGATAAGCAACGTGTTGATGAAGGAGAATTGTAGAAGTATTGTGCGAGATATGCGCGAGAGTGAGATTTGGGTCCATCTTTATGACTAGAATGTCACGAGAAACATTCGAATCTTGCCACTGTTTCGGCAAAAACATCTTCCAACTGTGTAAACCAGCTAATTAACAACCAGAGACATGCAGAATTGGATGTAGAGTGTGCCTTACTGAACCAAACGCAAGTCGAGCTCCTTGAATCTCGTGAGCCAGTTTTTGACAGCATCTCGGTCATCAAAATCGACACTTTGTTGTAAGAAAAAGGATGTAACTTGGCTAAGGTTCTCTGTCGCTTCGATGCAATACGCAAATGCCCCGAGCTTGGATACATCTACATCAGCATTGGACCCAGGAGTTGGGTCATCAACTGCCGTTTTTGGTGACAAATATATGGTTGGCGCATTCGATATTGAGTTGCCTATCTTGGCCGTAGCTTTGTCCCATATTCCAAAGTACGGCGTCGAAACTGGCTCAGAGCGTGCCCACATTGCTCCACCACAAGGTAAGCGCCGATGAACGTCGTCTGATGTTAGACTTGTATGCCATCTAAACCAGTCAGCTGAAATTCGCCAAATCGATGGCTCTAACCTCTCACCCGGTAGTGACCGAACATATTCTAAAGCATGATATCAGCGGCTGGATTAGAGGCATTTGTAGTACGGCAGCTTACCTATCCAAAAGAAAAACGCTCCAGAAAAGCCTCCGTCGTTCTTCAGATTCCGTCCAATCATGTGTGGTGTTTAGAATGGTCAGGGATTTCAAGAGAGGTCTTTTTGGCGACTCCTCGTCTGGCTCTATAGTTAGCTGCAGATAGTCGACGACTCTAGTCAGAGATCCAATGATAGGCCACGTTTTTGAGACGTGGCCGCTTCCCATCTATCAGATTTTTAGTGTATAGCTTAAGAATGGAGTAGGCATGATGCGCACATAGTCAAAAGCAATAATAACCAACGCCTGAGTATTTTCGACGGAGAGTGCTTCCATTACATGCGACATGACTGTCTTCCGAGAGACACGAATCTGCCTTGTAACATCCTGTACATTCATTCCAAAATGTTCAAAGTCGACATACTTGATCGAGGCAGATAATAAAGCATGAAGAAGTATGGAAAGCTTTTGCCTTTCAACTGGATCTTGGAACTTGGCCCGAAATCTTGTTTCATGGAGAATCGGAATCCAGTGATGCACCGTTTGGAAGTGAGCTTCGACGACCGCTTCCAAAAATGAAATAGGTGGTAGTGGAGGGATCCAGGGGTCATTATCTGCATCCCAGTACTGAAGGTCTCCAGTATCGTTATCATCATCATCATCATCAATCCGTTGTCGTTTCGAACGATGGTGTTCTGCCTGAGAGGTGGAAGCAAGGGAAGAATCTCGGATTCCATACTCTATTGCGTCTCCTTGTGTAAGATGTCCCTCTTGTCTAATCACGGACGATGTTTGGAGAAATTTATTGCCATTAAACACCCCGATATCTCCGTCTAGCAAAGCAGCCAACCTGGCTCTTGTATTGCCAGAACTATCCAAGAGTATTTGTTCCAATACCTCTGATCCGGTTAGTGATGAGATAGAATCAACATGATGACTGCTAAAAAAAAAATTGCCCTACCTAGCCGTCGATTGAGATTATCGACTGCCCCTGCCTTGATACCTGGTTTCTGCTTGACGACATACTGGCATTCAGCACCTATGGTTGCATTCATTAGCAGGTATCTTACAGATGACAGTGAAAAGCACGACTCAAAATAGGTACCTATCTTAAAACATTGCGCGCAGCTCGGCCTCTCTCTAGAACATCTAGATTTCCTTCTCCTGCAAGATAGGCACGCGGGTAAACTGTCCTCATGTGGCGAACCCTCATCTTCCCCAGCTACTGACCTAGCCGGACTCCTCCTATTGTGTGGGTTCTGATCCATTATTCGAGAGCCTTTGCTTATGTATGATTGCTGGGAGCAAATAGAAGAGGCCGAAGCTGGGCCCAGTTTCGCTGCATCCCCAGCGGCTTTGAAGCCGAGATTGGTGTACACAATGTATGCGACGATGCAGACCCCGACATGCGTCGCGTGTTTCTGCGTTAAGGAGCAAGGCGATGCAGGGTCTGCTGTGTCTGCATGGGTAGCTGTTTTGCGGGGGACCTTAATACTGGCGCTATTGTCCGAGCTACGGCGTTGCTACCGTAAGCCTAGCTGACTTTTGTTGCTTCTCGTGGGTCGAGCCCTGGGAGAAAATTTCCACCACTAGGATGATTATTTCTAGGCACTGTAGGGACAAGCTTTACTTCATCGCTTGATATACAGCAGTATTTCATGCTGCCGGAATCTTAATTCCATGGATAAATTACGCTATTAAAGATTTGTTCCTTGCTAAGCCCGTCATATCATTATATTACGTTACGTTAATTACATCAGTTGAGAGTACTTATCCGATGTGAATAGCAGCGGTAGCCTCATTAACCCCACCACTCTTCTCGTCTTCAACTTCCACTGTGCCTTCCTGGAGCTTTGTCTCAACGGAGTTGGGTCCGTCGAAGAGCTGCGCCACTTCTTCCAGCGATAGATTTTTCGTTTCAGGATAAAAGAAATAAATGATGAGAAAGTTGCTAACGAGGACACAGCACCATACAATGTAGTATTTCCAGCCTATAGCGCCAAGACCGATGGGGTTCGTGTATCCACTGAATATGTTGGCCGCTGCGTCACCAAAACTAGAAATAACAAAGGCTTTGGCTCGTAGGTCAAACGGCGCGACTTCGGCAACGTACGAGTTGAGCATACAACCAGGCATCTTATAAAAGATGCCAAAGAGGAAAATGGTGAAGATAGTCGCACGACCTAGAGCATGGTTCTCGTAATGGATTCCCGTATTGACGCCCGTAAAGACAGTAAGTAACAAAAATGCTACAAACATGCCACTCATGCCAATCAGCCACATAGGACGGCGGCCTATCTTGTCAATGAAGAGTGAGAATAAGTTTCCCCAGACCCAGCCGTTGATGGTGATGCCGCCGTTGAGAAGGAGTTGCTGCTTGTTGTTGGTAATACCAATAGAGTTGAAGACAAGATGAATATAGTATGAAAGTAAGGCATTGCCGCACCATTGAATGATGAAACCAGAGGTAACAATGATAAAAAGCCGGTATCGGTTGGCGGAGGAGCGGAACCAGCCCATCCATGAAGACAGCGCTTGAAGTTTTTCCGCCTCAATAGCCGCTTCGATCTCTGCCATCTCGTATTGCAATAATTGTGAAGATTCGTCGCCTTCTGCGTGATATTTGGCTAGAATCTCGTACGCCTCTTTGCTGCGATTCTGATATACCAGCCATCTAGGTGACTCGGGCATGAAGAAAGACATGATTAATTGGAAGCAAGATGAGCATGCCTGAAGAAGTGATGGAAGACGCCACGACCAAGAGCTCACAATGAAGGAAGTGCCATAGGTAATCCATGCAGCCATGATCTGGCCCAAAGAACCAGTTGTGTTCTGAATGCCAATTATTTGGGTCCTTTGGAAAGGATGGGCCAGCTCTGAGGCCAGAATCGGGCATGCTGTGTTTTGAATCGTATTACCGAAGCCAATCAAGCATCGAGCAAAAACGAACATGGCGTAGTTCTGGGCCCCGGCTTGAAGGGCAACCCCAATGAGTAGAAGGAAAGAACCGATTGTTATGGGGCGCCGTGGTCCAAGCCACTGAATAAGAGGTGCGGCAACAAGCAGAGCAGCAAGTTGACCGTATCGAGTGCCGTTGGAAATCGTACCAAGCCGAGTGCCTGTCGGGTGGCCCAAGGCATCTTGCCAAGAGGGGAGTGATTGAAGGCCGTTTAACATAGAGCCATCATATCCGTTGGTCATATCACAGACGATGCAACCGAGTAAGAGAAAGTTGAGGCTGCGAAGACCTGGGTAGTGCCACCAAAAGCGGTCCCGCTTGTCAGCTTCTCGAAGGGTGTGGCCTTCGACGCCGCGGACAGCAGCTTTATCGACGTGGAACATTGTACCGGTAAGTTGATACCAAGAATTTGTTCAATGATATTGAAGATGCCCCGACACCCAGCATAGACAAAGCAAGAAACGAAGATGAAACCTTCAGATTCACGGCGGAGACTGCCATTTATTAATGGCTACTTGAATACCAAACAGTATAACAAGGAGCTTAGGCGAGACTCACGGACGGGCCGAACTTGGCCAACTCATCCTCTAACCCTTATTGTGCTGATAGCCGGTAAACTCTCACTCCGCTTGCCGCCTTGCTGGTAAGAAGTGCTAGTCCTAGGTGCCTCCTGGGGCATGCCATATGACCATTGAGAATGGCTTCGATCTTCCCCATGGGGTACAATCTTAATTCAGGAAATTGTGGCTGGAGTGGGGTAATTCGCTAAAGTCAATACTAACTCCGTATGAAGACTTTGGACGATGTGCTCTTCAAGATGGAGGCTTGGAATACGCGGGTAGCTTGGCCAGCAGCAGTTGGATCAGTATTCCGGCATACGGAGTAATGGTGCGCCGATATGTCGGACACGTTGCCCGAAGACAGGGGTACAGTGCCGATGACCCGAAGCGAAGGCTCGCCTTACGCCATATGGTAGGAGGTAAACGCCATCTATCCGTAATACGGTATCCAATGAAATTCATACTAAGGTGATACAAGTAAGGAACTAACATTGTCCTATGATCATTATCCAAATTATAGAAAGGGAGAGCGGAAAGGAGAGCGGAAAGGAGTGGCACGAAGCAAAAAGGCTCACTGGTCCCGATTTTCAAACTTGAAGGTCAATACTATCGCCACAAACAAACCGCTTTATGGAACAATTTCTCCTTTAAATGACAACTATAAGTAATTTCGTAATATTTTTTTTCTATTTCAAATATGCACAAAACTGTATAAATATGCATATCTAGATTGTGCCTGCCATATACGTTCAAGATGTTTTGTAGCTCAATAATTGACAATTTGCCAAATTCCATATACTTAGTCGAGAGACACGGCTGTAAATTGGCGCCAAAGGGCTCTTTATCTATCTTAAGAACAAGTATTTTATATTTTCTAAGAAAGAAAAAAAGAAGCAAAGAAAGAAATGGAAAAGCGAAGCACGGCTGTTATATAAATTGTGGTACCCTAAAAATAATGATGAAGATGTAAGAGCTTTTTATTATGGATGAAAACATTGTAGTACGGCATGGTTAATTATATTAACCAAAGATATATCTATCTTCGTGATGAATATGGCTTCGTGATAGAAATCTCTTCTCCCTTGTCTTGGAATTCTAGTTCAAGCTCGTCAATCGTCGGAATGATGGGGGGCAACTGCCATTTTCCCTTGATCGACTTGCCATCTGGCCCTGCGAGGACAGCGCAAGCGAATACTTGAGTCTCATTGGCTTCAACAGTTCCCTTGAGCTGGGGCACTATCGTGCGTGGGAACATAAGGCTGGTATTGCCATGAGGTTTAGTAACCCTCCCAAATCGCTTTGGTGGCGACGAAACATCTAGTATGCCGCTAAAGTCGCCCTGATTGCACAATACACATGCGGCGTTATCGTCTATATGAACTTCATCGACATTAAAATCAGCTCTTGGAGCTGCAAACCCGCCCTCGATAGCGGTAAGCGTTCGGGGTGACTGGATTCGATGAATGCGAACATGCCAATTGGCAGATGGAATGAGCCATGTTTCAACAATAACGTCAGACCATGGACGCCATAGTGAATAGATTTTATTCCCAGCCATTTTAGCGACCTCGCAGTGCTCGCGCACCCTGTAATGTATGTCGTCCTCGCTGAACGCCAACATGCTATCGAAAACTGCCACATCAAATCCTCGGCTATCGCTCTCCACTGAGAAACCATATCGACTTGAATAAGCGAATTTGAGATATTTCTCCGGTACAAAGCGCATGGCTTTATTCGAATCTGGCCCAGAGTTAAGCATAATTGTATGGCCAGGCATATGCATAAAGGCAAGGCCTGGTACTGGGAAGGAAGTGATTGGCGGGCGCTCGGGCATGGGAAGTTCTTTTGCTGCCCAGAATGGATGATCTGCAGGCAAGCTCAGTGGACCAAAAACTTTCATAGCCCAGTAAGGAGAGCCGGTTGATAAGTAACGTTCGGCCATGAAAGGGTTTGGATAAGCGTATCCAAGCGTCAGAATACCATCACGTCTTGAGATAGGTTGTGCGCTCCACCATCGCAGGTTGCGGAGATATATACCCTTGATGACTCCCCATGGCAATGCCTCAACGCCAGCCACTGCTAGATAGCCCCAGTATGCAGCAACGCACTGTCTATATGATAGACTGCGGCCGTAGGGAACGTTCGAACCAGAATCTGCGAACCAGTGTAAGAAGGCGGGCGCGAACTCTCGCGCCCTCTCTTTGAATCGATCGCCGCGTGCCTTGTCTGACGGTCGATGGACGGCATAGAATAAGCCATAGTAATGCATGGCAAACGGATTATAATAGTCTATGCGTCGTGTGTCGCCTTCATCTTCTCCGTCACGATACCAGCCATCTGATATATATAGTCTCTCCATATCATCCAAATAGTCGTTTGTGCCTGTGGTTTCGACGTCAACGCCAACACTTTCCAGCGCAAGGTCCACCATGATGCGAAAGTATTTATGATTATTTGATCCATGTTCTCCATTGCGACTCTGCAGCAGCCATTTTATGACATTGTTCTTTACCGGGTCTTCAAGCGGCTCCCAGTAATAACTCGGGACAAGCAAGATCGCATATGCAAGAGCAGCTGCTTCCACATGACGTTGGTCCATTGACGGTACTGGTCCCCAATATTCTGAATGCTGTGGATCTGTGCCGTTCTTCAACCCCTCCCTATACATTTCCCAATGGTTGAATTCCCCTCCGCCGGCAACCAACGGCGCAATGCCAAATAATGGCCTAGCATAGCCTTCCAAGTCACAGGCTGCACGATCCCAAGTCGACGTGGACGCGTCAACTTGAACACGGGCACAACCTTTTGAGAAAACAGGCAGCAAAGGTTCGAATAAAGACGTCACAGCCTTGGCCACATCGTCTCTTGTTTCGAATGGATTGCCGTGAAGGGGATTGAACCTCGGATCTCCGTTTACAGGAGCTGTCATGATTTTTTGAAATGTTGCCTTTATTCCTGGACAACGAGAACCTCTACAGCACGGCTGCTCTAGAAGAAAAAATTGCAGCTTCACTACGTATGCCTCATATATTGTTTGATCTATGGACCACAACTATGGAACTCGCTCATCTTCACCGATGGTGGAATCCACCCAGAATTTAGGCGGAAGAATGCGGGCGAGCCTCTAAAACAGGCCCCATACATGAAAGCACCGATACCGTTACTGTTGATTGTGCGCATAGTTGCCTACAGTCGGCGGGGGTGGAGCTTGCGTCGGCGCGTCGGGCTAAGTATCGGAGAGCAGTGTCCGCTAAAGGAAACCGGAACTATTGAGAGCGATGGTGCTTAGAGGACGATTATGATGATGGAATCTGATCTAAGCCGCTATACAGTGAGCATAACAAGTCTGACAAAGGGTGGTCAGTCTAGATCCACCACGAACTACTATACTGAAATAATATCCTTTTTAAGGAGAGCCATTCATTTGCTCGCGTGAACTTGTTAGTCATGCATACGTTTCCAACATAGCTAATTTGCCTCACTGAGATTATCAACCAGATTGATTGAAAATACTCTCATTTATTTATTTTCAAGGATGGCTTCCTCTACTGATTTATCGCGGGATAGCTCGCAGGATGGGCTATCACGGAACCCCAGCCAAGATAGCTTGCCTACACCATCTTCCGTATTGTCCGCTACCGATTTAACGCCCACGGCCAGCAAGATAGTTCCTCGCCATCAGGTTGCGGCTGACCTTTCTGGGTTGTATTCCGAGATTATCGCTGCGAAGCTGTGGAAGGTAGCTGAAGAATACCTGAATGACGGAGTAAGTCTACCTCCGGACGTTTTGCTTTCTTCGGTCACCTTACCTGGAGAATTATTCTAACAGAATAATTAGAACGCTCCATCTCATTACCCTGAGTGGACTCCAGAAGATGGAGAGGCTCCAGGACATTACAATACCAAGGAGGTCAATTTCTGGACGTGCGGCTTTTTCCCCGGGAGTTTGTACTGCGTTCTAGAAAGATACGTTAGATATCCGCTGTATCTACCTCTACCAAACATTGACCGCCTAGAGTTCCATACGAAGTTGCTCACTCTCTGTCGCACTTGGGCCGCTCCTCTTCACCAGATGGCCATGAGAACTAACACGCACGATCTTGGCTTCATAGTCCAGCCTGCTTTACGGCAGGATTGGGAGCTGACGGGCAACTACGACAGCCGTGCTTCTGTAATGATCGCTGCGAGTAACTTGGCATCTCGATATGATGATAGAATGAAGGCAGTCAGGAGCTGGGATATATCCGTTAGCACAAGATATAACATTACAGATAAGGACACTAATTTTCTAGTCATTGTGGACAGCATGTGCAGTATGTTTAGAAGTCGAGGCTAAGAGAGACTGCATGAACTAATTAAATGCAGATATGGATCTTCTATTCTATGCTGGGCACCACTCATCAAACCAGCTGCTGGTAGATATTGCTACAAATCATGCCCATTTTGTCAGGCGGAATCTAATTCGAAATGACAACTCTACGTGGCATGTCGTCAATTTTGATCCTCGTGATGGATCTCTGAAGACAAAACATACTCATCAAGGATACAGCGACGATTCGACGTGGGCGAGGTGAGTCTTATCCCTTCAGTTTCTAGTATAGTGTTAATGAGTCCCATCATAGAGGTCAAGCGTGGACTATATTAGGCTTCACGCAAACTTACATCTGGACAAAGGACCAAGTATTTTTAGATACGGCTATTCGACTAGCAGAGCACTTCCTTGAGCGTTTACGCAGCGCAAAACACGCATATCCTTTTGT
The DNA here is from genome assembly GCA_021066465.1 of Trichoderma asperelloides. Taxonomy (NCBI): domain Eukaryota; kingdom Fungi; phylum Ascomycota; class Sordariomycetes; order Hypocreales; family Hypocreaceae; genus Trichoderma; species Trichoderma asperelloides. Next base: position 72,914 of record JAJKFY010000328.1, on the reverse strand, counting down.
TCCCCTCTGGGACTTTGATGCGCCCATGGGTGATAGGCTGCTGCGCGATTCCTCCGCCGGCATGATTGCCGCCAATGGCCTTCTCCTATTACATCAAATCCTGGGAGAGGGGTCAGGCTACTTGAACGATGCTTTATGCATTGCAAAGGAAACTATAGATATGTGCCAAGCCACGGATCCGGCACGACTTGTTGCAGATGCCGACTCCAAAATCAAGGCCGAAGGAGTGGCATTTGACTGCATCTTAAAACACGCAACAGCGAATAATAACGAATACGCTCTCGTGAGATACAGTGATCATGGTTTGGTGTATGCCGATTATTACTTCCTGGAATTTGGGAACAAGTTGTTGAGAATGGGTATAGTTTAGGCTAATTAAAATCAGAATTGCGCCCGGTACTAAGGGGTATGATTCGAGATGCGAATCGAGATACTGGTAGAACACATATAAGAATATGCCTTTTATCATGGTTACACACTGTTATTCAGAAATCTCTATCGCCCCCGTTTATTTCCAGATGTGCCTGATTCGATTGATATTATTGGCTCGTAGATTTTGTAAATGCGACATGCCAGCCAACGACCGTATGAACTTAGTAGTTTGTTTTGTAGCACCATTATTCCTACTTCGCGCCTAAGATACATACAAAATATTCTATTTTTACTGAGTTATGGCTGTTCATTTGTGCATAGCTTCCATGACGCAGGCTACATCAGTGTCCAATGCACCATGGCTATCGGCCAAACAGCAAAAAAGGATTATTGAGGTATATAACCTGACACTGCCAACGTTGGTCGTATTATTCAATTCTGTATTGCCAAAACACTAAACCCCGACTTCATCGCCGAACGATTTGCCGAAAGGGCCCTGGATATAACTACCCTAATGAAATGTAAGGGAGTGCAAGAAGTATATGCAGGCGTGCTTTTGGTCGGATGCAATGTTAAGCTTAAACGTTACTAATATCAGATGGTGAAGCATTGTACCCTGACCAGGTACGTTGAATAATCATTATTCTTAGTCTATTGGTCCTAACATCCTGATATGACAGGGTTTAAAAAAAATATGAAATAAAATGCCGCCACTACCAAACAGTTTTGGGCGACTTAATCTATAAAGATGCTAAGCAGATGCATGAAATTAGTGTTGCTAAACTTGCGATTTCGACAATTTCCCCTCTTTTTCAAAATACAGACGAGCCACGTCGAGCGCCTGGTCAATGCTGAATGCAACTCTGGTGCATTCGCAGTCGCGAGTCCAAGTGTTGTGGAAATTAAGATTCTTGCCCAGTTTGCTGTCCATGAGAACATGGGGGACGCCGATAAGTGTAGAGAGGATATGACCATGAAGGCGATCGGTAATGACGAACCGCGCAGAACCCAGGAGCTCAAAACCGGCAATGGCCTTGGCCCAGGCGCGCTGGTTTTTACCATTCTCTCGCTTGGGTGCGCTTGAGCCGGCTGGCTCATCGCGAGTGGCCTTTGGTGGGTCGATATCCGGCGTTTGGGTAAATTTCCAGTCAACTTTCTGATAGGTAACTTTGCCCACGCTGCCGCCTAGGTCCAGTTCACCCTCGCCAAATTCAATGTCGGATGAGTCGCCATCAGAGATTTCCATATCCTTTCGGGCGAGTATGAGAATATCATGACTACAGGCACAGGGAAATAAATGTTAAAGCGGGAAAAACCAATAACAAGAATCTCAAAGCATCTGACGGGAAAATACGTACGTCTTCTGTCCATTGACCCTAAAATCAGATCGATTTCCCCACATGAATGCAATGTCTGGCACAAGATGGCTCTCGATTCCCTCCTTTTGGGAAAAGGTTTTGTCAAGCCAATCGTAGCTAGGTTGGTCACGCGCGGCAAGCTGCAGATCTTTGTGTTTGCCAAAGGCTTCTTCGGTCGCCTTGATGCGCTCGGGGTTCGTCATGTATACGCTTTGAGGAAAAGCACGAATGGAGACATTGGTAAAAGTCTCAATCATCTTCATACGGGAAGGTTGGTCTTCCCAGTAGTAATCGTTGAAGTTGCCACCGCCTGCCATGATGATGGCTGAGTGGGGGCGATGCTCCTCGAGCACCTTGCGAAAGCGCTTGATGTCGCAGTCTCTGTCAACAAATCTATATAATAATGGCATTAGTTAGGATGAGCAATGGGCGTTATGAAATCTTTCTGAAGGGAGAAAAGGGTCAAGTTTCCTACCGGCATGCCTCCATCATCTCAATGCCGAGCATGCTCATGAGTATCTGCTGCGCAGACCAAATGGCGGCATCGCCCTTGTTCTCTGTTTCCAAGTACCCCCAAATGTTCGCATATCGAACACCCTTTAGACTCTTGGAATACGCCTGAATAAGTTTTTGTTGGAGATCATTGACAATGTCTTCGCATCCAATCGAAGGCGGCGTGGTGAGATCGTAGGAAATATTCTTCCTACTCTCTATCGTGGATGGCGCGATACAATCCGACGATGGCCATATTGATGTAGAACTCGGAAGATGTGACCTAATATCGGCGCTCTGTGCTAGAATCACCAGGAGAAACGATATCAGAAGGGTTACCCCAGCGATGATCGTGACCCTGCCAAACCTATTCGCAAGCAGCATAGCAAGAGGCGTACACTACAGCGATTTTTTTTTCCCAATGCCAGCAACGACACCTACTCTGGGCTGTAGTTGTCATGGGACAAATTCGCCAGAGAGATCTCACTACAGTGGGACGTGTTGAGAGCGTGTCTAGCGGCAATGGTAATATACGCACGTAAGACTAGCAACGCTGATTAAGAAGAGGAAGAGGTATACGGTACTTCAGAATGGCAATTTCTCTGTCTACCCATGTCAATACTCATGAGGCTGCCCCTAATTTGGGCCCAGCGCTGGTGTAGCGAGGATCGTCCCCACTAGCTAGCTGTGGAGTAGTTTGCTACAAGATAGTCGTGCTAATGTACTCCGTAGCCATGGCATACCACATAAAGGAGAGCGCGAGCTGTCTTGGCAGTGGTACAAGTAAAATATTGATAATCCTTGGCTACGTACACATCTGGAAAGTAGAGGCCTGGGGCAGACTGGGGTTCTCGATTGTAGTACAAATTAGTAGTAGTCATACCTAGTATTGCCTACTCCGTACTACTCCGTAGCATCAATAGAGAAGGGCTTTAAACTACGATCCGGGGCAGCCTTCTCAAACTAACCTTGATCTTTTAGTAATTTTTTTTCTCTAACTCTCTTTTCAAATGCTTCTGTGAAAGGGCATGATGTCTGTTTTTCTTGTATCTTTATGATTGTATTGTTTATCAACATGCTCAAGATGGCTTTTACTGCCTACTACAGGCGACTACGTTCCTTATATTTATTCTTCATTCTTCTTGCTATTGCATTACTTTTCTTAAGCAGTCGTGAAAGCACCAGGGCGATCCTTCTTGGAAAAGAACCCATATGGCAGAATCTTTTTACCGACGACGACGACCTATTGTGGTGGAATGATCGTTTCCCCTGTGAGAAGCACGAACCCATACGCATTGCCATTGTCGAGTCCGCTGGTGTCCACGACGAAGTGACGGCGGCCCTGGTATATGCTTTTGGCGGACACCCAAACGCGGAATTGAGGCTCTATTTTGCTCGCCAGCGCTACAAGTCTGATGTTATTATCAACGACCTTGAGCTAGAAACGCCAATTCTATCAGTTAACAACTCCAACACTTTCAAGGATGATGTCAAGAATCTTCCTCCTCCTCATTTTGTTATTTCTACAACCTGTGAATTAGACATGGAAAAACGAGAGTCAATAGTTGATCCTCTCCGGCACCTACTTCACAACGAAACAACACACCTCTTCTGCTTAGTCCATCATGCCGATTACTGGAACAAAGGCAAGCATGTCGACGTCGTCCGAGAATGGGTTGACCAAGAGAGAGTTGATTTTATCGGCCTGAGTCAACATACTGTTGACTACCTTCTACAAAAATCTGTAACCCAGTGGCAAGACTTGCAGGCAAGCGTCACCGCAAGAACGTTTCCTCCAGTTTTCCCGATTAATCAGACAGACGTCGAATCTTCAAGCGAAATTTCGCTAGCTATGCAGGGAGACTATGCTCCCGAACGTCGAGATTACAAACGAATCTTCGGCAGCCTAGACAATGTCGTCAAAAAGATAAATGGAACGGCCGCTACGACGAGCGACCAAGCTGCAGAGACGGTCAAATTACACTTGATTGGACATGGCCCGCACGTTCAAGTCCCTGAGAATATTCGCAATAACGTTGCGTTTGACGAAGATCTTTCATATCCCGACTTTTACAGACTGCTCTCAAAGTCATATGCAGTGATTCCTGCATTTGCATCCGAGACATACTTGGATCGCAAAGCTTCTTCTACGGTCCCTGCTTCGCTCATTGCAGGAGTTCCTTTGGTAGCGAGTGAAAAGATCATTGCAGCTTACTCATATCTACCGCGCGATGCAGTCTGGCTATCAGAGCCAGATGAAAGGGAAATGGAGACAGTTGAAAGAGTAGTTGGGGACGGGAAAGCATATCTGGATAAGAAGGACAAGGTCAAGGCTGCAGCCAAGAAACTAATGAAGCAGAATCGACTGAATGTGAGGAAATGGATGGACGAAGATTTTAGAAAGAGCGGTATTGTTCCGGCAGACACTGGCTCATCATGATGATGCCCTACAGCGATGTTCTACAGCATTTTATTTTGAATACTTTTGGAGACACTCTCTTTTTTGTTTCTTGGGTAGGTTTATTATCTATGGATTATGTAGCATATATTGCATTTTTAGACTTGTGGGAGGCATTCTCCCCCATTCCACTCTCTCACCTGCGCCAAACTGTCCTCTGGGCTCTCTTAAGCCATCCACGTCCATAGCAATTTTTTGCTTTCCCCCCCTTCGCTCTGCATGCTATTTCTTAATATTGGAGCTTCGTCACTTGCTACAAGGATCAAGCCAGCAAACATCAGACGGTACTGGGTACTTGGAGGTCACTCGGCTTGTGCGGCATCTCTCTTGGAGTTGTTAAGTCTTGGCAACTATACCATCTGGACGGTTTCGCAATATGCGCAGCTATGAGTGGCTGGATGATTCTCAGCGCATTTTTATTAGCGGAGCCTGCCAAGGCTTTAGTGCGGAGGAGGCGACGTAATCAGGGACGGCACCTGAGCGCCGTTGCGCGCCAAATAGTGGTGCGAGTTAACGGGAAAGCTGTGCTCATTGGAGGGGGTTGTGAGTTGTGAGGCATGCTCACCAGCCTGGGCCATCAGCCGCGATTGATAAACCCGGGTTTCTTACTTGGTAGCACTCCGTGTCTTGTTAGCACAGCTGCTATTTACGGAGTAGATTTACCACTGTCAGAAAAGGGGTGGGCAGATAAGACAACGTAACGGCCGATCGCTGCAGGAGTGGCTGTCAAGGCAGAGCAGTGTTGCAAGCATGGAGTATGGCACAACTCCTCCATGCCGCAGAAGCTTTTATTTGCAGACCCATAGATGTTCTAGCTAATGCTAGCGACAGAGCATAGCGGCGCTCGTACGAATATCACAGCACACGACCAAGAGCTCTAGTAGGTACGCTAGAATAACTAAATGGCCTATAGTGCTCCAGGTGCAATATAGGCTTTTCGTGCCCCTCCAGCCCTCTAAGGCCTAGCAATGCTAGTACTAGGTACTAGGTAGCATCAGACCCAGGGTTGATAAGAAAATCTCCGCTATTTATGGATTTGCAGGCGTCAGGCTAGCGACGTCTTCTAATACCTACCTTGGCATTCATAGTTTGAGAGCCGCAAGGCAGACATCTTTCCTTGATATGGAGTAGTCAGAGCGGCATTAGCGTAGCTTACCCCTTTACTGTTAGAAATCCTAGAAGCAGTAGTGCTCTTCTCTTCGTAGTAGGGACAGCAAAAAATCCTACTACAGCAATCACTACTACTTAGGTTTTTTATTCCGTAACAAATAGTTTGAAGTAGACGCGTTGTAGTATATTCTATTCGGCGCTGTGTTTTGGGGAATTCTTTCCTGCCATTCATTTTATTATTTTCCTAGTCACTCGTTCTTTTTTTTTTTTTTTTTTTTTTTTTTTTAAAGCAAACTACTTTTCACCATGAGTGAGGTCTCAGAACCACAGCCACCATCCAGACGTCGAGTTGCTCTGACTGTACTCTTCCATTCCACCTGTGCGATCTTGAGCACAATTCTCTCCAAGTCAGCGTTAAATGGCATTGATGCTCCTGTGACGTTACTAGCCTTTCAAACAACAGTACAAGTTGTACTACTCACAACTATCGGCTACTTTACAAAGTGGATTACGCTGTCAAGGCCTGTTTCGGTATGTTCTGATGAAGTGGTATTCTAGCCTTATGACGGCTCTATGATTTTGTTCCGTTGCCGCTGTAATTGCCACTTTGATCGTATTTTTCGCTTGAAGAACCGCTACTAATGTCAACCTCTATCATCTGTAGGCATGGGTTGCACTGCTTCCACTTACTGCTGCTCGATTGGTCGGCATCCTCGCCAAGACGTACTGCTTGGCTTCGGTTAACGCTTCCGTCTACCAGATCGCTCGCGGTCTCCTTCTGCCTTTTACACTATTTTTATCGCTTCTCGTACTTCGACCACGTCCATACTACCCGCCATTGTCACTTTGCGGCTGCGCTTTGGTGATGGCTGGCTTTGGCGCTGGAATGGCATCTGACTATAGCCAGATGCTAACCAGCGGAAAGGGTGTATTGCTTGGGGTTATCTCGAGTTTCACTACAGCTGTTGAGTCTGTAGTTGTCAAGCGCTTTCTTGGAAAAAGCAGCGAAGGAATGTGGCAGATGGTCTGGATGTCAAATGTCATGGCTATTGCGTTTTATCTCCCGTTGCTCTTTCTGTCCGGAGAAATGGGAACTACAGTAGCTCTTCTGAGCTCAACAGAGGCGTCTGATGCATCTGCTAGTGCCCACCAGTTCCTAGGCACCGCCGTGTTGACGGGCGTTGCCGGATTCCTACTTACAATTGCCACCTTCATGCAGATTGAGGTTACCAGCCCGACTACACACATGATTGTGACAGCTGCGCGGGGAGTAGCCCAGAGCTCCATCGCTGTTGTAACTCTTGGAGAGCCGTTGACCGCTAACCGTGCTGGTAGCATGGCTTTGATCTTGAGTGGAAGTGCCCTGTATGGCTGGGCTAAGGATCGTTATGCACAGGGCAAAAAGGACCAGGCAACTTATCTGCCAGTTTCTCAGGACGCTCAGCTTGAGACCTTAAACAAAGAGAGTCAGTAGAACTTCATTCCTGTCTTCATTTTGAGACCTTTCTCCAGTTTTATATCATTCTCAAAATTGTATATTTTACTCGTCGATTTACATGCATTAAAATGGTCTTGCTTAGCAATTGGTATTTCACGCTTCTATGGTTCAACAGAGAGTTGGTAGCACTGTAGTCTAGATTACGATTTATACGTATAGAAAATACAACTAATACCACGCCAGTTGACAACTTTGCAACTCTTCTCTGCATGCTTTCAACTAATAAATCTTATTTTCTACAGTCTAGCTTAGTAGGTCTTTGAATACATTGCTGAGCCTGACATATTTATTGCCCTGGCGTTGCCATCACATATAGTATTTGAACTACCACGCGAACTGGACTTTAGTATTACTACTGCTACTAATTTCGTGCATGGTAGAGAATTCAACGAAGTTGAGCGTAAAATAATACTCAGTGCTTATCGCCTAAGTGAAGGAATACCTCTTCAATTTCTACCCGTGGGCTAATCAATCCTTAATTTTCCATTGTAATAAAAATCCAATACTGCAAGCGTGAACCTCTTTCATTTTAAGAATATCGATGGATTTAAAAAGTCTTATAGAAACAATTTTAAACCGCCTTTGAAATCTTGTATTCCTTCATCGATTTACGTCAAAACGTTTCTGACTATAACCCTATATGTCGTTTTATAATATCATGCTACCCACTACGTGCCTTGTGATCGCTGTATTTTACTTTCGGAGTTGTACATAAAATTATAAAAGCATCTCTATAATAATAAGCTACACTGCTATCTACATTTACTCTAATTCTTCTTTTTATTTTGATATGGCCACAATATTTGTTCCACTGTGAAGAAGATCCCGGCCCAAAAGATTATTATTCGAATCCACTTCCAAAGTACCCTTTGAGTTACCGTCACTGTCTACGAGATTCACCATGGCTCCGGCACTAACATGATACAAACGAACCTCAACTTCCTTGACGTAGTCATATACTGTCCGTCTTTCGCCTTCATTACCCAAAACTAAGACAGTATTTTCGCGCACGTAGAAAGGTAGCGTGTCAAAGTCATGAGTTTCCTTCACCCACCTAGGTCCCAGTTTTACTTCGCCTGTAAAGAAGTTCGTCCACCGTCCCTCAGGTAAATAGAATTCTGCCTCTCCCGATTCTTCAAATATTGGAGCTACCAGCAGTTTGGATCCAATCATAAATTGGCGATCCAAATACCAAGAGGTTGGATCTTCTGGAAATTCTAGGCACATGGCGCGAACACTGAGCGGAAGGCCCCAGGCAATAGCTTCTACGGCCTGTGTGTAGAAGTAGGGCATGAGGCGGGCCTTGAGAGCGGTCCACCTCGCCAGTGTTTTTGAACAACTCTGTTCTCCTTGATCGTCGTTATCAATTGTCCATGGGACACGGTAGCTATTGCTGCCATGAAGACGACTATGAGATGTTAACAACCCAAAAGCGACCCATCGTTTGTATATCCAGGGAGGTGGGCAGCCTTCAAAACCACCGATATCCACACTCCAAAAAGAAAAGCCACATAGGCCAAGCGATAGGCCTCCGCGAAGCGATTCTGCCATTGCCTCAGGAGTTGACTCGCAGTCACCACCCCACTGCAACGGGAATCGTTGCGAGCCGGCGGTTGAAGATCGTGCAAAGAGAACCGCTTCGCTCTCGCCATATCGTTTTTGTAAAGCCTCATATACAACTTTGTTGTATATGAACGAATAGTAATTGTGCATCTTTGACGGGTCCACGTTTTCATCATACCATTGGACATCGCCCGTCGGAATTCTCTCTCCAAAATCTGTTTTGATGGAATCAACACCGGTGCTAAAGAGTTGCTCCATGCAGCCGGCAAACCATTTGGTAGCTTCAGGGTTTGTAAAGTCAACAAGGCCCATTCCAGCTTGCCAAAGATCGGTCTGCCAGATGTCCCCATTTCTTCGTTTCAGTAGATAGCCTTTCTCTGCCGCCATCTTAAAAACAGGCGAAGCTTGGCCAAGATAAGGATTAGTCCAAACGCAGACCTTCTTAACAAGTCCACTGGCTTTAATTCGACTTATCATGCCTTTGGGGTCTGGAAACATCTCCTTGTCAAATACGAAGTCACACCAATGAAATGCTTTTAACCAGAAACAGTCATAATGGAAGACTTCAACCGGAATATCACGGCTCTTCATACCCTCTAGAAACGAGCTGACAGTCTTCTCGTCATAGTTCGTTGTAAATGACGTTGAAAGCCACAGGCCAAAACTCCAGCTGGGAACCCGGCCAGCCCTGCCCGTCAAAGTCGTGTATTTATAAAGAACTTCTTTTGGCGAGGGTCCATAAATCAAGTACCATTTGAGACGTTGCCCTTTCACGCTCGTTTGTACACGGCATGACCGTTCGCTGCCAATTTCAAGCTCGACTTGATCTGGTGTATCGATAAATACTCCATAGCCGCGGCTACTCAGCCAAAAAGATATGTTCTTGTAGGCCTGATCCGAGGATGTACCGCCGTCTGCATTCCATAGATTGACGCTCTGGCCCACCTTATTGAAGGCACCGAAACGTTCACCAAGTCCGTGTACAGTTTCCCCCACACTCAGCGTCGTCTGTGTAAATATGTAATGATCGAAACTTCTCATATCATCAAGTTGGAGCGGGCTGCTGGGGGCTGGACCATAAGCAAACCCAACGCTACGATTTAACAGTGAAGTGAGCTGCTTGGATCCATCCGTTGCATGAAAACGGATATCGAATGTGTGTTGGTCAGGGTGAATGGTGGCACTAAGAGAACCCGACGAAATCGTTGTGCCTTTATCTGATGCAAAAATCTTGGCATCACCTACAGGCTTTCCGGCGGGAAAAAGGTCAAAGTGAGGCCCTCTATTAGCAGCTCCAGACCAGTGGGTTGTCTGAACAGAAATGACGCCGTCGAAAACAGCTTCGATATCCTGAATGGGATTATTAGTGCCTTGGCCAACTTATTTGAGGTTTGGGCTGTGCTTGCCAGTGTCACAGTGGGCAGGTTCAGGGTATCCCCTCTCGACCGGACATGCTTCGTAGGGCATAGTAAAGACAACGCCCGGCCGTCTGGCCTCGGCGTGATAGTGTAGACGTCCTCTGCATATTCTGTCCTCTTGCCCTCGATGGGCAGCCACATGCCATCACGGAATTTCATTATAGCCTTCTGCGAAAACGCTTTCTCTGTAATTGAAAGCTATTACCACCGTTGGTTGACCTGCATAGTTAGCGGTATTAATACCGACGGAAGAGGCTATGGGATTAGTAGTAATGACAACACCCCTCCTCTATCTAATACTAAAAAAAGCTCTATAACATAATTACAAACAGAGTTAGTGGCAGTCGTGGGGGGTTGATGAGGTGCCTCCGTTTAGGCTAAATTTACGGTGCCTTTTGCAGCAGCGCCACCAATGATAAGTTCTTTATACTACTGCAGCATTCCTTGAGTCTGCCATGAGAGACGGGATTGGAGCGCCAAAAGAAAAAGCTAGTACTACTACATAGTTAGTAGTATCAGCATCTTGTCCACCAATCGTGGCAACACTTGGAAAACCCCACAACTTAATAAAGCTGGGGCTTCCCCAGGATACGAGTCGAATGATTTTTATTACGCCCAAGCCGTGGCACTACCAACGAAGTATATTCCTAGCTGCAAAAACGAAACGAAGACGATGCTCAGCTTACCTACAAGATGAGTCGAATGAATCCCCAGACCCCGACATAACACACCACTTAAAAACATTTTCCAAAATTCATGAGATGATTCTTATCTCGAAACGCTATTAAAAAAAAAAAAAAAAAAAAGGGGGGGGGGGGGGGGGGGGGGGGGGTTGGGTTGTTTTTTTTTTTTTTTTTGTGTTGATGGGGTGGTAGGATAAAAATAAAAAAACCCCTTTATAAAATGGGGGACGTTAATGGATAAATGGATACAAACTTGGGGAAAT
>JAJKFY010000328.1:0-61689 GCA_021066465.1 Trichoderma asperelloides | reverse complement strand
CCCCCCCCCCCCCCCCCCCCCCCCCCCCCCCCCCCCCCCCCCCCCCCCCCCCCCCCCCCCCCCCCCCCCCCTCGCTTCTTCTTTCGTAATGCTTTGCAGTTGTGAGTTGTGAGTATATATATTAAAATAACGCGTTATTCACTTGTGGACGGTAATGGTTAACTGGAGAGCTACAGTGGGCAATATGATTATTCGGTAGGCTGATTCAATGATCCAGTGTTTTATCAACTCTAACAAACTAGTTCGCGGTCTTGGATGAATGGGAAGCGGAAATTAAACCTCCAGACTCAGGCCTTCAGCATATTGCGATACTAGAGAGGCTGGATTCAACAATGGGAAATTATAACCATGTTGACGTAAACCTTTGATGTGCGCCTCAATTCCCGAACAATAAAACCGATATCACCAGGCTATGTCTTTCAATCGGCCGGGTTACCTGTGGCACCATTGTTATTTAGGTCTCCAAAGTACCTAAACCGAGTGTTTGGAGCCATTACGCATAAAAGGGAACTATGAGCGAGCAGAGACTATACTAAGCGGCATAATAGCGACAATCAAACAGTGAAAAGCGCTACTCTTGACCTTATGTCTCCAGGTTAGCCGCATCACGCACGACGCTTTATCGCCATCATACTCTTTCTATGCATGGAAAAGGCTAAATGCTTTTCACATGTAAGGTTTGCAGCAAGTCAAGGCGCTACACACTAGTGGCCTTTCATTTCATACCACACAATCACTAGTGGCATATGATATCAAATATGGCTCTTCAAGAGCCTTGATTCGCATGAAACCAATCTTTCAAATCATTCCTATGCATAACTGCTATACGATCACCAAGTATAGCGCACTGTGGAGTAGTACTTGTAAGCAGCACGACATAGTTATGCGTATGGCAAGGTGGTAATCCTACGGAAGATTACTTGCATGCAATCTTGTGAATGCTACGCTCCTTTCTCACCCAGATGAGACTGAGAAGGGCGGAATCATGTTATTGGCTATGGCTGCTGTAGGGGAGAAACCGGGGGAGCGCTGTTCACTACTGCTCACGAGTGTTGTCTGAAATACGTTTTCTTGCGCGACGTATACAACTCAGGCTATGTATGTACGCCATATGTTGTGCTGTGTTTGGCCGGCTTTGTTTCGAGCCAGGCCTCTCCTAGTTGATGAAGAGTTGTCTCCCAGCAGTAACAGCAAAGCTACTCCGCACTAGCCTCGAGATCCTTGGATTTGCGGAGTAAAAAGGAGCCAAATCATTAGCTCGAATACAATGTAGCTGGTCTAATGCTAATCCAGCGGCGGAGGCTGTCCTTCCGCTACACCAAGTCGCGAACAGGTAGCACGAGCTGCTCTCGGGTAAAAGAGGGGCGAGCGTGGGGTTCGGCTGCTTGGACGGAGGAGGGATTTGGAGTCACTATTAGAAGGATGAGTCGATGAGTTTACACAACACAAAAGCTTGTCAAAGCCGCGTATGGGGTAGATAGCCTGACAGTTCAACGCCTAGTACAGCATTTTGAATATAGCCTAATACCGGCTAGCCGTCTGGATAAATATTCCAAACAACGCCTCGTTCGACATCTGGCGGCGCTGGCCATTCCCTTGCAGCTTAGACTGCTCAAAGTCCCTGGATTTACAATTTTGGCGCTCCAATAATCGTTGGTGCAGGAACTCTGTATGAGCTAGTCATGCCTGCTGACTGGCGACTGATCCTGCGTTATGGCACGCTGATTTGTATAAGGATTTCGCGAGTTCTCCAAACTTGGGACATGGAGACTTCGCATCCAAACTGCCTCTGATCTTCCCAGGGAGTAATCTTTGGTTGGTGACGACAGTCCAATCACTCTACTATAACAATGGCGGAACCTAATATCACAAAGGTGGCAGCTACCCACCTCGAGGATACGCTTGGCGAAGGCGCCATCGTCGACGCGAAGCATGCGTCTGACGAAGAGCATTCCCAAACTCTACTCCAGGCCCTCAAAGGCAACCGAAAGGCTGTCTTTTGGTCTATGCTTATCTCAATGAGTATTATTATGGAGGGCTACGATACAATCTTGATGGGCAATTTCTTCGGATATCCTCAGTTTGCGAAGAAGTACGGCCAAGATTATGGAGGCTCAATTGGGTATCAGGTCTCAGCGCCATGGCAGTCTGGCTTGAACATGGGAAGTACCGTGGGTGCTATTTTCGGTAAGACAATTTACATCTTCCATGGCATTTTATGCCGCTAATAGGCGAGTCGAACCTCAGGCGGCATCTTGAACGGCTATCTTGTGTCTGTATTAGGCTACCGCTATGTTATGATCGGAGCCCTGTTTTTCATGAACGCTTTCATTTTCATAGTGTTTTTCGCCAGCTCCGCAGCTGTGTTGTTGGTAGGCCAGATTCTCTGTGGCCTAGCATGGGGCGTCTTCGCTGTCGCCAGCCCATCATACGCGTCAGAGGTTTGCCCTACAAACTTGCGAGGTTACCTTACGACTTATGTAAACCTGTGCTGGGCAATTGGCCAGTTCATCGCAGCAGGTGTCCTTGAGGGCCTAATTCACCGCCAAGATCAGTGGGCTTATCGTATCCCGTTTGCGATTCAGTGGATCTGGCCCCTTCCTCTCATGATTGTCTGTTTCTTTGCGCCAGAGAGCCCATGGTATCTTGTACGTAAGGACCGTGTGGATGACGCGAGACAAAGTCTACGACGCTTGGGAGGAACCAAAACCGAAGATCAGATCAACGGCCAACTCGCCATGATGGTACACACTGTCAATATTGAAGCAGCGCAAGCAAAGGAAAGTAAATCCTACGTGGAGTGTTTCAAGGGTACCGATCTCCGCCGAACAGAGATTTGCTGCGTGGCGTTCTTCGGTCAGATCCTTTCTGGAAGCTCATTTGCCTATTCGCCCAGTTACTTTTTCACCACGGCTGGTATGAGCGCCGATCACGCGTATCAGCTGAACCTAGGAGGCACAGCCATCGCGTTTCTTGGAACAGTATTTTCTTGGTTTTTGATAACTCACTTCGGTCGAAGAACACTCTATGTGACTGGCCAAGGCATTCTTTGCACTATTCTTTTTATTATCGGCATCATTAATGCCGCGACCTCAGCTAAGAACGCGATATGGGCAGAAGCTGCACTTTGCATTTTGTGGCTCCTCGTATATGCTTTGACAGTAGGCCCGTTAGCTTATGCAATTGTCTCTGAAACATCATCCATCAGATTGCGTCCACTTACGGTTTCACTGGCTAGAACGGCGTATCAGATCGTAAACATTGTTTCCCAGGTATGCTGCTTTCATTATCGCCTCTTTGTGTGTATGTTATGTCCATATAGGCACGAATTGCTTACCGTTTATAGGTTCTTGAGCCCTATTTCATGAATCCTACTGCTTGGAATGCGTCTGGAAAGACTGGATTCTTTTGGGGTGGCACTGCTCTTCTCACTTTCATATGGGCGTATTTCCGACTGCCGGAGACAAAAGGACGTACATATGAAGAACTTGACATTTTATTCGCAAGGAAGGTTTCGGCTCGCAAATTTGCGTCAGAGAATGTTGATGCATATGAGACACACGTGACCGAGGTTACAGAAAAAAGTTGAAGATTTTTCGACTCATTTGACAATTATGTTGGGGGTGCTCTATATGCGAAGAGTCATCGGCGGAGAACCTGAAGCGCTGTATCTATTTTAAACTACCTATCGTTAATAGTGAATCGTTCTTTTGTTTCTAAACATACCTATGTCAACATCAACAAGTCTACATGAGTGGTACCAGGAAAGCTAGTGTCTTGAGTGCGAATTCCTAGAAAAAAGACACCTCACGTTCACTCCAAAATCTTTTAGAAAAGTTCAATCCGTCCACAAAACACGATAATTTTTATAATAACAACCTATTTATATACATTATTGTTTCACTTTTATAGTTCCTTGAAGTTTAGCGTGATAATGATTGCATCCTTAAGGTGTGAGTATAGCAACTTAGTGCAAAACGGGATACACCTCCTTGAACGCCTCCGTCTTTGCGATATTTGACCACCACTCTTTAATCTTTGAACCAATTTTGAAATCAGGCACCGTTTTTTGGATCAAGCGTTCCAATGGTCCGAAGTCCTGCACGTCTGCAACTGGCGTATCCGCCCCCATCATGGCGTGTGCGAGCCATGGGACGGTGTTATAGTCCGCCTCACTAACCCGGGAACCAGCCGCATACGGTAGAGCAATCAAGCTGTCGAGCTTGTCAAGGCCTGCAGCCAGAGTGCGATACATGTCATCCGTCATCTTGTAGAAATCTTCATGGGTGGGTCCAACATCAGCCCGATATAACGATGTCACAGACAGATTTTCAGCCGTCTTAGAAACATAAAATGGGTGGGTGGGCTGTGCGGCGAGCTCCTTGTCTAACCGTGACTGACGTCCTTCAAGGAAGGCATTCCAGGCGCTACCTTTCTTGTACGCCATCTCATCCGCATCTCGCGCCTGGAATAAAATTAGGTTGGTGGTCATGGATGGCGAGTGCATAAGATCAAGTATCTCTTTTGACCGAGCCGCATCTTCAGGCGCAAGGGTCTTTGTTCCTCGAGCATCAATCCATCGTAGGATATCGGCACTTTCAGTGATGGGTTTAGAGAGAGAAGGGGCAGTGAGAGAAGGCACTGTTCCATTGGGATTAATTGCGATATATTCGGGGGCGAAGTTGTCGCCATTCGCTAGATAGGGTGAAATGTTAGAGTGGATTTTATACATGGAGCGAACAGGTGCTGAGACTCACAAAGACTAATCTCCTTCACATTGTAATCTATGTCCTTCTTGAGACCTTTCTCAACCAGCGCCAAATGCATGACGCCTACCCACTGCGATTCACCGGAGGAGTAAATAGTAAACTGTGCAAAGGTACGTGTAAGAATGATGCCATATGCACTTGAGCTATTTCAATTTTACCTTGTCTGCCATTTTGAAGAGGTGTTTTAATTGTTTGGTAGATTCGAAGTAGATTGAGACCCTGGTAAGATACTTGATGAAGTCAGATGCTAATAAATTAAGTGGTTACAAGGAATTGAGAATACAGCTTCTTATTTATGGAAGTCTGCCTTGCCAATCGTATTATTGAGAGATGGAATCAAAAGCAAAAGAAAGTGGGAATGATTGGAATCAGGCTTTATAAGTGTGATATCACCATGATTGTTATAGAGACGCTTACTGTTGAGCATAGTACAGTGAAATCTTCCGGGGCAATTTTGTGTCCCACTAAGGTAGGGATAGCTTAATTGAGTTGGCCTTATTATTTGTAACGAATTACATTGCTGCGTAGAAAACTATGATGAAGCCATACTCTGTGTGGCTAGGCTAGCCTGCCCTTTGGAATCTAAAGCTGGAGAAACAAGCACAGATTGGGTTCATAGCCCACTGCACTCCGCCCGACAAAGGTGCTACTGTGCGCGTATCATTGCGAACTGGTTGCCTGACCGTTATACATCACCCGCACTATGACACTGTGGCTCTTGTTGAACCGTTTTCTAGCCACGATCGTAATTTTTTTTTCAACGCCAATTTTCTCAAGCATATCGTTAAACATGGCAAAATACCAGCGATATGCTCTGAGTGAGCTACAGTATCAACGGCGTTCCCTTAACGTCGTGGTATTGCATTATTGTATAGCTCATTATAGAAGGAACCTGGGCAAACAAGGTCATCTGCGATATCCTTAACGGGAATAGGAAGTGCGAAAATAACTCACCAGATTCCATGTCATGAGAAATCCGCAACCAGTGTGTTGCAAATCGTACATTTGAAAACGGAGAAGTACATTTCATGACAATATGAGCACCATCTGCGGTGCTTCTGTGTGTGCATAATTCGGCCGCTGTGTGCCTAGATTTTGCCCGGTCTCTGTTGTTCTCTTGTCCGGCCTGCCCGCATAGAGCGGTTATATGTAGTCAGCGCCGTACATAATGATGCCAAATTAAGCGAGCAGTGGGCTCTGATCGCTCAGCTAGCTCTACATGAACGCCCGTAATATCTGTTGCTCTGTAATTGAGCTACCCGTGATATTAATTGCGCTAATGCGCGGAATTTGCAGAGCTACGCTGCTAATTGTTAAGGTCCGCTAAAAATGATACCCTTATTTTGCGCCACCCTACTGTATGTACGGTTATTTCTGCATCTACTTACATACTCTATGCCGCTGGTTCCCGCTGGAGAGATTCTATTTTCTTCCACTCCGTACTCCGCAGACATATTGCCAAAGTTACTATGAACCTGATGAGCTGATTTTTACATGTGGCGCAAGGCGAGTGCCGACGTTAGGAACATGTGGTTGGTAGCGAGAAGCAACACTGTTCCTTACGAACTATCTCGTTGATACTCAGATAATAACACTAGCTGAAACGCTGAGCAGTTATTTTTCAAGTGTAAGACGGGGTTTGAGGCTAGGTATTATTGATTTTATGTATATAGTCTCTATTGTTGTACTATATTTACTTGTGTGAAGCGGCTGTTTCCATTGTATCAGCATTTCTCTCTGCGAAATGCGATTAAAGCTTCTTTCGAATATTTGCACATCAGCCAGCTGAAGCGTAAAATCTATAGCTTGCTTGACACCCTAGTCACTCCCACTATGACACTAGATATATTAAGACCTTGCCAACGCGCTAGGATAATAGCTCGTCTACGTGAATGATTCCACCTATCCATCGTTGATGTGGATGAGAGATCAAGACCTATATGAATCAAAGGTATTCAGTATTCACCTGAATTAACCATCTAGGCTGAATGCAATAGGTAATACCAACATTTCATGGTAATTTTCCATTACTTTTTACCTCATCATTGTGATTTGCTCCACATCGCCATCAATATATTGCCATTCCGGAACACTGATCATTATACTGCTTACTAGGGCACCTCATTATGATGTCGTTTTTGCCTCTAGTAATAGTGTAGGCAAGGGAAAACTCTTTAAGATAGAGTAAGGCAAACTACTCCGTATGCCTGAATGAATGAGTGGGTATGCCTTCTATGCTCTTGGGGTGGTTGCATACTTCAAAGGTTCTTTCAAATAGAATTGGCGCTGGTCGTTCAGCATAGAGGTCATATACTAATCCATGCCGTAGTAGAAGCTGTATCTCTAGAAGGCCATGGTATATTTAGGCGTCTTCTGGCAAGCCGAATCCACTATTTCTACCCAAATTCTCCCGTAGCCATCCCCGTACCCCTAGGCGTTTGGAATACAATTGGTGCTGCATGGAAGCAAGAGCGTAGCGGATCCGACAAGCCAAATGTCCTGAAGCTGAAAGTTCCGAGTAAGCGCTAGTACATACTCAGAGATCAGCTCTGAGAAATGGTGGCAGCATGGAGTCGCGTGCCTACAAACTAATATAGTTCCATTACTTGAGTGCTTGGCGCGGCTCCCAAATCTCAAACTATTATATTAAGATGCAAAAGAGACTTTGAATTGCTTCGCGTAGACATTAAACCTTGAGATACTAGTGAATTGTACACCAGCGCTGCTATCGCCGTGCTACGACACCGTCATGTGCTAATCAGAAATCTTATAGTCTGTCAGATTCTATGAATAAGGGCATTAGGAAGCTAAAGGGGAATGCGCCTTGTTTCAGAAAACCTAGGCTATCACTTCTCGTAAGAAACCCATTTGCCTGCGATTTCCAGATATAAAAGAGTATTTAATGAGGACGATTATTTGATCTAAAGCAGTGCCTCCCATGCAGTATATATCAGATGCTGAAGAGAGAAAGGAAGCAAAAGGCTGGAGATTAAACGACAATTGTGACCATTAGTATAGCCATTAAGGAATATAATGAAAACTTCTAGCCTAATGTGTTCAATCTTTTCAGTTGGAATTGGCTTCCTGCTTTAATCTAATCATTCTCTGGACACTTGGCCTCTGTGCTATCTTTGTGTGCCACCTATACCAATTAGGGAATAACTTTTGCCTGCCTTGGGCAGTCTCCGCCTCTGTATCTCCTTGAAGGACAAAATCCAGCATGAGATCCCATGGGATGAAAGCTAGATCCGCTAAAGTGCATTTATCGCCTACGAGGTGTTCCTTACCTCTCAGCTCGTCATCAACTGTCCGAAGGGTCCTCTTTACGAGATTTTGGAAATGAGCAACTCCATCCGTATTGCCCTTGTTTTTCATCTGAAGTGACTGAAACAGAGTTTAGTCTCATTTTAGTATCACAAATACTATGGAAAAGAAGAAGTACTAACTTGGGCATAAAATGGAGCTTGCGCGCTACTCTGAAAACCGAGATATTTATCAACGAGATACTTGTCTTGCTCTGAGGTAGTCGCGAATATGTGGCCCTTGTCATAATAATCGACCAAATAGTGATTAATCACATTAGATTCCGTCAGAATAATACCTAGGAGCAATCATGTTAGCTTTCGTTCTTTAGCACGAGCACGCGTGGCTCTAACAACTTACCGGTTATGGGGTCGTGAATGAGCGGGACTCGTCCTGCAGCGTTTTTCTTAAGGAAATCAGGGTGTTCCACTCCTTCTTCGTTATTGCCGAAATTTAAATATTTTACTGTATACGGAATACCCAATTCCTCGAAGATAATCACATTCTTCCAAGGGTTGGGGCCGACCTCTTGGCGTATGTCAGCGCATCGTCCAGCACAAGCTTCAGGTACCTTTTAAACATACTATGCGACCAGAATTCGATTGGGTGACTTCGATTGGTTGACTCATATTTCCTAATCTGTGGTATATCTTTTAATGTTTTTTGGTCTCTCTCCTTCTCCCTCTCTCTCTGTCTCTCTCTCTTGTTTCAAGATCTGAGATGAAGAAAGCGTAGGTGGACAGTGGCGAAACTCAATAGGTAGACAATAGCTGAATGGATAGATATGTATCTGCAAGATAAATGTACGTAAATCTTGTATTACCGTCCATCGCATGTTCTTAAATATTTTTCAAGAGACCAATCCTTAAAGTCTAGCCGCTAGCAGTCATGGGAAGGCCAAACCATGATTCGCTGATGTAGCCACCCCAGCACGCACTGTCAACATCTGCAGCAACACTGCTTAACAACATGTTCCAAAGCAACACAATGAGAGGGGCAGCATCGCATGGCAGCCATTAAAAAAAATATTCCAAAGTTCCACTCCGTGAATGTAAAACTCACTTAGCTGCGGCATGCATGATAACAACATATTCTCTCTGTGGCGAATCTCAGGCTGCAGAACACTAGCGCAAGAACTTTCCCAATGGATTCGGATTTATATACCTCTCGCCCTGCCATTTTAGGGGTTTATTGTAATAAAAAAAACAATGAATCGCCCAAAAAGATGTTGGAACTGTCGAGGTATGTCACTAGCCCCGCCATATGGGATTTTCATCATAGGATGGTAACATGAAGGGGCAGCTCGAAAGAAGTCGTGTGATAGACAAGTTCCATCCTGCGGGAGCTGCAAAACCCGTGGTGAAATTTGTATCGGATACGGGATTCTTTTGTCTTGGCCAAAAGAACCTGGCAGTCGAAGAGCTTTTTTTTGTGTTCCCAAAGTCCAACTGCCAATACATGGCCGACCACTCTACTTTATCGACTTGGGAAACCGAGACATAGAATTGGCAGTGCGACTGCGAGACCCTGATTGGAGCAGTAAGCTTGAAAGATTGAGGTATAAAGCTGCAGGCCTGGAAAGCTGACAATGTTGTACAGAAACTTGTCAAAATCATTTCGCTCACGAGGTAGCCTTGCCACATGTACCAGAAACAGTGTCATCACCTGTTTCGAGCCAATCCGTCTATTTGACATCAAGAGGTATGCTACATCCACATTTCTCCAAATGCTAACAGCAAATTAATGTAAATTGCGGTAGGCGACGACGAAGTTGCAATTGTCCAAGTGGCATTTGGGGATAATGCAGTTGATATTCAGCAGCTACTTGTCAAGATGATTTCAAATAGCACAAGATCGTCTGCTATTGCTCTTCGCCAAACCTTATTAGCATTATCTTTCCAATTTTTTTTCGTCCCTTCAAAGGCTATACAGCACCAGAATCAGGCGATACAACATTTGCAGACGAGTATCGATAGAACTCTACCGTGGGATAAAGATGAAGCTTTACAAGCAATTGCTGCTAGCATGCTGCTGAGTGTCTACGAAGTACGTCCGCTCTTACCACCCTTGCCGTTCTTCTCATTCCTAATTTTCATCTGTTACTCTTACCTTATCCAAATATTGGCTGTATGCATAAGCTCATATCCTACACGTAAATATAGATGGAAAATGGGGAATCCCCTCTTCGCTGGGCTATATTTTTCAGCGGCACGAAAAGAATCGTTGATACAATTTATACTCCAGGCGAAACTTACGAAGGAGATTCGGCTGTTATGATGGACTGGATTTTTTACTATTATACCATGTGCAAATTTAGCGTTCTTCACTGGCTTCGGACAGACGAACAGCAGACATGGATAGCGAGACAGAGAAAAATCATATCGAAGCCTCCCCACTCAGTTTCACAGCATACTGCAAGTAGCGGCATTGTCCCCTCTCCTTTCCCCCTTTTTATTACAAATAGAAAAATCAGACGGAAAATCCCTCAAGCTAATTCTCCAATACAGATCCTGACATCATGGGGGTGTTCACTAGAACTGCTAGACATTCTATACGAGATTTTTGATAACGTCTTTGATCGCGATTCTGAACAGCACAAGTCTCCAGAGCACAATTCACGCCTAAAAGCCCTTGAACAGCGATTACATCATCTCATTCAATGCGAACACTCTGATGTCTCGAAGGTGGGCCAAGTATCTTCATACAACACTCAAATCGCGGAATTCTATCGTCTTGCTGCGCTTCTCTACCTTCAGCGAGTCGCTCGTAATAGCCCCAGAGATGCACCGCATGTTATCAAATTGGTGGCCGATGCATACAGGGCGCTAGAGGTAATGGCGAGGTGTGATCGTCCTTGGCCCCTTTTTGTCATAGCACTTGAAGCATCGACAGAAGATGAGCGTCGACTGGTGCTAGTCACTATAGAGACGTTACTAGAGCGTAGGTCGCTTCGAAAATGGATGACGCTACGGACTATGATACAACAAGCCTGGTCACAAATTGATCTAGCAAAAGCCAACAGCTTGGACGCTTTATTATTATACCAATTAGTCATAAATCATCAGCGTGTACCACCTATGTTTATCTAATTCAACTACTTCAAAATGCGGAGTCACTAATAAATAGCTGGAAATTATCAAAGTCCGCATTAATAATCGAAATTAGTTGGTATATTGAAAAAAAGTTCAGGAGGCCTGGTATAATGGAGTAAAGATAACGACAGCTGGTGGGTGTTTCTATATAATTAGAAGGATTTCGAGTATTTCTAATAAATAAGGATGAACAACACAAAGCGAAAAATAATGAAACTGATTGGGGAAAAGCCTAACTTTCAAAACTTACTGCTACCAGATTACAGTTATGATAAGCAAGCTTTAGTTGATGCGGAAGTTTCGCATCTGAATGTCATTATACCATTTATACACCTTTTACCTCATAAATCATCTATTTCTCACGCGGCTCTAAGGCGACGCATGAGAGACTATACTATCATGGTGATGCTCGAATTTATTGTTTGAAAGCCTTCGTTAATAACCCCCCTAGAAGTAGTCATACATACTGCATTCTACATACATACTGCATTCTACAAAGACCAGCATCTGTTACATATATATTCTACTTCGCCTCAATAAGCTTCCAAGGCCACATAAACTATCAACACACGTTTCCGGAGATAATTAAATTTATAACTCGTTCGGTAATTCTAAATTGCTACTAGTATGTCTCACCACTATGAAATAAAAATATATCTAATGCCGCTTCCCGAAGCAATAGCAGGCACGAGTTTCTGTTAGCTGCGTCGCAAAAACTTGCTTATATTGTAAGTCTTGCTCCGCTTTTTCGCTCTCAGCAAATAGTATCGCGCTGCAGCCTCGGACATGGGCTTGACAACGCAATATCGGGGTGTATTCATTTATACAATGGCGATGTGGAGTCGCCTGGTGGTGGCGTTGACGTTAGCGTTGGATCGGACAGACCATAGACAGCATTAGTGAAATGATTTGCGGAGTACATCATAAGCAACCTCTGGCGCGCGATGTAGACGAAACAAGACCGTCTTCACGAACTGCTCAACCCCAACCTATGTACAGAAAAGAGAAGGAAGGGGGGAAAAAAACGGTTGCCTAACATGGGTTGAACCGCCAGATTACTTTAGGTGTGACAATCCTTCTAAATACGTTTCCACACTCAGACGCTGGACTTGTAAATCAGGTTAGACGAGAATTGTCGCCCAGCTACATAGGTTCCGCAAAATGGGATAATGGGTTAAAATCTTCCTTGGTAAGATTAGTCGAAACAAGTGAATTATGATGTCAGGCAAGACAGATAATCGGAGGTCGAATACGCGTAGCAAAGGAAAAATGCGTTCATCATTGAACTCATACATGTCTGGGCACGCAGACGAGCTCGTGCTTTTCAGGATCCAAATACCTGATGGCCTCCAACGCATTTCTACTTTATCACTAGGATGTAGAGACGGTCTTTTGTGTTGCATTAATATTTGTCTCCCTCATATAGAGAAAGAACAACTAGCTAGCCAGTCCATACTTTGTGTATCACTCACACCCGTACTTTTCCTTCCATCGCCAAAAACTCTCATGTTAGCCAGCTTACAGAAGGAAAGTCGGCCGTCACTATTTCATCACTCTCGCTTGGGACATTGGCGACATTGAAGGTAGAAAAATCCTCACTATTCGAAAATGTCTCCGTAAGCTGGGGCCACTCAACGGTGCTGGGGGCAGGTTGATCAAGCCAATTCAAGCAGTTGTTGTCAATCCGATTCTGTGAATGTATCGTGTCCCGCCATATCTTCAAGTACTGCACTGGAGTCACGCCAACGGATTTTTTAAATACTCTGTGAAAGTACCATTTCGATACTTTGGCTTGCCTCGCCATCTGACTCAAGCTGAGTTGACAAGAGTCCTCGTTATTGGCTGCTGTTCTTTCCAATTCCTGTAAGAATTCGCGAATTTTCTGCACCGCCGTTTCCTCTGGCATGAGGCCTTCCAACTCTGGCTTACAACGCTTGCATGGGCGGAAGCCTGATAGCTGTGCTTGCTTTCCAGTCGCATAGAACGAAACATTGGACCGGCGAGGATGCCTGGATTTGCAAACTGGTCGGCAAAATACTTTTGTGCTTCTGACTGCGTAGACAAATAACCCGTCAGAGTTTATGTCTCGATCCTGCACTGCCTGCCAGCGAGAATCGTCATTTTCGAAAAATGGTATAAATGACATGGGCGAGAGGGCGCAGTAGTCGTAATCCATAATCGCAATATTCTGAAAGATTTTTTATTTGGACTTTAGTAACTGGGAGATTAAATATGAGCATCTAAGATTATATATGCAAATGCAATTGCCGAAGACAAGCTTCAATGGAAGCTGAAGAATGTTAGCTCTTATAATATGGGATAAACTTTAGAACAAAATCCTGGCACCTCCAGCCGAGCCGGGCTACCTACGCGGTCCAACAGCACGGAATTGGGTTAGTGACTGAATAAATATAGTTTAGCGGTACGCTAATAAATAAGACTACTGGGGGCGGAACTGAATGTGGATGACAGGAGTGAACGGCTGGTCATGCATGTATCTTGTTTGAATATTCAATCTAAAAGAATGCTGATCGCCCACATATTTTCTGGTTTCCGGGTTAACCGGCTGGGCAATATAATGGAAGTTAAAATTGCATTCTAAAAATTTCTTAAAATTCTAACAAATAATACTACAAACTCGAGATTTTAGAGTCTATGTATAAACTTTCTTCCCTCCCTGTGTATCAGTCTAATGATCTGCCACGCATATGAATCTGGAAATAGGCATGCTGGGCAAATACATATGTCAAAGTCACAAAGGAAATAATAATTTCTTGTTTATAATTTACACACCACGCAAAAATATGCGCAGAGCGAGTGGGGATTATCTTCCCGAGCCGTGTTTCATAATAATTGTGTCCTTGTGATGTGAGCGTCATCATTCGAAACTTATGGTCCCATTGCGTATACTATCGCATCAATTGATCAGCGTAGTTCCTACTTTATTCTTTTCTTATTTGCCGTTGACAACAAATACATTAGATATATAGATCCACATCTGGGCAACAGGGCAGCCGTAGCCAGGCCACTGCAGACTTGGTACCCCCACGTAAGTCTGATGCCTTCGAGGTCGACTGGGAATAGTTACCCGAAGTGCTAAACTTTATTTATGGCTATGTTCCAATTAAAGACAAGTTGCGAAAGCAATTAAGTTGTATACATCTAAACTATCGACCAATGAAGAACAAAATTCGTGTTGAATGCTGAGCTAGCCAATAGCTTTCACAGTCTTTGGTTCGTGTATCTTCACAGAAGAACTCTGGCTTTCATTACCACTGAGAACCTCTAGGGTTCTAACCCATACATTTTTACTTGATTGGCAAAAGACTCAGAACTAAACGCGTAGAAGCAACGAACTACTATGACCTCCTAAAAGACAGCCACCAATTATCCTGTTTAGAACCCGGAGACAGTTTTATCCAGGCTAGTTTATGGTTTTATAGCTTTGAGGAAAATCTAGTACAAATTTGTAACCCTTAGCACTGTATGCAACTACTGGCCATTAAATGGCTCGTCTTCTTCTCCTTACTATACCCAGAGAAAGCCTCTTTTTTTGAAGTGTTAGTCTTTCCAATCATAGGCTGATTAATAGTCGAGATTTGTAGCGAAATCGTTCCTAGAAATGAGATGACGATATAATTGACAAATTGAGCGATCTAAAGCATCATCATGAAGCTCAACATGAAAGTAAGTATTAATAGAGTGTGTCCAGAGCTGTTAAGTACATACGAATATAGGATTTCTAAGCGATGACTGTTGAAGATGTTGAGAGAGGAACTTGGACTGAAACAAAGCTAGGACGCCTAGTTGGTAAGCAACTATGATGATTTGCCGCATTGGAAGAGTAACAGCTAGTCCTGTATAGAGTTATAACCAGCCAGTACATAGACAGAACATATGGAAGAAGAAAGATTTTACCGTAGGAGCCTGTATACAAGCATCTTCTTGATGATCCCGCAACTATTAGACACTAATTCATGTGATACCATCTATTCGCCAATTAGCAGTTCTGTAACGATCCCTTATACCATTAAGCCAAACAGGGCAAAAGATTTGGCCAATAACCACTATTGTAGCAGTTACTGTAACGGAACCAGCTGCCTATTAAGCAATCAACCGTTTACGAGAGACCATGTCGTAACAAGTTCACGATACTGCTACCACTTTCAGAAACACTTTCCAATAAATAGGGACGAACAAACAAGCATATGTTAATCACAGATGGGTAATTTAGTATAGAGACTAAACTCAAATGGTATCCAACATGTGTAAGTTCCTAAAATATGTACTTGAATAGACGCAAAGATGCATCAAAGACTTTATATACAATACAAGTTTTTTTGGCCATCTCTTTCCCGAGTCTGCCATTTGTGATTCTCAAGTGATGAATAACAAATGATCTACTCACACTGTGACCACCATTCACTGGTGGCCACGCACTTGTACGGTGATACACACTGAGTTGGCCCTGTGTAGCCATTACCGCCGCACTATTCCATATTAGAAAAGACAACTTGACATATTTTGGGGTATAACTTACTTGTCCCCATTGAGGAACGGTACCAGAGCCAGAGGGAGGAGTTTGGCTACTTCCTGGTGAAGAGGAGGTCGAAGTTGGAGTTGTAACTGGGGGGATCGAGACGGAAACAGGCCCGGAAGAGCAAGGAGAGCCTGTCAACAGGATGGTCTTGGCTTCTTGGGCATAGTTACAGCCATTGTTAACGTTGGAGTCAGAGAATCCCGCTGACCACATCATAATTCCGCCAAAGTTTGAATCTCCCTTCACTTCGCTGACAATCTGAGCCAATTGCGAAGGGGTAGCATAATAGACCGCACCGGAAGGTCCGCCATTAGCACCATCAGGAGCAGCTATTTTTGGGGTGAGGGTAGTTAGTATAAGTTGACTATTAATTTACATTAAATCAGAAAGACATAAAGGTTAAACTAACCAGGTACGCCTAGGAGCTGTTAGAATATACTAATTACTATCCAGTAAAGTCAGGTTCACTCACCAACGAAAAGTTTTGCGTTTTTGGATGGAGTAGTTGCAACAAAGGATGTCCAGTTGTTGTAGTTGAAAGGAGCTCCACCGTTAATACCTAAGCTGCAGGGAACTTTGTAGAGTTAGCGTGGTGTTGAATCAGAAAGGTAGGGATTTCATACCGGTATAGTTGTTGTTGTTGTAGAACTGAATCCAGAGGTAGTCAAACTGAACGCCCTGGATGATAACGCCCATGTTCGGTTCTCTACGTGTTCCACCGGTCTTGTTAGCAAGCCATGCGCTGTCTCTAGATACGAATTCAGGGGAGACTCAACGGTATGGGGCACTGGGGAGCTCCAGTGATGACATATTCGTGGTTGGGATCGCTGGCAAAGTTTGATCGAAGTGTATTGAAGAAGTTTACAAAGTTCTGGTTATATCCAGCATTAACCTCAAGGTCTAGGTCGAAGCCGTCAACAATGTTGTTGCCAAAAGGCCTATACTATGTGAGTGATTATTTTGGATAATTGGAGATGAGATTGGTATACCTAGTGACGCCACTTCCTCCGCCATACGCGTTCCAGACATACTGGCCGGCTGCTGAGGCTGCGTCTGCCGTTGTGAAGCTAGAGTAGGCCGCTGCGCCTCCAATACTGAGTATAATCTTCACGCCAACATTTTTGCATGTCGTGATAGCTGATGTCAGGGCATCACAGTTCTGTGGTTCACCTGAGCTGCTGACTACACACTTTAAACTTGTTAAAATATGTACTTTGTAGAACTAGTAAAGAATAGAGAGGACAAACAGATTGGCCAAATGAGCCTCCCATGGCTGTGGCGCCATTCCCCCACTGCCAGAGAGAGGAGAGGACAATAACATCAATGTCACTGGTAGCTGTGCAGTACGCAGAAAGGTCGTTGTTTTCAATAGTACCACCGCCGTTCTGGCCCCAATAGACGACGTTTAGGGCACCTGGCGCCTGTCGACGTCTAAGAGAGGGAGCGGCCGAGGCAAGGCCAGCCAAGAGGCCTAGGCCAGAGAGAGTCTTTTGGAAGAGCATATTTGTATAATGTTATGTACGCAAAAGATATAGTATATACGTGGAAAATGAACTATGTCCAAAAGGAAAGGACTGATCCGTCTAGGACCTGGAGAAACCCGGTGGGAATGTAAAAGTGGTGAAGAAACTCTTGGCTGCTGCGACAGAACAGGATGGATAGAAGGAACCTCAAGGTGTATTTAAACACCAACTCAAACGCCATTAAGAAACCCAGCCAAACACTGACTCCCTGCTGCCCGTCTCAATATGGCCTCACTCCGCATTCCCGCCTGCGTTTTCTGATGCCTAATCTGAGAGAAACATCCAATCCGGGAAGGGGACGTTACATGACGGCATCAATCGCGTGGATAGCTGCCCGCTAGAGCTAGATGAAGGGTCAAGTGACGGACCGCCAGTTAACCGTGCAGAATGAAGAGCCGACACAGGTTCTCAATGAAGAACTGACGAGAGAGGCGATTGGCTGCCGCCTGACCACTGGATCTCGCGTTCCTGGATTACTGCTACACAGCTCGGTAATTCGGCTGCCGTGGGAACCATGTCTAGACTCAATCAGGTAGCTCTAAGATCGTGAGGTGTTTGAGCCCACGCTCCTTTTGTAAGGTAGAAGCTGCAAACGCGCAACGACCCGTCTTTGGTCTCACGCCTAGAACTGTTCCCGTGGGCGCGTAGTGTCAGTGCTTAAGCTGTTATCAGCAGCTGTTTGCATCCCTACGTTTTTTCTACTATTAAATTCTCTCGCCCCACGTGCGTGCACACACGACAATCGGCGGCAGTCACTTGGTCTGGGGTTACACCCCGGCTGTCACAAGCAGCCCTAAAGAAGCAAACTGCTACACCATGCTTTCGTCTTCCCGTGGGCGCTCGTGCTACCACACACGTCTGATGTTGCGCAAGGCTGGAGATGCGGTTACTGCGCAGAGTGGTTTAGAAATGAAATCCGGGGTGCTTTGTGCTAGGTATAGAATTGCCTCGAGTTACATGGACTTCTTGCGCGGCGAGGTTCGTAAGGCAACATTTGGAGACTTCTTTCCTGGCCCCACCCCATAATCAGGCTGGCTACAGGACAA
The DNA here is from genome assembly GCA_021066465.1 of Trichoderma asperelloides. Taxonomy (NCBI): domain Eukaryota; kingdom Fungi; phylum Ascomycota; class Sordariomycetes; order Hypocreales; family Hypocreaceae; genus Trichoderma; species Trichoderma asperelloides. The sequence goes on along the minus strand of JAJKFY010000328.1, from coordinate 43,416 downwards.
ATATAGCAACACTATCATGTCGGCTGCTAATGAAAGAAGAGCTGAAACAACTCCAAGCTATCTACAAGGCATATTGAGTGAATCTCGTCTGATGGCCATAACAAATTTGACAAGGAGATTGGTTATTTACCATGTGCTTTAATCTCTAATATTGTCAAGGTGTTCTTTTACCTACGTGGACCTATCCAATACAGCGCTGACGGGCGCGCCTAGACGTCCACTAGAAAGGCCCGAATTGTAGTTAGCATAGCATTGTAATTAGACTGAGCTCTGCAACACGGTTAACACGGCACACATGATTACATACAATGCAGAGACAGGAACGCATTCATCGTGCTACTTGTTTGGTGTTTTAAACGCAACTCATGTTTCCAGGAAATATAACGGCAACTCTTCAATAACATTGATGGTCATGTAACGACAAAAGTTGGATGTGATGTTAGCGGCGGCTAGTGAGCCAAGCTGCCGCTCAAGGGGCCCTTGCAAGAAAACCCCACGAAGATACGGACGGTTTGGGTTCTCATTGGCAGCATGATTAGAGATAGCAGCCGTTTATCTGCACTGTCAGGCTAAAGTCTTGGTGCCGGGGTCAAGGATTTTGCCTCGTGTGATGTTACATGGCATCGCTAACCCAAGATGCAGTCAGCGTATTGAGCAGTGATATTGACCACGAGTTAGGAATCAATATCGATATTATCAGTGTCTTATGTGACACGACTCATGTATCCTCCACATAGATTACAGCATCCCGCAACCATCGTCAGCTGTCCCAGCATTTTGGGATGGTGGCATGCGCTCTGCCGCAAATGCTAACTAAGCGCATCGGAATTAAGGATACCATCCATGCAGAGTATCAAAATCTTATGTGGGGGGTCAGCTACCATGCCCCTAGTAACAAGCACCAGATGCTGCTCATGTGGTACTCCGTAGTAGTAGTTTCCATTATCCAGGTTATGACGGAGTATATAGAACCTGAAAACCATTTTCTTGCCTCTGAGTTAGAAGGGCAAAGTTGCAGAAGTGAGAAAACTCATTTTCCTCTCGAAGTGGCGCAGAAATTATTCTCTCTTAAACTAGCTTATAGTCTCATACGGTGAGACGCAGTTGTTAGGTTATCGATTAGCGAGCTGAACGCTACGTCGAGATCTAGATCAGCACATGTATCAATAGGCATAAAGAATCAGACTCCAAGACAATTTCGAAAAGCAGATGTACTTTAAAGTTCATTGGTCATGAGCGAGAGAAATGCTGCATGTATATGGTAGAGTGGCCAACAATTGCTCAGAGCTTGTCTTACCCAGTAAACTAAGCGTTAAGCAGGAAGCTGTTTCAGCACTTACCTTGCGAGACAAAAATCCAAAGGCCCGAAATAAATTAACTTCCATACAGGCAGGAAACCCCGTAGGACACGCCCTACCATAAACAGAGATATGTTGCTCCAGAGAAGTCCGCCTGTAACAACAAAGGGAAGCAACTTGCCTTATTAGAACTCAAGGCCGATTACCAATTTTGAAGCCGCGCTTCAACAGGTCGAATAAGCCAATTAAAGACTTGAAAGCCTTTATTGACAAATTAACGGATTTTTGCACAGTCTTTTACGTTTCATTTTGACTAGGAAAGAGCTTGATACAACTATGTCCTATAGAGGGGAACAAACCCAACTATAGAGATTATCATAGATATAATAACATCAGCATATATTGCATTATACTAAGTGATGATAGTGAGAATCCGGAGCATATAATTAGTCATACTTTAAAATTGCATCATTTTTAACTTAGCCACTTAGATTGAATGATATCATCTAGACTACAATGATCAACGTAGCGTATTTTGCAAGAGATATTTACATAAGCAATCTTGAATATTACGTACGGCAGCAGTATCAACAGCGATTTCGGCTAATAGGTTCGCTAAAGCCTCAATCTCTCAAGCTTAATTTCTCTCTTCGAACTCCTAGTCGCTAAATTGAGTATTGTCGCTACCATCACAAAACATTTTCTACGGAATAATGTCGGGTCCTAAAAGCAGCTTTCAGGAGATCCCTATAATCGACCTGGCTCTGGCAGATGATCCAGCATCACTCCCAACGCTTCTCGGCGCTCTTCGCATCGCTCTTACAGAGGTGGGATTTCTATACATCTCAAATCACAAGGTACCTCAGCAAGTAATTCATAGTCTCGTTGACATACTTCCGAGGTTATTTGCGCTCCCAGACAGTGCAAAAAAGGCAGCAGCTTTGGAGAACTCGAAGCATTTTCTTGGATATTCGGGGGCAGGCACGGAAATCACAAATGGCCAGGCCGATATAAGAGAGCAAATTGAGTTCGCAACAGAATTGGCGGCCATCTCAAATCCCGATGCCCCTCTATATGAAGGGTTAAGAGGCCCTAACCAGGTGAGTAGCAACTAGATTGATCATACCATCTATTGTCATTGTCTAATTCGGCATTCATGACGTAGTGGCCTACTGGACTCCCAGAGCTGCAACCAATCGTTGAAAATTATATTTCAGAGTTGACTCTTCTTGCGGAGCGTTTCCTTGTTCTGGTAGCTCAAGCGCTACACTTGCCCAATCACACATTTGAGTCCTTTCTCTCCGACCAACACCGCCTTAAAATACTCCACTACCCAGCCGTTTCTCCTGGGCCAGTTGGCCAAGGGGTCGGTCCTCATAAGGATTCATCTGGCTGGTGGACATTTTTGCTTCAAGCTTCGCCACCAAATGTCAAGGGATTACAAGTTCTCAACAAAGCCGGCGACTGGATCGATGTCCCTGTGATTCCAGACACGCTCGTGGTAAACATTGGCCAAGCATTTGAAGTAGTAACACATGGCGTCTGCAAGGCAACAATACACCGAGTACTCTCAAGTGATTATGAGAGATTCAGCATTCCCTTCTTTCAAGGCGTACGACGAGACTTGACCAAAACTGAGGCTCTTGGGTCTTTGGGGGATCATTTCTCCGCCTTTCGGCATGATGCTGGTCTCGAATCAGAGGAAAGCAAGGCCATTGATTCTCCGTTTCTAAGCGGCAAATATGACACTTGGGGCGAATGCCAACTGCGAATAAAGGTTCGAGCTCATAGAATAAACGGGCAGAAGTTTTATCCTACAGTGTATAATCGATACATCGAAGATGATGCTTAGCTCGAAGTGGGATTCTTCAGGCCACTCCTGTGAATCTAATCATAGTATTTTGCAGTCAATCCACCAATTATGACCTGTTCTTTGACCTGGCTTCTTGGCGTATTCTCTTTGGCGACTCCCTTGGCGACTCTAGCCTTTACCCATTCACCGGCTGTGATCCCAGCTGCAATCGTGTCTGTCACGTTGGTATAACCGAGCCGCTGAAGAACATTGCTAGTGATAGGCTCCAATTCTGTACTATCTTCCGGCCCTACAAAACACAAGACTCCTAGGCGTTCTAGGTCTCGTTGATCGGGTGGAGGGGCGACCACCCTATGAATTGAGCTTTTCAAGAACCCATTCGTCCAAAACTCGAGCGAGTCGGCTAGATTTACAGTTATACTTTCTGGATACGGGCGAGCCCAGCGCCAGTTACCTTCTGGAGTCCGTACTTGAAGCGCACATACAGGCTGCCGAAACAATAGCGTGAGGCTCCCAAAATCCGTATGTCCTTTCACCCAGACATTGTCGAGGGCTTGGTTTTCCTCTTCTGAACGTGGATGGTATTTCATATATCGGAAATGACAATCCGATTTTGCATTGTAGCGGTGATGATTCAGAAAATAATTTTCTGGTAGCTCTAAAATAATGGCGCAGAGGATCAAAAGTTTTCCAACAATATGGTCATGGATATGTCGCGCAAAGGTCTCGATTTCATGGAGATTCTGGTTGATGATTTCTGGCTGTGGACGCTCGTAGGCAGCTATGAACTTGGGTATATTGAAGATTTTAGTATTGTCCCATATACCCGGAGCAATCTCCTGCATGGCATATTAGTGAATAGTGACTGATACGGCAAAACGAACCATACTTACTCTAAGGCCCAACGGCTTATAGCCGTTATAGCCTCCCTTTTCTAATTCAACTCGATATTTAAATTTCTCTTCTGTAGGCAGCTGGAAAACTCCTTTGCCGATGGAGAATTGGCGATCTACTTGCTCTTGGCTTAAACCAAGGTTCGTAATGTAGAAGAAGCCTTTACAAAAAAAATTAAGACAGGCAGAATCGAATAGGGGAAGAATATTACTTACCAATCTTTTGGATAGCTTCTTGGAGCTGCTTTGCCAGACGAGCTTTACCGCCTAGTTCCTCAAACTGAGAGAGATCTAGAGTGGCCAGGTCGGCCCAATCCACTTGCAAATATCACGTGTAAGTAATTGGTGTTTAATAACGAATATCTCAATATCATACATTCGTGAGCTGTCTCTGGCACCTGATGATATGTGGGGATCTCAACAGGCCCCTGTGCAAGATTGATCACCGTTTCCATAACTCCATAACTAATATGTGTAACTCGTTTAATCAACTCAAATATGATATTGTTTTCTCTTAATATGATCAAGTTCTGGCACTTTAACCACGCGCCGTGATAACTTGGCTAAGTTTAAATAGTTATATTATCCGTGATGTATTGAACATATGACTTTTGACTCTAAATGCCCATCGCATTTCTTGGCTAAATGCACTCCACAACCCATTTTGCTTCTTATTTGGTGTGTTTGAGATTATGGTCACCTTGCGTAATCGTGCACATTGATTGCGAGCTTGCCCCTCCTAGCCTCCAACCGTAAGTTTATATCTACTACTATATGGGCGCATGATACATAGAGTGCATATAAATCGCAGGATAATCTTGTAATGCGTGTTTGCAGGGTGTACATAGCATGATCAATGGAAGGTCTTTCTTTTTCCTTGCTTTCATAGTTTATTTTCAGTCATAAGCAAGCTTTAGATGGTGCGCCGAAAGTAAATGGACAAAAGAGCACATATTTTGACAAGTACGCACAATGAATCCTAGTAAAGACTCACACAAGAATGTTGATATCAATACACCGATTGAATCTCACGAAACCAAAATTCACTATGCAAAGCGGGGAGAAGTAGTATCTCATTTACCCATAGATGAAGCTATTGATGGATTTCAAGCAGATAGCCAAGGCGCACGCACGCTTCTCACTGCCGAAGAGGAGAAGACAATATTAAGGCGTATTGATTGGCACCTAATGCCTTTGTGCTCGCTTATTTTCATGTTCAAGAACTTAGACTCGGACAATGTAAGCCAATCTCTCAGATTGTACTATTTTGTGGCTTAAATTTATAGCCAATGTCAGGTATCAAATGCTCGAATTATGAACCAAGGGACTCATCAAAATATCATGAATCAACTTGGCATGACATCAAATGAGTACAATCTACTATCGGCAGTATACTATGTATGCCAGGTCCCAGATACTATCTGCCTTTATAATACTCGTATCATCATCTAAGTAGAGACAAGATACCGTACATTCTAGGCGAAGTCCCATCGAACTTGCTGTTAAAATATTTCACGCCGTCAAAATGGCAGTCACGAATCATAGTTACGTGGGGTGTTTGTTTGATGTTGCATGCTGCTGTACACCATAAAGGTGGCCTTTATGCTACAAGATTTCTCCTGGGACTTGTACGTTTCTTCTTCCATGGTCTGAACTAGGAATCTTACTAGGGTACAGGCAGAATCAGGCCAGTTTGCGGGAATCCTCCTCCAAATGTGCTACTGGTATCGACCAGATGAGATGTCGTTAAGACTATTATACACTTGTGAGTTTATCGCAGTACTTTTTTCTTTGCATCTATACTTAACCTTTTCAAGATATTTGTGGTAATGCTTCGGGAATTTTTGGCGACCTTTTGGCTTTTGCATTTGGCAATGCATCTGGGTCTTTGCGGCTTTCGGGCTGGCAATGGTAAGCCCCTGTACCTCACCGAGGCCACCGGGCAGTACAACTTGCAAGTATTGTGCAGGTTATTTCTCACCGAAGGAGCCGTAACGATTGTGTTTGGAATAGCTGTGTGGTTTTTGCTTCCAGATTGTTCGTATACTTCGAGTCGGGAGGCGAATTAAGCTAGCGCGCTGTGACTATCAGATCCGGAGAATGCAAGCTGGTTGACCGACAAAGAAAAGGCATTCATTCAAGCTCGGCTACCTGCAAACGCTTCTCGTGCCAATGAACAAGATTTTAAACTTCGCGAAATTGTAGACTCGCTTAAAGATATACGACTCTGGCTATTCACCGTGACAGGGCAGCATTGACCTTGGGCTCAAGCGGTGTGCGCTTCTATCAGTCAACCGTCATTGCAAATTAGGATTTACGTGAGACTATCCACAAAATAGTCATTATGGCACTACTTTGATAAGAGTTTTAACATGACTATTTAGAAATATTGCGACGGCTCAGATTCTCAACATACCCATTACGGCTGCGTCGCTAATTTTGATTGGCGTCTCCGGGGTATTTGCTGATAATGGCCGCTATCCTAGGCCGCTGTATCCTCTGGGGTGCTTGCTCACAATTATTGCCTGCTACGCAGTTCTCGTCGCTTATCCAAATAATGCCGGTGTCTATACAGCTACACTAATCGGAAACAGCTGTGCAGCAGCATGGTACCCCCTTATGTGGCCTTGGAGAGTCCAGATGACAAGTAGAGCAACAGGCTCGGCATTTTCGATCGGGTTTGTAAATTCGTATGGCCAAATCGGAGGAGCAGTGGGACCTCAAATCTTCAGAAGTAAATACGCTCCTCATTACACAGTGCCTTTTGCTGTTGCCATGGCCCTGGTGGCTCTGTGTATGCTGGTTACTCTTCTAACGTAGTGGGTTACACGCAACACTAAAAGAGACACCAGGACACTCAAGCTAGCGCGCAAGGCTGCTGCTGCCAGAAATGAGACAATTTTAGAAGATGTGGTTGATAGAGATTTGAACTAGTAGGACGTATCTAGTGGCTATGGGGAGGGTTGACAGATCGCGATGGCTCTGTCTCCTCGCCGTTCACTTTATCATATTCAATACAAAATTCATCAGTAGTTTTACGATTTGCATTCAAATATATACTTCTATTGGCGTTCTACACATTGACAAATCAACTTAAATATAAGCAACATGTTACAACAAGCGTTGCACTCGCTTTTAAAAGTTCCAAGAAGTGCACCACCTTCTCAATATATCTGCACCTATAGGCTTCAATGCCGCGGCAGTTGTGCTTTTGGAGATTGTTCTCGTCATGTCAAAAACAACAGGTTTCTCTCCGGCTTTCTCCTTTTCTCTAAATGCGCGATAGGTGTCGAGAAGTTTGACGGCAGGGTTTTTATCCAAATTTTGTTCGGCAACAGCGCTAGCTTCCAAAATCGACACCCAATCTCCAAAGCTTGAAAATTCTCTGATGCGTCCACCATAAAATTCTTTGAGGGAGTTGGCTATTTCTGACCACTGCACCTTTGCCGGGTTCTGCACGTGGAAGTAGCCATTAATTTCGGCAATGGGGGCTGAATTTGTTATTCCAGCCACATCGAGGATGATTCCAGATACATCTTCTGCCGGGACCCAATCGGCGTTTTGGAATGGACCAAGAGTACTTGGAAGGACTCCAAGGTGTACTGAACTAGCAATCAAGCTTGGTACAAACTCTTGCGGATTCCATACACCCTCTCCGGCAGCTGGTCCTGCTATCTGTCCTACACGCACAGACACAGTGGCCAGTCCTGACTTTGCCGCCGCGGCATCCAGGATGAAGCTGCCTGCGAGTTTTGACAATCCATATCCCATTTCTGCCAATGTTGGATCATCAAGCCGCCGCTCAGGCACAGGCTCACTAGAGGACCAGTTATTTGCAGTACCTATACTTGATACAAACACCACAGCAACTTTCTTGGGCGATGCGCCAGCAAAGTCAACAAAGTGGCGGACCCCGCGGATGAATGGCTCAAATGAAGCAATTGGCATATTGAAGTTAACCGGCCAAGCGTTGTGGATTATTCTATCCACTGAAGACAGCATCTCTGCATACTTGGCAGGCTCAAGTCCAAATTCTGGCTTTGATAGGTCCGAGCCCAAAAATTCGACCTTGGAAAAGTCTTTGGATAGGGTACGGTTCGCACTTATATCCTCTTGGCGAGACCGGCCGCCGTCAGTACCGCGGTTAAGCGCATACACTTTGCTTACACGGGGTGAGTTGATGAGCTGATCTAGCATGTAGCTTCCCAAGGAGCCTGTCGAGCCCGTCAAAATGACCGTTTGATCATTTTCATTTGGGTCTCTTCGGGCGTCATTTCGCTCCGGGAGATTGCTGGTATACTTTTCGACGATATCTTCCATGACTTTAATCTGCTGGGCACTAAACTCTGCCTCTGCTGAGTCGCCACTCTCTCCATCAGATTTGAATATGGATCGGAAGATGTACTTAGAAAGAAGCTCGATTGAAGGATTGGCATAGATGGACCGAGTCGCGACAATGTTTGGATCGAAGTCAATCCCTGACTTTTCAAGTCCCGCTTGCAACATTTTAGCCATGGTAATAACCTGTAATGAGTCGACTCCGTGACTAAAAAAGTCCGTATCTTGCTCAAGCTGTTCAACGTCAAGCTTGTCTTGAAGCAGCTGCTTGATAGATGACGCCAAAGCTTGCTGGCTGCTGAGATCCAAGTTTACATCGTTCACAGCTGCGTCTGCTTTCAGGTAGATACCCTCAATGTAATCTTCGTACAAACGGACAGTTTGGGTCCTTTGCACGGTGCCTTTTCCAGCAATCAAAAACGGCATATTGGGGTCTGAAATGGCTACCAGCTGTCGAACAATACGACCGTGCGCAACTGTTTGCTTATTGACTTGCTCAATGAGAGGCCAGACATCGTTAATCAGTGCTTCCGCCTCTGCATCGCTCTTCAAGGGGCTCTTCGGGTCCAAGATGATGGCTGGCTGGAACTTTTGCTGTCCAACAACCAGAACATGTCTAAGAGCTGGATGAGCAACGACCATGTCCTCTATGGTCACTGGATTCAGCTTCTCTCCGTTTGAGAAGACGATGACATCATCTCCTCGCCCATAGTATTTGAAGTTGTTGGGCAAGGATTCGTGAGCCTGGAACAGGTCTCCGGTAAGGAACTCTTGCTTGTCTGGGAAGTTGTTAAAGACAGCTTGGAGGCCAGTATCTGGCTTGCTGCGGCGTATTTTGAATCCATAAACTCCATCCCACGCTGTTGGGATCATCTCAGCTCCCATAAGCTCAGGATTGAAGACAATATACTTCCAAAGGCGGGGATTCGTCTGCTCTTGTAGCGCCAGAGGGAAAGTTCTAAGATACTCTTGGTTAGCAACTAGTTTGGCTGAATGATTTGGCTGATTTATAAACTCACTCGCTGGATCCATAAAAGTTGACTATGTATGCCCCATTGTCCACGAGCTTGTCGCCTACCGGCCCTGATAGATTACCACCTCCAAATGAGAGGAAGTTGAGATTTGCTAACGCTTTTAGGCCGTCTTCAGTGGATGAGACATCTTCAATAACCGAAGGAGGCAGAATAGCTCCATCAACTCCAGCATGAGACAAGCACTGCTTCACCAGCTCTGCGTTTAATGGCTTCTCTGGGACGCCCAAGGAACAAGGCACCCGGTCATTGAGAGCGAGCATCATGATCGTTCCCAGTCCCGCTCCGTGGAATAACGGCATAGGGTTAAATACCCTTGTTGATCTAGAAGCCCATACACTGTATATAGATGAATTATTGTGCTGGTCGCGGATATTGCGAAGCTTGATCATGAGCTGAAGATTCGCTTGGCTCATCAGCATAGGCTTTGGGATCCCCGTGCTGCCGCTTGTATGTAGAGCGATCCATGGATGTGAACGAGTCTCATAGGCCGAATAATTATATGGGAAAGGATTGGGCCTAGCCTCGAGCCATTCTTTGGCACTAGGAACTGGAGATACTTGCAACGGTCGCTGTGCAAGAACCTTTTGAAGAACTGGCAAGTATCCTTCTCCATACCAGAAGTAGTGGCAGTTGGTTGCCTGCAAGAGCGAGAGCTGGCCTTCAATGGTGTTTCGAGGAGATGGGAAAAAGACTTGACATTTTGCCTTCATACAGGCCAGCATGAGGATGATATATCTCACATCATTGGGTCCGATGTAGCCAATTGTCGGGAAGTGGTCTTTTTGGATGTCGTTGGAGACCATTTGTGTAATTATATGAGCAACATGATTGACAGCGTTTGTTAACTGCTTATATGTGACTGGCTCCCATCCATCTTGAGGTTGTGTTGATCGGGGTACAAAGATGAAGGGGCGGTTGGGGTCACTCGCAGCATCATCTTCAATAATGTTTATGATGGAGCGAGTCTCTTCTGGTGTTGCAATGGAGCCCATATTAGTTATAGTTGTTTGTTGTTTATAAAACAGATGCCGTTTTTCAAATGCGAAAGGATTGCGACTTGTAGTTGTGTAGTTGCTTGCTTTGTGTAAGATAGATGGTTATTCAATTAAACATTGCTCTTGTGATTCTTTATCTTTTATCTCGACAGGATATTTGCAATATATATACGAGTGTCGGCGTGTGTCAACGTATAATGAATGTACCGAGAAAGGTTCCCCTGCCCTATTCCCATATGACGTATCATCCACAATCCACGACACAGCCAAAGCCCCCTAACGCCGACAAAACACCACCTCCCTCTTCCACTTAACGCCGACAAATACCACCTCCCTCTCCTTGACGTTTGCACAACGCAGTCGAGAGTCAGTGATTCCATCACCATGGCCGCTTGGATGATAATGGAGCTCTTCGGGGTGCCATTACTCCGTTGGGAGTCTAGCTTCGGCGCACTTGTCCGTGGACGCCGCCAACAGGGATCGCCGCTTCAAGGTCGGACCACGCAAACAGGCAGGGTTTATGCAGCAAACGTGTGTTATAATCACCACGCAGATCATGAAAACTGCCATTCTATTGGCTGTCTGAGTAAAAGCAATACTAATCAGCTTTCGGTGTTGCAGCGGCCTCCACGGCGCTCTGCGTTCTGTCCGCGGATTCAGGGTCCGAAACGGATGCGTGGAAGCCGAACCACTTAAACGGCGTTTCTAGCGAGAATCCAACACAGATCTACAGAGCATTGTGGGTTGCTTGTTGCTGCATGCAAAGGAGAACTTCCTGCTTACACGGCTAGATCCGATTCCGAGGAGCCGTTCGGCGCCACCAGATTGACCCCTTGAATGTGGCGTCTGCTAACGGACTAAAGCTTTTGGGTGCTCTATCATGCGCGTATCGGCCGATTTCTGGTCTTAAGACCGCGCTATCTCTGAACTGCCGCAGTTAAGTGTAAGTACCGGGACTAGGGATATTGGCAATGTGTTTCTCGGTGGAGAACCACCGATTTTGGCAGTATAGATGACTTCCCCAATTGTGCATGCTAGTAAACGGCTTCAAGAATCCCGAGAAACGGTGGAGATTTTGCTCTGCATTGCATACAGAGCAGACACGATCATATTGCATACAGAATATGCAAGTGACGTTGGTGAGCAATTCCGCTAGAGTTCCGACAACAAACTTGGTCCAGTCTCTTGTCAGGCATTACGTAGTTTTGCAAGAGTCAACACTCTCCACATCAGCCCTTTAGAAAGAAACCATGCTCTGTGTATCCACTGTACAGAAACGCGGCTGATTTCTCGGCACTCCAAATTTCGAAGCAGAACATCAAGGGCGAATCCGCTTATTTAGTCCCGAATGATGAAACAATGAATGAACGTTCCGAATTCTATCCGTCACTGGATATAGGGCATAGCTTCGAGATGTCGCATTCGTATCCGAGGCTTCCGCTGCGCGACAACCAGCGGCCGTGCTTTATAGGTGCTTAGGTAGGTATCTAACATACCTGCGCTAGCATTATATTAGTTTTTTACACTCTCTACGATTTCAACGGTTAAAGACTTACTCATTTATGACCACCTCCTTCTTGGCGGAATGTATGACACTGAGTAATAGCAACTAGTGTTTCTGCAATCATGAACCTTCACTCTCCGCCCACTTGGGATTTATGTTTTTTTTTTTTTTTTTTTTTTTTTTAAAAAAAAAAAAAAAAAAAAAAAGCACCAGTCAATAAGCCCTTTAAAAGATTCCTTGATCTGCATTGCGCTGGGTGTCGTAGCCGGCTGGGGGAATAAATGGGATATTCGGCTGCAGGAGTATATTGCGTTAATGAGGCGTAATGCTGAATTGATTAGGTAGGAAATGGTCAGCAAAGCGATTGCTTATATATTCCAACCACCATTACTTTGGTCAACCTTTACACCGATATGGGTATTTGAACTGTATCCCAGCTAAGCTGTTACAATCAATAAATTATTGCGCTGTCGTTAGTCTATAATATATATGGCACTCTTAATTACTCGACCAATGGCCAAGACCAATGACCAACTCCTTCTTTTCAATTAGCAAGATTGTACTATATTACACTATATCAGAAGTATACTGGCAGATGTTATAATCCAATTGCTCAAGCCGGCCACCAACGCCATATCGGAGCGACGGCTGCACAGAAGCTATCTTATATTGGCTACCCTCCATTAGACCTGTCGGATGAGTGGCTGGGTGTGTTGAGTAAGTATACGTATTCATGAAGCACTTGATGCATGACTTCATCAGCCGGGCAGTAATATACCGGGGGCTCAATGACTCTTATTTGACTACGCTATCTGTTTAAATTTGGCGTCTTACTTTTCTAATATACTAGAGGTTGTCCTTGTGCAGCTACTACCTATAGGTACATGTATGTATAAATTGCTTATCGGCACCATGAAGCACGTCCTACGATACTCCGACACTTCTAGTACGCCCAAGCGCCAATATCGCCCTCACACTGACCATGCTCCATCATCCGCTACTAAAAAGTCTACTACACTTTGCAGAGCGAGAAACAACAAACTAATAGTCCGGTCTCACTTTCTCATCAGCCCATGTTTCTACTCGATCCTAAATTGTATTCTTATGACACCGATACGAGCCCACAGACGACCAAAATGGACGTGCTTGAGACCAACGAAGCCTTTGAAGACATCGGCGGACAGTATCAATCCACGGGCACTCTCGTAGTCTATCGAGATGGTGAAGATACATACCATGGCCTCTCAAAAGCTCGTTATGCATCACCATCAGAGTTCAGGAGAGAGCATCTTTCTCGTAAGATACTAATCCCTGTCTCTGCCTATATGCCTCCCTTTCCCACCAATTTTGCGAGGGCTCCTGATCGTCTACCGTGCAATATTTTTGCCAAGCGGCCTCAGTTAATCTCCTACGATCGATATCATCAGAGCCTTCAACCAAACTGCATTGCAGATAATGTGCTCAGAGAGGCGGAAATTTGCGAGCTTCTTCGACAAAATCCACATCCTAATATCGCTGAATACATTGGTTGCCAAGTTGCCGATGGCAAAATTATGAGCATATGCTTTGCAAAATACGACCAAACGTTAATGCAGGCGGTCAACCCTCAAAACTATGGGAAAAGGATGTTTCGAGCAAACCGACAGGGCTTGGAAAGCTATCTCCGTGTGTTAGAAGGAGTCGGTGATGGAATTCGACATCTTCATAAACTAGGAATTGTCCACAGCGACATCAATCCGAGCAACATTATGCTCAAAGACAATGTACCAATCATTATTGACTTTGGATCGTGTCAGAAAGAGGGGGGAAGTTTGGAAGGCATTGGTCGCACTTATGAGTGGTTCGATGAGACGGTTCAATCATCTCTTCCTAAGAATGACTCTGATGCATTGGAAGAAATTCGGATATGGTTGGCCGACGATTCGAAGGCTTTTCAATTTGATGAATAGCAGGCAACTACCTTTCACATGCTTCATTAGGCGGAAGGGATCATGTCTTTACATTACTGGGGATTTAATAAGAGATAGACTTGGTTCATTAAAATGGAACGGAATAGCACGCTAAGAGTCATGTACGGACTTATAGCTCATCTATAATCTCCTCTTCCCGACCCAGCTCTGGCAATGAGCTTCCATTTTCCTCCTCCCATTCCTTCAGCCATGCCTTGACAAACTCAACCTCCGCCTTGTGTGCCTGAGTGACTTGTGGTGGCGGCAGACCTGGCACGTGAACATCATCGGGCAGGCCATACTCATCCCAGTGGTGGACACCCCAGTCAATAAGCAGGAAGGGCTCGCTGGTAGTTGACTTTCGGTCAGGCAGGCCGCTGGCGTGGGGAGTCGCGGAACGCCATGGGTCTTGCTCTCCATCTATAATTGCCAGACGGGGATAGCTAAAGTTGAATCCTCCTAATTTATTAATAGACTGCACGTCGGGAGGGGTAGTGATGTTGAATAGTTTCTCGCAATGGATCGAGGCGTATTCAAGAGTAATGGCTCGAGAAATCATCGGAAGCTGATCCTTGGGCGTACCAGAGCCAGTAACAAAATATCCCCATCTAAAGAAGGAAAAAAGCAAGTTAGTGCCGCAAGATACCAGACACAGTTAATAGGATGCAGAGATACTCACTGCGTGCACACCTGGTAGGCCCAGCTGCGCAGCCAGCCGGCTTCAAGTCTCACGTCATTTGGAGTATGGCGGGCAGAGAAGCATTCCACGGCGGATTTATGTTTGCAGGCCGACTTGAGCGTCTTCTTGACGTAATCTTTGATATAGCCAATGTAATTGAGCATGCGATTGGAAAGGGCGTCGGATTCACTAGCAAAGCCGGCTTCCTGGACGAGTTTCTGCACTGTTGGAATAAGATGAAGGGTACTCGAGAAAAGCTGGACATCTGAGGATACAACTGCGCAGTAGATTCCGAGTGAAGTTACATCCTCTTCCGGATCCCAGTTGGTGGATTGTAGCCCGTTGAGGCCCCGAGTGATGGTGGAAGCAAATTCATCATCTTCGAGATCTCCCAGACCAAACATTTCCTTGAACTTGCGCACCTTGGTTCTGTCACCGCTGAACAGGACCGAGTCGACAACGTGAGTAAGCTTCTGGGTGGTGGGACCGCAGTCGCCAGGCGCATACTGGCGCGCTGCCTCGAAATACTGCCAAAGATCCTCGACGGCGGCAGTGACACCACTTGAGGATATACCACCCCAGAACACGTCAGGATACAGCTTGCGAGCAAAGGCAGCAAACGCGCCAGCATAAGAGCCTCCATAGATGATCCAAGGGGTCCCAGGAGCGGTCAAGTCCAGGTGCTCCAAGCCGGGAAACACAATATTCTTTGCAAAATACGCAGTGTCGGCGAGCGCTTGTTCTGTGGAGAGGAAGCGCAAGTTTTCAGTCGTGAGGTCTGGAACCGGGAAGCTGGTGCCATAATATCGATGCTCCATGACAAGTCCAACGCCACCCGTAGCCTTTGTTAATATGGGCACGATGCCGTGTTGAAGATATGGAAGTCGGCCATCGCTGTCAAATTCGCCAGAGTGCAGGATGATGACTGGTCCTCCTGGACGATAATTCGAGATGTCAAGCCAATATCGCAGGGGAAAGGAATCGTCCGAATGAGGATTGTATCTCGACTCGTTGTGGAAATGGTCGATCGGAACCGAAAAGTTGTACGCCTTGATGTTGGGATATTTGTCCTCGTACTCCTTGATCGATAAGCGCTGCTCTGGGTCGGGTGTCGTGAGGAGGTCGACGGCGTGCATCATCAGATTGATGGGCACCAAGGCAGAAGCCCGGCTGGCGGCTACCAGGCTGGCGAGGCCATACTTGGCGAGGCAATTCAACGAGACCATGGTTGGCCGTGCTGCCGGGGCGGAAGCTCTCAGCGCGACGGGGTGGACACTGGAGGGAGAGATGGGCGGTTAGTCGATGATACTCACGCGCATCATGAACAATCGCAAGGGGATCACGCGAGGAAGAAGACGAGAGAGCGCTGCAGACGTACCTGGTTGGTTGCAGATGAGGGGCGGCGATTTGCTCTGGCTGCCCTGGGCTGGGCGTCTTATATCCGGCATCTTGGCGCCGGCCAGGTTTGGCGTTGCGAGACGATGGCGGGGAAGCCTGCCGAGCAATATGGAGTATGTAAGACTAATGCCTGTTGGTGTCGCGCATGTCGTTGGGCCTACGAGCTGGAGATTGGCGCCGGGCTTACCCGGGACCAGAGCAGCACTCACTGCACTTGGCTCCGAATTCGCATTAACATGGCGAGTGTAAACTATCTTTCAAATAGGAAAAGCGTGTCTTCTTGTATCCTCAAAAAATTCGAGTGCATTTGGCTGCACCGGCGAGTTGGAAGCTCAGTCCAAGCGGTATATGATAAGTATTTCGGAAGTAATCCAGAATGTAAATACCTGCATGTACCTTGATGGGTAAGGTATGCAGTAAATACACTAATTATAATATACGCTGTTTGCTAGTAGCCATAACGGGTGTAACTATAAAACTAGTCGCAGACAGTTCTAATAAGAGACATCTATAGATTCCCAAAGAAATACGGAGCGCAAGGATATTGGAAATGAAAAGCGAAGCTCCTTTGGACGGCGCGTTGAATTGGCTGGTGAGCGGTAATTGCTTGGTAGGTACTGAAGCAAGCGCTACTTAGCTAAGGTTATCCCGCATCAAAGACATCAACGGGCAGAGTGGCTGAGTGGTCTAAAGCGTTAGACTTGAATCAACACCGATTCTCGCTATCTAATACCTTCGGGTGCGCAGGTTCGAACCCTGCCTCTGTCGTTGTTTTTTGACTTTTTTTTGCACTTTTTATGTTCAATTAACTTGATCCTTTGTTTTTGCTCATTCACCATTGTGTGGCATTTATTCGTCATGTTGTTTTGTTTGAAGCAGTTTCGCCTGCAGAGTTTGGCAACTACTAGTAGATCGCCGTGACCTTTATGAAGCCCAAGTCTAAAGTACCTGGCATAGGGAATATCGCCGCGGCGATGCATGTATCAAACACGGCTCGTTCAAGGGTAATGCGTGATATGCCTGCTCTCCATAACCTAAGAAAAAAGCGCCTTGTGTAGCCTCCCATGACAGCCAGTAAGCTTTTGCAATCTACACAAGTACATACATAGGTGGCGGGGAGCTCAGATCGATCTTGCGGTAAGGCAGAGAATAAAAAATATGAGAAAGCAATTTCGCAGCATTTTTGTATCGCAAAGATCTTCGTTATTATGTGGGAAGGCAGTGACAACCTTGGCGGATAACTGATTATCAGTTTAGTGTTCTATTTTCATCCCAATTACGGAGTACTCCAAGACGCAACACGCATTCTCCAAGGCAAATCTGTCTTTATACTGTGGTTCATAACCTCGGCTGGATAGATAGCCAATGTTGCTTGCGAGACGGACCCCACAAGACATCGTGAGTGCAAAGAGCGTGGATAAGCTACCGCATTCGGCGCGTTTGGGTAGCTTGGACGCGGTTCTGGCGACGATCAGTCTGTCCCAAATAGGTAACGTCGGAGAGATATTCCGACACTGAAGAACAGTTCTTTTCTCTTGTCGCCGCAATTACGAGTCGATGATTGAACTTGAAGCTTTAACACCACCAATCCAGCCGCAGATGCTCCTCTCTTTGGGGCTAGTCTTTTGTTTTGCTTTTGTGTCCAATGAAGAGATGATCTTGAGATCGCCGTCCAGGATCAAGCTCTACTTTCGGCTGCGGTCAACCAAATCTGTTGTAACAATGGATATGGCATCGCTGTCTACAAGCGGCTACCGCTTCTTTCTCAAGATACAAGAAAACCACTGGTAACATCGTAGCCAAAGCACTATGACAACCTGAAAAAACTAGGATATTCGCAAGTGAATCATGATGGACTGTGTGTAGTGGCCGGCCGTCAACTGCGAGATGAGCTGCTTAGAGCGCTAGTATGAATACCGGCTCCCAAAGCGGATTCATCGTCGCACTATCGAATGTCTGCATGAACCTGGCAGGGGTGTCGCCACGTGATGGCGCTGAAGAAGAACAATCAATGTAAAGATGCGAGAGATGATGACATAGCGCATTGTTGTTTAAATTAAGGAGCTCGCTGCCGGTTGCATATTCGGCTTGCTGGGCTGAGGCTCTGTCTCGAGATTTATCTGGGTGACACTTTTGACGTCGACAACGCGTACCAGGGGTTTGGCGCTAGAAGGAGAGAGCAAGGAGTGGAAAAAAAAAAAAGTCCTGAGAAATTGCTTAAGACGACGCCGGCGCGCCCTACGCGAAACAATTTACCAGAGGCGTTAAATGGGGATTCAGCTTCATCGCAGCGAGGCCGAGAGAAATGGAGGCGATTTCAGCGGTGCGCAGCGCGGACGTTCAGCTACCATCAGCACAAGCAGCCAAAGCGTCCTTTACCACAATAGTGACAGCGGCAGACGAAATCTGATCCGTGCAACTCCAGACGGGGGCCCGATGTCTCCAGACCGGGGCAGATCGATTGACCAAAACGCCCGGACATTCTATCGCGAGCAGACGCCTCCACCTCCTCCAACGACCAGAGATACGAATGTCGATGTGTCGAGCACCACCAACATTCTCCATAAAGCAGGAGAATTCTACGATTACCAGTATGACCGCGTTGCTCCGCCAGCACCTATACCGCAGGCCACTATATGTGGAGTGACTACCCGGTTGTTTTGGCTTATAATGGCAGCTGTAGGGCTATTCGTGGCGATTGGTGTTGGCGTTGGCGTTGGCGTTGGTCTGGGCACGAGGCACAAGGCAGCTGTTCAACCAAGGTATGCTAGGATGGCTGAGACGGGATTTCCAAAGGCCTATTCACAACTACCCAGTTTCCGTGTACTGACATTGCTGCTGTAACAGCCCTACGATAAGTCCTGCTCAGACATCGACTTCCACGTCGAGTTCAAAGATTGCTTCTGCTACTGAATCTCTCCCATCTAACCTGCTTGGCTGTCCTCAAGCCAACAACACACGATACGCAGTCCCCGGCTCAGAAAAGACCTTTTTGCTTATTTGCGGAATAGACTACAGCGGTGCAGGTCAGGCAGTCGAGTTGGGAAATTTATATACAATAGACATGGAGGACTGTATGGCCAACTGTGCAACCTTTCCAGGTTGTACAGCCTGTGGATGGGGCATCATTCCGGGAGATGCGGGGAGCGAGCATAGATGTTGGCTGAAGGGAGACTTGGGGAAGACGCATCTGCCGAAGCCCGGGTGGTATTTTGCAATTTTACAATAACGAGAGTAACAAAATAGAAATTTA
Organism: Trichoderma asperelloides; assembly: GCA_021066465.1. Classification (NCBI taxonomy): domain Eukaryota; kingdom Fungi; phylum Ascomycota; class Sordariomycetes; order Hypocreales; family Hypocreaceae; genus Trichoderma; species Trichoderma asperelloides. Next base: position 24,262 of record JAJKFY010000328.1, on the reverse strand, counting down.
ATGTTTAATACTGCTATTTATATGACAATTGCCTTTTTTACGATGATGCATGCATCCGCTAACAGCTTAGTCTGCGCTGTGGTGAAGTCGCATGATAACTACATGTAACTTGGCTCCGCAACTAACTCTTACAACTTCCACAACTCCCCTCAACTGCGACTCAATTTGAATAGTCACTAAATTCACCTTTCACTTAAAGATTAAAATAATGTTGTATGAAAATGTCATTTATGTCCAATGTGCCGAATGGCAATGTCATCTAGCTCATCAGCTACCTATATATATGCATGTGCGCATCTATGTATAGTCTCTCTACCAGCGAGTGCAAAAGTAAATACATCGATCCTAAAAGGAAAAATATAAACAGTAATCAAGAGAAGAGAAAATATGATGAAAGAAGAAATGGGAAGAAAAAGAAAGGTGAACATTCCAAAAGGGTGGGCTGTTCTTCATGCCTCGTGAGAGCGAATACGAGGCTTATTGTCTTGACATTTAGCAGATCTGACCAGAAGTGAGGATCTTCTTCGCCTCTTGAGCGTAAGTGCACCCGTTGTTGACATTGGAGTCAGAGAATCCGGCAGACCACATCATGACACCACCGAAAGCGGCATTATCCTTGTATTGGCCAACGAGAGTGTTGAGAGCAGAGGGTTCAAGGTAGTATTTAGCACCGGATTCAGTGCCAGTTGCGCCGAGTGGGCTCGCCTGAAATGGTTTAGTAAGAGTAATACACAAGAAAAGTGAGGATGAAACTAACCGGAACTCCAAGGAAGATCTTGGCATTAGCAGAAGGAGTGTTGGCAACGTTGGAAACCCAGTCATTGAAGTTTGGGGTGCTGGTTCCCACAGAACAGGACGGATTGTTGTAGAACTGGACCCAAAGATAGTCAAACTGAGAAGTGGTAATAATTTGCTGCATATTTGGTTCCCTATTTTTCCTTATTAGCAGGCTATACATCGGCCATTTAACTGTGAATTCTAGGAAGAACTGACGGAATTGGGCACTGAGGAGCACCGGTAATCACGTAGTTGCCGCCATTGAAGTTTGAGCGAAGCTTGGCGATCAAGTACTGGTAGTATTGGTTGCCGCTACTCGCTTCCACATCGAAATCCCACCCGTCCAAACTATTGTTACCGAAGGGCCTGGGGATAGTTGTGTTACCTGCGGCGGCGCCGTAGGCGTCCCAGAGCGACTGCCCAATTGCCTCAGCCTCTTCTTGAGAAGAAAGAGAATAGGCACCGGCCGCTCCACCTAGGGATAAGATCACCTTGACTCCATTGGACTTGCAGGTAGCAATGGCTGCGCTGAGTTCATCACAGTTTGAAGGGTTGCCAGAGGTATCAATGGAGCAGCTCTGGCCAATTGTTCCCGCTGCAATTTCGACGCCATTACCATATTGATAAAGAAAACTAAGTACGACGACGTCGATACCAGCTTCAGCAGTACAGTAAGCAGAAAGATCGTTGTTCTCGATAGTACCACCACCGTTCTGGCCCCAGTAGACAACGTTTAGGCCGGTTGAGGTTTGACGGCGGTAAGGAACAGCCAGGGCAGCAGTGGCCATGAGGCTGGTTAGAGCAGCAGTGTAAAGCATCTTGAGTGTTTTTGGTATGTACAATCGACTTTGTCGTAAAGTATAAACTTGGATGAAGGTGTCAAAAGGGACTATATATACTGTAAAAGCAAAAAGGGAATGAAAGGGATCCGTCAAGGACCTTGCGTTGCGAGAAATGACTGTAGACTTGAAGGTCTCGTGGTGAGTGAGGAATGAAGCCAGAAGGCACGAGAGAAGAGGAAGATGAACCCATATTTATGTTTCAGACGCTCTACTATCTATTGTAAAAGCTGTGCCTGATGTAATATTTGACAAGTAATTCCAAGTACCGAAACCGCATATCCTACTGCCATGGCTGTAATGTAACAACCGGCAGAACGGTACGCTGTGTATGCTCCACGTTTGTTTCGAAAAGGCGTGTAAGGTTGGTCCTGGTTACAATGTTCAAAAGAGACTGGGCACTTGGACACATACAGCCAACACCCCCGCGTAGAACATTGTGGTGACCTGATAGCTGATAGCTTCATTACTACCAACGGCGAGGTGGAAGTGGGCAGAGTCCCCACGTGGATAGATGCTACGTTCCTGAAAGACTTTGTCCGATAATACAGAGTCCTTTTCGAGCCGTGATCATCGCTTCCATCTGACGCTGCTTATTATGGAAGGGGTTTTCAGGGCGCTACTTGCAGTGAAGAAATGATCAACAGTAACCGCGGACATGTGTGAGGCTACGTCGGAGGCTAATTTTTAGAGTAGGCGCTTGCAGTCTGACATTGATTGCTGTTGATTCTTAAAGGCTATACTAAGTGTACTGACATCTGTCTCTTACACAAATCCAATTCACTCTACTACCGACTATTGCAACTGTTTGGAGACAGTGAGCCAATTATTAAGGCAAAAGTACTTTTAGTAGGCTGACTTACATGTCTAATGTCTTCATCCGGATGACACCATTGCAGGTTTTCTTCTTTGCATGTGTTCCTAGTGTCACTCTGTGAGGCTGTCACCCGTTCGATCCACGCATCTTGAAGCGGCTGCCTATTCTAGTACTGAGCTGCACGGCTAAGAAACTGGCACCTGTTACGGAGGGTTAAGATCTGCGATCCCATCTAGCCTATGCGCCCGTGATTTTTGTCATTCCGACCCCACATGGCCAGCACCAGGATGAAACAGCGCTACGTGCAAGGATTCTGGAAACCCAGCAGTTTTGTTTCAACCAGAACCAACTATAGGCAAAGGAAACTGCTGAATTAGGGAGGTTGTAAGGCGGGAATATTGCGATGTACAGACTATGGAGCATTGGCTGCAGACATGTAACCAGCATGCCCGGATGCAGCCGCCCGCACTTTGACAGGATGAATGCCTTTGCGGTAACTTTTGCGTCCATGTAACAAATACTCTGGCTGTAAACTGTAGAGCGGGAGGAATGGGCATAGCCAAGCCATGTGAGATTGCCGTATATCCGCATGTGAAGCTGGCTGCATGTGAGTAGTCACGTACATCTGGGCTATAAGAAACATTGGCCACGTTCAACGTCACTAACAATCGATGGAGATCATGCTGATGAGCGCACATCATGTAAATGCAATCGGCTGGGACAACTGCCCACTCGCATTCATCTAAATAGGCAAGTCGCACGATGCTCGAGCTAGATCCAGGGACCTGGTGGCACCGTAGTCTCGCGGATTTTTTTTAAACTTCTTTTGGTGAGGATTTGCGTAAACGCCAACGCCCCGCCTCGGGCTGCCTTGAGTGTAAGCATCGAGCCTGTTCGCATCTCATCTAGCTCGCCTCGCTCGTGTAGTAAACACTAGTTGTTAATAATAGATCTCACTGCTTACAATCCATGGCCTTGCCGGAGAAACTGAACAGTCGTCTCCACTGCTATTGATGAGTTCGAGCACCTTCTTGCCAACGACATCTCTGAGTGCCAAGCTGCATTAGAATGGCGTTCCTGCGTCAATGCTGATCACTCGTAGTAGGGCCGAACGTATCGAGAGAAAAAAAAAGGCATATGCTCCTAAGAGGAGACAACATCACTAACGCTTCATTTGGCATACAAGCTCCCATGCTGAGAAAAGATTGCCATTACTGGACGGTTACATCTCCATTTATTACGCTGTGCCGAATTACGGGCATGCAACGATACGCTGCGACAAATTGAAGACTAATTAGAAATCACAAGCCGTCTGATGCCGAATATATTGCCGGATGTTTCGCATCCGCGGCTTATGATTGCAATAAGAAGAGCCTCGTTTCAGCTCAAAAGGTGACGGTTTTCTAGTTTCACCAGATATTCCTTTCGTAAGCACATTCAAATCTTCATTAATATCTGCCACGAGCATTGCTTTCATTTTATCTTATTCTTTTGTCTCCTCTTCCCGCAATTCTTAATTCTCGCCTACATTAGCTACGGGTGGGTCAAAATGTCTGCCTGATGGGGTGCCTTTTCACGCGAGAAGACTTTAAAGCCGACTTGAGGACGTAACGCTATTGCGATTCTGAATTTGAAAAGATAAAGGCTCAAGAAGGAAACGTAAGTTTTGATACACCGATTACAATGCAAGCCTCAGAAAGTGTCAAGTGGGGAGCAAAACATTAGGGACACTTATTACCCGGCTCTGCTACTACCTCTACTACCTCTACTACCTCTATCGCCTCTACCGCCTCGACTGCCTCGACTGCGATGGACGCTTTGCCATTTTGTGTCATTGTTCTTCCGTTTGTGTGTCTTCACACAAACGTCTCAACGTTTCTGTTCTCCCCTTGATGCGTACTGTACGGTAAACAAATTAATCAGGAGATGCTGACATATAGCAGTGCCAACCAAAATGCTGCGCAATTGAGCGAAACACAAAACCCAGCTACATTGATGGTTTCCCAGAAGCTGATGGCATATATAAACAGAAACAAGTCACTGAAAGAGAGAGAATTCACGGATGGCAAGCAACATCCATTATAGGTACGCGATATCTATTCGTATTCATGCTCATATACCCGTGCCCGATCCTAGAGCTTATACAAAGTTCACATGGCCAAAATACTTGGTGATGTGAAAGCTCGCCTCGTTGGGAGGCGACCAAGCACCAAGGGTTTGCGAAGGATAGCTGTCCTTCGACACGACGGTTCGAAAGAAATTCATCCTCCACTGTGTGCCCTCGGCCTTGCAGTCGTCTACATTGAATATGCCCAGAGGGACGGTGACGCTGCTCTTCCACGTCTTGGCCGGCTTGTTGAGCACAGTTGTTGCGCTGAAGCCATCAGCTGCGGGATCCGAGACGAAGAAATGGTCAAAGGGTGCACCGGCAGTGCGGTTCTTTGATGGGTTATAGACAAAGGCCTGGTAGGTCACGTTATTGGGATTCACTTCCAATTCAACGTAAGTCTGTGGATCCTCAGTGCCCTTGAAGAGGAAGGCCTCCATGACTTCGTATTCCCAAATGTCGTCATTGGTGCCCTGCGACGCGTTGAAGTAATAGTTGACCTCGTCGTATGCGATGAACTTGAGCTCGAGGCTGGTGTCTGTGTAGCAAAGATCGACTTGCGTGCGCGGGAAGGGAGTCAGATCAGGGACCGACTTGCTGTAGCTGATGCTGCCCACACGAGGACAAGAGGGCACATTGACGCTGGGCACTTTGATGGCCGAGGCTGCCGCGAAGAGACTGGCCGCGGCAGCCGTGAGAGTGTAAAGGTTGTGCATCTTGTACAGGCTTGTCTGCCGTTGTGTCTGGTGAGATGAGACGATAGTTTCCTGGCTCCTCTACTGTTCCCTCTGGGTCTCTTCGTCCGATGAAACCTGCTCTCTTTTTCTATTCCTGAAAACTGGGGGAGGTCTACGTTTATATCTCGACGTCTGTGCTCGCGAAACAACGTGTGGCAAACCCTGGGTCTGCGCGTGCAGATTCAAGCTCCCTAACGGTGCAGTGAATGTGACGTTACAAAGATGGCGTTTAGCCCGGCTAGGCATCTCAAAAGGACCAATGCGATCGTTCTCGGCCGTTTGTTTACCGCTATCCTGAGGCTAGTTTCGGCCACTTGCAGCTGTATCGCACTATAACAGCTCACCGCGCAGCTTCGCGCGTGGAAGGAATTGATCCCGACCCAGCTGTGGTGGAATTGAATCCTTTGGAATGCCCAGCTCAGCCAATCGGATGCTGACTCCCTCATCGCCGAGACAAGGGACTGGGGATCCCCAGCCTCATTTTCCTATATTAATCGGCCACTGTTCTACGGGACGATTGTTTAGCTACATGTATCGTAGTATTCGTAGAACGTAACTCGTACCCCGTATTTTCGTGGCTGTCAAGCATCGAAATAGCGTAGTGGCGCAACATTTGAAGTTTAATTAACACTGCCAGCACTCTATTTGCCCCACGATTTTGGCTTATGAGCAGCACGTGCGAGCGGTGGTGCGTTTTAAACTAGGATGCAACAAAGAGGCTGACTTTCGGGAGACTTAAGTAACAGCCAAAGAAGTGGAGGGTCTTCCAGATGGTGGCTTTTCCTCCACTTGGGGACGGGCGAAATAGAGCTGTCTATCCCCAGCTTTTCAGAAAGTATTCACCCCATCCAGAAATAGAGTCTCTAGTAACGATAATCAAGAACAAAAGAATTCAGTCGAAGGAAGAAGAGGAAAAAGAAAAAGAAGAGAGAGAAAAAAAAAAAAAAAAAAAAAAAAATTCTGCAATGTTCTGCTTGAATACATGTATCGTCGCTTTCTGAAATTCTAGCGAGAGTACAGAGCCCTGCTTTATACCGAAGAATTATCCCATACAGCAAACGCCAAGAGTCCCATCCAAGAAAAGCAAGAAGCAAAAGCGAGCGAGAAAAATAATACAATTCCATTCCACCAAAACCCACAACTTATACAAAAAGAATCTGTCCAAAAGAGCCCCCATTACCAGCCCCATAAAAAAAATCCCATGAATAATTGAATTAAAGAACAAGAAAGATAAGTATGAAAAATAAAAGAATATCATGTCGCAGGACTTTGAGAGGTACAAGGCGCAGTCGATTGAGAGCTATTGGGCTAGGTCGATTACATTGTCGGGAGTTGAGTCTCTCTCAAGTTGGGTGACGTACTCAACCATAGCAAAAGGCAATCTCCCCGGGCGCAGCTTTGTTAAAACACCATCGAAAGCATTTATAATCCTTTTCACTCTTATCTGGGCTGACTGATCCTCAAGGCCAAATGCATTAAAGTCTTGTAGTCGAATGAGTGAATTTCTCAAAATCGTCAAGTCTTCTGCCATATCAGGAGACACTTTGGCTATAGTTGCCCGAGAGTTGCCTTGGTAGAGCTGTAGTCCTGCGAGGTCTCGGGCAGGAGTAGGAATCTCCTATTTTCAGAGTTCTCAGAAACTCTAACGATATGGACTATTCAATTTATTGAAGATGTTGCCAACCAGTCTCCTCTTCATGAAGGGCAGAGCGAGACGGCTCAAATGCTTCTTTGCTGTTTTCTCCGCGAGCGGGATGGTGAAGAGAATCATTTGCACTCTATTCCAAGTAACGCATCGCATCCCGGCGCCTGCTGTAAAGTTTCCAAGATTGAGTCTGCCAAAGGGGATGGCCCATCAATCTCCTCGTCATAAAACAAGGGGCCATCGATTCTCTGCCCCTCCTTATGAACTCATCTCTCCCTTCCAACCCGGCCGATGTCTCTAGTGCTGGCTGCCATACAAGTTAGCTGGGAGGGTGTTATAGTCCATTGATATAACAACTTCTCTTCCATTCACATTTAGAGTTATGCCAAGAGCCGTAGTGATCCTTTTAGTGACAATCAGGTATTGAATCCAGTGTCACTGGTGGTGCAGGGGGTAGCATCTCATATCTGGACTTAGGGTCTCTTCTCTAGCATCCCTCTTAGCCAACTTGGTATCTTTCACAGTTGTCAAGTAGTATCCCTATGCAATTAGAGTCTCATCGCTAAGTAAGAACGCCTCTTCCAATTTCCTGGCGGAGAGCACGTTTCTCATCCGACAAATGCTGTCGAAGCTCTCCTAGAAGCGTTTGCCATACCAATATCGAATAGTGAGAAGCTGATAGCCCTCAAATTTCTCTCAATCATAAGTCCTATGATCTGACCCAGACATATAACCCGGTATTGAGACCGTAAGTTGGGTTTCGTTGAGCGTAGCTTGCGGTATCCGATTTGCGACCTCAACCATACATATTCTGATCTGACTGTGAAGGACTATGGACAGGTGCGCTTCTCTGGTGCGCGAGGCTCTTGAATTGCTGTGAGATAAAGCCAGATCTAGCATCTGTATTCAAGGCAACAGCCACAGCAGCAACTCTGTCGATTACTATGTATAATGACGCCAAAGACAGAACAATAAGTAACTCGATACAATTGGCTTCTACCTAAAGGGCATCTTTTGTTTCGCCGCCGTTACATCGCCATGTGGCTACCCCTGGAAAGCATGCAGGGCAACCGAAATCTTTCTCTTTACAACTATTTACTGATAGTCTGTGAATAAAGGTCTCATTAGCACAATACTCGTTTTCTTGGCAATTAAAGTTCAATTTTTTCTAGCACTAGTATTACTATTTGTAAAGAAGGTTTTTAGAAAGCTGGAAAATAATATCCCAATTTGTCTACAGACGGCCCTTTCGCCCATCCTCGGCGAGTTTGAGGACAGGCCTCAGACTCGTGGCTCGCTCCCACAGGCTAGGTAACCCCTGCTCCTTGCTCTTTTTCTCCTCCTTTCTAAACCATTCCTCCACTGACTTGATTCGGTTGGGATGGATCTCATCTAGCAGAGCAAAGTCTCTTTTGATCACTCCACGGTTTCCCTTGTATGTGTATTTCCACATATTCCAGAATCCCGTAAAATTATCACGGATATTCATCGTAGCAGTATCGTTGGGGTCAGAATTATACCCGGCCGTGGCGTTCTTTGCCGCACTAAGAGGGCCTGTTGCCCAATACTCTTCCAAGGAAACATCCACATACTTGGCAGGATGACCAGTCACCTTTTCAAAGGCCTTGGCCATCTCGTTATAGTCCACAAGTTCAATGGCGACTTCTAGGTCCAAGCCGTTGGAGCGGTACTGGTGGTCGAACAGCCATCGAACGTAATATTCGCAATCATCTAAATCAACGTGCGCAACGGCGCCAGATCCCAATGGGACTTTCCAAGTAACGACTTCATCTTCTACGACGGGAGACATGGGCGTGCGTGCGCCGAGCGCCATTTGTATGTATGGGCCAGTTGTGAAGATGGCGGCGCCCATTCTCTTGGCAATCTCGGGATTCTTATTCTGTTGCAAAATCCACTCGCCGATGCGTCCCTTTCCATCGTAGTGACCCGTTCGGAACTTTGGGTCGAACCCGCTCTTCTTGTAGACATAATCCAGGTTTCCATAGACGAAGAACTTGATACCCTCTTCCAGCGCCAGCTCATACGACCTAATAGCCCAATACGTCTCAGTCTTCTCGCCACTGTTGAAGCCATCAATGTTGATAAAGGCGTATTGCGCTCCGCGAAATCCTTTGCGAAGATCGCTCTCGTTTGCAAATGTGCCCTCGATGGCTTCGACGTTTCCCAAGGCGAGAAGTTGCTTTGATCTGGCTGAGGTGGCGTCGCGAGTCAAAAAACGCACTGCATAGGCTCCATCTTTGACAAGGCCGCGTACAACAGGAATTCCTTGGGCTCCTGTTCCACCCACGACGAAAACGAGAGGCGCCATTTGCAGCTGAGTGGGGGAGATGCGTGTGATTTCTGAGTGATGGATGCAGTGAGAGCTAGTTGTGCAATTGGGTGGGTTTCTTGTTGTTGTATCTGAGCTGCTTCCTCATTGATGAGGAAGCCGGATATTTATATTGACAACTGCCCTTCGCCCAGTCGGCGTGTCTTCCATGCTTAACGGTGTGTTGCGAAACCAGGCACCTAGCGACATCATATTACTGATCATAAATTCTGTTGAAAGACGCCTCGGCGCCTCAGCTACATACTTTGGATCAATGATTTCCATGGTCTAAGCTTATCTCCAGCCGGTGGGATGTCTGTACTACCGAATTCCCGGAGCGCTGCAAACAGGAGACTGGCGAGTAGATCAGTAATCAGAAAACTTACAAGTTGTGATTACTGATCGTTCGCAGTAGCTGAACAGCCACCCTGTGCTGGTGGCTTGCGACTTAATACATAGGCTCAACTCTGGTTTAACAAAGCATGTGGCACATGTAGTGTAAAGGACTGGATTGTGCGGCATAATTTTTCGGCCATGCTGATGTAATTATCCCGACAATCCGCCACTTAATCGATTACATGTATCTGAACCGTGAGCGAATCTCATCCATCTGCTTCTTTGGTTTCCATGTTTTTATCAAGCGCATGCAATTTCGTCGTCCACCCAGCCATACGGCCAAGACAGGCTAAGAGTGTTTTGGGAGTCATAATCCGCTAGTGAGGTTTGTATATTGTAGCCGCAGTCTAAAGTACCCATTATTCACCCTTGAGATTATACTATTGAGCAAAGTCAACCATCCTATTTGTAATTAGATTAAAGTCATATGGATTATATACTGTCATCATCGCTGACTTGCCGGGAGAACCAGGGAAGTTTTATTGAGCGGTTATCTGACAAGGCGGCTTCACCCTGATGGTTCTCGCCGCGCTCGCCGTGTTTATTAAAGTTTCCAATACGTGCCGCATCTCCAAAAAGGGCCTTGTTAACATGGGTCTTAATTCAGACTGCACCCGTCCAGAATGTGTGATTTTCGCCCTGCTCCCTGTCCCTCCGTCTCTTGTTTATGCTTCTATTTCCATGGATGGTACTGGAACCGGTATGCGGAACGAAGATGACTTGACCTACAAGCTCGAAGATATCATTCGCGCCAACGGTAACGTCTAGCAAGCTGTTCATGAGGGCTCGCCACAGTATATCACACAAGCTTTGAAAGAGCTGCTCGAATACCTGGCTAACCCTCCAGCACCTCTACTCCAGAGGTTACTCCGAATACCCATTGTCCGTTCCGCAGGGCCCAGCTCAGGCCAGTATCCATTGGCATGACGAACCCCAGGAGCCTGTTGACCGTCCCATACCAGCCATACTTGAGAAGATACTTGATTATTGCTGGTGTTGACCTACGGAAAGAATCGCCAAAATCGAATATGCCGTCATTGACAACGATGGCAGCAGCACGGTGCTCGAAAGCTGCGGCTCGTGCAACAAGAAAGCCACCCATGCTAATGCCCATGATGACTAGCTTTTTCTCGTCAACATATTCTTGAGACAAGGCGTATTCGACCACCGGAGTAATGACGTTTTCCCAATCCGGTCGGAAGCGAAGCTTTTGCTCCCGGAGTGTCTCTCCCTGACCAGGGCCGTCAAATGTGAGGACATTGGACAGACTGCTTTCAAGCTTTATATCATCTCGGACAGCACATTATATTCAAATAGCCCACAACTGACCTACATTCCAAACACCTCACACACACAAATTTGAGGCACACTTACTTCTAGACTCCAGTTCTATCCATTAATCCATCATGGCATTCTATATGCAATCCCTCACCCCCAAAAATCAGTCCTTCAGCTTCGAGGCTCTGCGAGCTGCGGGCTATGCTAATGCTGCAGGTGGAGATATTGGAGAGGTGATGGCAATCTGCTCGCGGATTGCCCCTGGTGACGAAGATGCCTGGTTAAAAGAATGGAAAGGATCAGGCGACCGTGCGGTCGCTAACGCATTGGCAACCGACCGAGGCATTCCAATTGCTCTTGAAACCTTTCTAGCCTCTTTAAACAATGAATCATGTGAATTCATCCCTCGGCAGCAAGGTAGATAAGACCTTGAGTTCTTTTCTTTGGGAATGCCAACAGCGTGGCTCGGTGTATACGGTAATTCTCCATTTTTTTTCGGCTTCAGTTTGCCCCAGCTCTTCAGAGTCCGATTGGCGGGGTAGGGGCATTATACCTCACACATCTACCCAAGAACTGATCAATACAAGCACATTTCAAATAACCCTTCGTCGCCACATAGGTAGCATTCTTAGCAATGGGCAGAGTAACCCCACCCTGCAGTTCTCATTGAGCGAAATAACCATGCATTGCTATTCTAGAATGCCAAGCTGCCCCTATTAGAGTCCGCGAAATTTTTAATAGACTCTGCTCTCAATCTCTAACTCATCGAGGACCCCTAGACTTAAGAAGTCGGCATCGTCGAGCCAATTATACGCATTTGAAGAGGCATCGGAAAATGACAGACCTGAGTATGTCAAGGAAGGCTCATCAAATAAGTCATCATTTTGATGCATTGACCCCAGTGGGAAGCCATCGATAGCTTCCAAACCACTTATTTCCTTATTGCTGATACCAGAACTAGTATTCTTATATAAATAACCACCGTCGCCTACTTTGTCCAATTGTTGTTGCTGCTGCGGCCGCCGACGAGTAGCCAGGCCAATGTCGGGCAAGTTGTTATGATTCAGAAGTTCTCCCTTGTCCCAAGTGATTGCGTTATTATGAAGAATAGACATGGTGGCGCGATTGGAATCAGCCTTGCAATGCAGGTTCAGGTCGGCTAGCTGTAGATTGACGGGTTCATCTGCCAAAGAGTACGACATGTTCTCGTGATGCTTGTAGAGTAGAGGAATATAACCTCTCTGTCATGGAAGACGTAAGTAAGTGACGGTGCTATCTGTGTCGTCCTTGAAGATGACAAGCTAGGGACTGAACTACAAGGAACTTGACTTACCAAAGCAGCAACAACTTTCCATTGGCTCTGAATGTAGTCCATGATAGCGATATTTACTTGAATGTTTCGACGTGCCATTTCCCTCACGTTAGTACTTCGACACCACAGAAAAGGAAGCTGAATCGCGCAGGAGCTATAGGCAGCATATCCAGTGAACCCACTTGATAAGAGTTGGACGCCGTTTAACGCAGACTTAGAGATGATATGAGATATTTGCCTCGCATGGTAAAGGGCCTTTTGAGCAGACGCCCTTTGCAACGACTCGTAGGCCATGGGATCGGTTTCCGTTTCCATTTCCGTGTCGGCTTCGGTAGCAGCAGCAGGAGTGTCCGTAGCGTCGGTCGGTCTGATAGAGTGAAGGCAGAACAACGGAATTACACAAGCATGAAGCACAGACATTACTTGGTGGTAGATAATGTGCAGCAACGATACTTGGCTGCGCCTGAGAGATGAGTCTTGCAGAACGTCGTCCAACTCCAGAGAGCTTGGGAGGCTAGTCCGCCAAGCACTAAAGCGCAGGTCCAACTCTTGAATAGTTAGAAGCTTAGCAGTAAATTTGGAATGACTCTTGACTAGTTGGCACACCGTCCTCCTAGAACTACATGTCAGCGCCACGGTCCTGTTGACTAATGTAAACTTCTCGATCACACCAACGAGTGGCCTTACTACATGCTGCTAACGCGTATCATATGTGCATACAAGCTGTCCTCGACAATCTGATTGCCAAAATGGCGGTCCAGATTAGTGTTGCCTAGTGGCTGGAATATTTGCTCATTGCATGGCGTTTTGACCCCGGCAGGGTCTTTCAGCTCCGCTTCGAATTGTTGATAGCAATCGTCGACCTTCGCAAACCGGCTCAGTAAGAAAACAGCCCAGAAGCGCCGTCGGCTCAACTCTGCAGTGATAAAATCACCCACAGTCTGCTCCTGGTTGTTTGAGTAACCAAGCAATGGCTTTCTTCCAAGGCCGAGAATACGTGAGGTGCATTGAGCATTACTCAAGTGGATGGCAGCCCGGCGCCATTGCCCTTGCGCATACCATAACAAAGTAAGATTCACAAGAGTGACAAGGTTCTCCTCTGATGGCGATGCCAATCGTGCAAAGACGAGCCGCTCCGCCTCAGCCGCCAACTCCTCAGCAAAGCCTGAACCAACCGCATTATCGCATGGGTTAGGCTTTTGAGAAAATCTAAGGCATTGTTAAAAAAAGCTATTCTTTGTCTCTCGCCAGCATGCTTCAGGGATGTAGAGCAAGGAGACGCAGGAATGGGAGCGAGGAGGGAGTCACAGGTACCTTGAAGCTAGTGCCATGACACTGAGTGTCATGTGTTTCTCCGCAGAGTCGCAGCTTAGGCAGTCAATGAAGGATGTTCGATGGAGAAGAAGAGAAGCGTTGAAAACGTGGGTGAAGAAGGTGTTCACAAGGTCAAACATGCATGTCCGCGATATCCCGACAGCCGATGACTGATGGCTGTCTGCAGGCAAAGAAGGAATCATAGTCCGAGATGCATCAACATCCCTCGCGAAGAAATCCAAGTGATTGTGCCCAAAGGCGCCTTGAGCTCGATAATCATCGGCCCAGGTGCAATGACGACCAAGGCGCGTACATCTGCGGCAAGAGGGTTGTTCACCGCTGCAACGGATCTTTGCACTTTTAGTAAGTAATGACTCCAGACGTCCGCCAGACCAGAGCATAGTAAAACAAGATGTTGGCACGCAGACTCACTTTTAATGAGCTGCACTGCGTACAAGCAGTTCTTGGGCGGCCAGCACCCCTATGAATTCGAACATTCATTGTGAAGGGAGCGGAATACCTCGACGTTGCAAGAGAAACTTATGAGAACTTGCGGAGGAAATCGTGGCTAACTTTGGTTTTGGACTTCGTAGAGCTCCCCAGCGTGTCTTGGTGGGGCGACGTCGAAGTGATTCGGGTTGATAGTCTATTGTCTCCGGCATCTCCGCTCTAGACCGGATAGCTGGAGTCTGGGGTCGGGGAGCTGAACAGCTCACGTGCCGTGCTAATACCATAATACCCACGGTCACACGTATATTTTATCTTTGAATATACGACGGTTTTCCAGATAGGAAAGTATGATATAGTCAGGCATCTAAAAAGACTGAATAAAACAAGTGTATCGCATAGAGGTATTTATGATCTAAGTACAGGGCTAGGTTACCGGCATCAGAATGATATGGATCTGTGCAACCGTCGACAAGAACACTGCTCAGTGATGCCTTCTATTGCGCCACAAAATGTGGTGCCGAGATCCAAATGCAAAATGATAATTGGAATGCCTAAGTCGTTGCCTCTAGTTGTGAGCTGCTTCCTTCGCGAGTTCCTCCTGATGCCACATGTTTCCTATCGAACCCCTTCTCCCCCAAGGTCGTCCCGCTTACTACCACCGGTTCAGCAGCTAGAGGAGTTACCATCAACATTGCACGAGGCACACATAAGCATATCGACGAGTCTTACCTGTGAGAACGAAGTACATACGGGCTGGCTTATTGGAGTAATTTGTCCACCCATGTATTGTGCCCCGCTGGACGCAGGTATCCCCGGCCTTCATTTCCACTTGCACGCCATCATCGAGATGACTTTGACAAGTTAAAAACAAACTACTGCTTTGAAGTCAACATCACACTCACCATGTGATTTCACCTTGATGCAGGATGCCAAAGTCCAAAGATTCTGTGCGATGAAAAGCCTAGAAGAAGCGTTCTGTCAGAGCATTCAGCCGCCAATGGAGCAGGTATGCTGCATACAGTCTCTGTATTTGGGGGAAAGTCCACGACCCTCAAAACAACGCCGTTCTGATTCGCCAAATTGGTTGTTCTCTGCCTGATAGGGTCCTGCCATTCATGCAACGTCGCTGGAAACTCGTGGGTTTCGTACAAGACCGCAAATTTGCACTTGATGGATGTCGGCAGGCAACTGATTGTGTTGTCATCTACTACTATCGACTTGCCATCTTGGCTGTGGCCTGTGACAATACGCCTGGGATCCGGAAAAAGAGACATGTTGCAAAAAGAATCTGAACCTAGGCAGGCAGTTCCTTCGAACAATGATCTGTTTATACAAAATAAAACATCGGAAAGAAAGAACAAAATGGCGGGGCTTTGCGAGAGGGCATGTTGTTGAATTTCAACAAAGGCTGAATAGTCTTGGAAGCCGACTATCCACAATATCCCGGCCTTGCAATCTAGATATGCCGGTTATGCATGGTAAATACCCTGACGTTTGAATTGGATATCTGGGTTCGTGGGGTGAATTTCCCGATTCTGCAGGTAGATTTCCCGATTCTGCATGATGAATAGTCCGGATGCTGAATATTCTAGTGTTGCAGGACAAAGCTTAAGAAGTGGACCCTGTCACTGACTGTTACAATCACAACAGGGAGACAAGTCAATGCCTTCAAATAAGTCCATTGAATTCGCACCCACCGGGCCAAGAAATATCCTATCAATAAAATCGTTCGAGAGCCAACGATATCACGACAATGAGTCCAACTCCTGAAGTACCCGCAAACTCGCCCTTCACTTTACATAACATTCCGTTCGGGGTAATATCGACATCTTCTAATCCAACCCCTCGCTGCGCCAGCGCTATTGGTGACCATGCCATCGATCTCGGTATCCTCTTTCAAACAGCGGAACCCGACATCATGTTAGGCAAACCAGCACCTTACCAAGATTTCGAAGAAGTCTTCAGGAAGGTCAGTGCTTCAGCGGCTTTTCTAAGACGTAGACTGCTCATGCCACAAGATAGCAAACCCTCAATGCCTTTGCAGGGCTTCCCTCTGGCCTCAGATCCAATGTTCGCAGGTTTATTCTGGACTCTCTACTCAACAATACCGTACCATTCGAGGCATTCCTACCGCTAGACACAGTGAGGATGCATATGCCAATGCAGATAGGTGGCTATTCAGATTTCTTTTGTTCACTTGAACATTGCCAAAATGTGGGTTTAACCAGCGATATCCCTGGGCAAGGTTAATCATTTTACAGTGCTCTCCTATGACTGGGGGAAACATTCCGAAGAACTTCTATTACTCGCCCTCTGTATACAATGGGAGAGCTTCAAGCGTTGTGGTGTCTCCGGAACCTATTCGACGGCCCAAAGGCGTCATGTACGACACTGGCGGGAAAGAGGGCAATCCAGTTTACGGAGCGTCTTTAAAAATGGATTTTGAGTTGGAAATAGGATTCTTCGTTTCGAAGCCGGTTCCCTGGGGTCAATTATTGGATATCCAGAATGCACGGGACCACATTTTTTGGTTTTGTTGTACTGAATGACTGGTCGAGCAGAGACCTCCAAGCCTACGAAATGACTCCATTGGGGCCATTCCATTCAAAAGGTAAGGTATCAATGAGTGTCACGAATTCGGGCTTAGACGACAGCTGACGCTGAACATTTCATGCAGGGTTTGCCACCAGTATCTCACCTTGGATTGTAACACTCGAAGCACTGGACCCTTTCGCTTGTGAGCCAAAATACAATCATGACTCCACTACATTCGAGCATCTCACATGGCATGATCGCGCCAAGGGCACTTTCGACATTAGTTTGACTGTAAAGCTCATACGTAGGTCTTACATGAAGGCATACGTCGCACTGCTAAAACACTGACCAGCGAGAAAATAGGGAACGGCATTACCTACGATGTTGCCGAAAGTAATCTGCGCTATATGTACTGGACACCTTATCAACAGATTGTACATCACGCAGCAGGAGGATGTGGATTGAAAACGGGTGACCTCCTTGGAACAGGAACCATCTCGGGCGAGGTACGTGACCCTGATAGAGTGAACCCGGTGCGGATGCTAAACGAAGATGCAAAAGAAAGAAGGTGAGCTAGGTTGTCTGTACGAGGCCACACAAGATGGCAACTCAAAATTGCAATTCGATGATGGATCAGAGTTAGGGTACTTGGAGGACAACGACGAGATAATCCTTGAGGCGTGGTGCGGCGACGGTGAAGGTGGCCGTGCAACCCTCGGATTTGGCCATAGCAGAGGCAAGTTATTGCCTAGCATTTAACAGTTCAACGCAACGTTTCCCAGTCTAGAGAGATAGAAAGGAAGCACAGGGCAAAACGCGCGGGCGAGAGCTTTCAAGTCGTCACAAATGATGACAACGACGCAGTCTCAAGTCACAAAACTTGAGATGAACTTCAATATAATTAGCCATTAGCCGATGATCGTCAACAGTTGAAGATAATAGCAAGGGAGACATGGACTTACCAGAGCGCTGAGGGTGAGAGCTGAGTTCACGAGCTGAATTCACGACGGCGAAGGAAGAAATAAAACAACAAAACAATAGCTGCCGGCTGCCAGCCGCCGGCTTTCATTCATTAACTTACTGTTCACCTTCTGTTTAATCTACAGCGAGACTTTGGCTTTCAATAGCTGAATGGCTTTACAGCGTTTATGTGCTCCATGTGCTCCTTATTGGTAGAAGGCGAAGAAGTTATCATAGCCGAATTCTGCGAATCTCCCATCTGCAGGGACGATACTCAATGTGTCACTATGCATGCTCTAAAGCAAGCTAACGCTCTTTGGTAGAAACACAGCACCAATCGTACTTAGATCTTCAACTTCCATCACCGCAGAGTTCATTTGTCGATTCAATACATTTCCTTTCTCTTTATTATGTCTTTCATCTAATATGAACAACTAACTATTTATACAATGGCCACATATGCGTGCCAACCCTAAATCTCTCCTACCAGCCCACTCCCCTCGCGGCCCTGACTGGCAATGTCACGACGCGACCTTGACCGTGCATTTTCTGCAAGACGCTGTAGAGCATGGTTCTTCGCAGAAACCGCTGGTTTCCATCTCCCGTCAGTCGCAGTAAGTTCTTGCCCCTGCCATCGTCTTCCACCGATCCCAGGACGTTGATGTCCCCGAAGATGAGGAGGCCGCTTCTCTGTCGACTGAACATCACATTGAGTCGACGCTTATCCGTCGTAAAACCTGGGCCAACTGTTTGTGTGGTACCCATGATGACCACGATGATGTCGGCTTCACGACCCTGGAAAGAGTCGATAGTGGCGGCTGGTGGCATGTCAAGAAGGACCAAATGCCTCGGGTCCTTGCGGCGGCGCTCGATGAGCTCGACATTAGCTTTATAGGGACTAATAATCGAGATGCTGGAGGCGCGGACACGACCTGCAGACCTCATAACCAAGTCGCCGAGAAACTCCAGAGCATTCTCAACCTGGTCTGGGTTCCTCTTTGACTTGGTCACCTCATCTACAAGGCAGGTCGTTTCTTGGCAGTGCATAAACACCTCCCTGAGGGAACCGGCAGGCGACGGGCGCAATTGACGGAATCTCGTGAGTAGATACCTTTCCAGAGCCTGACCAACTCCGTGGTTCACAAGATCGCTGCTCGAGCTGTAGCTAAAAGGCAGGTCGCTGTAGACCTCTCGATGGCAGAGATCGAAGAGTCCTCTGGCCATTCGTAGCTGGACTCGCAGACGGAAGGTTGGCCAGCCAGATGCTCTAAAGAACTCAAGTGCAGAGATTCTCGCATCACCACCCAGTCGGTTGAGATGGTTACCATCGCTATCCTTCTCGTCCTCTCGGGTCATGTTGGCCGGGCAAAACTGCCGATCATCGCCACCCAAGGCGCATGGCAAAAGAGTGTTGCCCCATACACAGTATAGATCCGGGCGGCTGACGTTGCCCGCCTCATCTACCGCGATGCCCTTGGCCTTTTCTTTCCAGATCTTGAAGTCACCCTGGCATGAAAGCGCCGGTGTCGTGCACAGGATGTCAACTGACTGCAAGAGAGTGTGAAACATGTTCTTGATCGCGTCCTTGTGCACCATTGGGCCGTTTTCGTACTCTTGCCAGCTTATGGCTCCTGTGGCTACAGCACGAAGTCACACGCATACTTCCGACTGGTCGAGTCTGTATTGCACTGCGTGAATGTCCGGGTGGTCGTCTTCGTGGAGGTCACGGACGGCTTTGGAGCGTAGGGCCATGAGAAGCCAGAAAGAAGGAGAGAGATGCAGCCTCCAATTGGAATCACTGATCCAGGTTCTGGGCGCCGCCTTGTCGCCAATGCGAGGGTCCTGCAGGGTGTTGATGAATGCATCATATTCATCCTCGGGTTTATATCCGCGCATGACAAAGGTGCGCCGGGCTCGCGTCTTGTCCCCCGATGGCTTGCCCTCGTTGCGACGCTTGGTAACGCTCTGCGATATGAGGTCCAATCGCTTGGCAAAGTTGTCGGTCGCAACGTTAGTTGGCGCTGCGGCAAAGATGTTGCCGAGAGTTGCTGCCATGGAGAGGGCGATGACGGCTAGCACTGTTGTCTTTCCAAAGCCAGGGGGCTGAATAGCTCTTCTAGTTAGCACCTAGTTATAGAGACAGTAGAGACAGTACAGACAGTAGAGGTAAAAGCAGAATGGTATCAGAAACATAAAAGGAAGATCACTTACCGCTGCCACGAGAACAAGGCCGAGGTACCTTTTGGTCAAATACTTGGTGAGACGCACACGGTCATTAGGCAAGATCTCTTCGACCAGGGCGTTGACATGCCTCTGGGGAAGATCAATGAGGTTGACAACGGGAAGGCTGCATGGCGGCATCTCTGCTTGGGGTTCGTCATCTTCCTCCAGCTGTGCCTTTGCCATGGCTTCGGTGAGCTGGTTGGCCTCTTCATCGTTCTTTTTGGGGACGAGGACTTTGTAGAAGCCATTGCCGCGTACCAGAGCTCGGTGGAGGTCCATCTTGAGCTGGAGCTCCCCAGAAATCGGCGGCAAGGCCATTCGACCGTCCTCTGTCATTTTTTCAAGCACATTATATGGCTTAGTCTGTGTGCCGAACCAGTTGACGGCCTCAATTTTGCGCTTATAGTCCCTAAATAGGTCGTTGTTGAACTGCAAAGAGACGCAAGTCCAGCTGTCGCGGTCTTGTCGCTGCGCAATGTCGGCACTCCTGCGATTTTCAAAGGCCTTGACCTCAAAATCGGGACGGCGATCGATTTCTGTTCGACTGGGTCTCTGAACCTGAAGAACGAGGTCGTCAATGTAGGCTGGATGCTTAGCCATGCTGAAGTTCTCTGCAATTCGTGCGTTCCATTCCGCAGGAAACATGTCATCCTCATTGTTAAAGAGTCGAAGTGTCAAGGACCCTGAGGTTATAAGTCGAGACCATGGCTGACGGTACAAATCAAGAAACTGCATCCCAAGAGACAAGATAGCGTAGAGCTCTTTGCAATCTTGCGGATCTCCATCATCTGGGCTGATGAAGTAAGCTCGAAAGAATATGTTACCAATCTCTTCAGAAGCTTTGTGAATCCACATGAAATCCTGTACCTGGGATTGTGTAAGCGCGGCGAGATGCTCGTTGTCATTATCGAAGCTCCAAGCAGGTGCAAACTGGATACCCTTGTTCTTTGAGATAATGTCATCATATCGCTTGTAAGACCAGAAGTGTTCTTCGCCATATGGGTAACGAAACGGCGGTGGCAGATCTTGACACCAATTTGTATGTACTGCATTTGACGGAGCAGCAACAACAAAAGAAAATTCTCGTTGTTGAAGAACGTCCACCAGAGTCTTACCAGCGCACATTGGCTCATTGTGGTTGATGATTGCCTCGACTTTTGTGCCTGGGTCAGCAAAGGGTATCCCAAATCTGTCGACTGTGCTGTAGGTGCCTGGCTCCAGATACACATTGAGTCTGCAGAACTTCTTGTCGGAAATGGGCATAGCGGCAAGCAGCGAAAGAGTGAGTTCTTCAACGAGAGAATAGGCGCTGCTGGGAAATACAACCCGGATCAAGTGTGTCTTAGCTGGAACAACATGGGATCGACCTCCATGTCTGGATACTGTGAGTATGATTTGTTAGCTATATATAGGCCTTTCCTACTCTTACGAGGGAACTCTCAATAGTATAAATGAGCATACTTACCTGTGTGGCACATGCCAAAACCATCTTCCTCAAGATTGGGTCCGAAGGGAACCTCAATGGTGAATCCAAACCAGGAAGACTTTTGAGTCTCATTGTGGACGTGGATGGTGATGTCGAAGGGAGTCTCAAAGCCCAGCCCTTTACCGCCGAAAATGTTCATGTCAAGTAACAAAGCGCTTGACTTCCAATAATGAGCCTTGGGTACCGGGGTTCTTTCAGTTGCCGTTGATTGAGACATACTGAAAAAAAAAGAAAAAAAAAAAAAAAAAAAAAAAAAAAAAGGTTTCCTTCTCCGAAGAGTAAGGAAATCAAGAGACACGAGAACTTCAAGGTAGAAACTGCCGGCGGAAAGACGTCTAACTTCAATGAAGTGGAAGCTCGAAGACGAGATCAGGTTGCCACAAGAGACAACAGCAGCGAGAAAAAGTAAACTGTGATACCATTAGCCATTAGCCATTAATCCTCCTCTCTAAAATATCACACACAGTTGCAACAGGAGACGAGGGGGTTTCGACTTACCGAAGGGACTGGATCAAAAGATCGAGGGCTGGGAGCAGATAGTGATATGGAGGAAGGCAAAGGAAAGAAGAGGAGGAGGAAGAGGTGGAAGTAATAAATGCGGGCGAGGGGGTCAGGTTGAATTCGCAACTGTGCGCAATGGTTGCCAGCTGCGAGTTGCTGGCCGCCGGCCGAGATTCACTTACAGCTCACTTTGTGGTTAATCAGGGTCAAAGCTAAGAAAGAGCTGAAACCCTAGACGCCACCTGATATGCCCTGTTCGGCTTCTGTATATTTAGATATATATGCTCCAGTTACTCTTGTGCTGTTTCATAATGGAAGTAGAAGCAATTATTGCCATGTACCAAGAGCGCCAGATATATATATAGTGGCCACTCTTCTGCCATCATCTGGCCCAAGTCCAAATTGCACACCTTTTCGTGCGGAAAGAATTACAGCACACACTACACGACTGGACACGGACTAGCTGGAGAACTGCTGACCACAAACGAGATTCAAGGGTGAAGGGTTTTGCACCTTTATTATTGAGATGTGGCCCTTAGCGACATTACTGGGCATGTCAGATAGCTGGCAGTTGGCAGGCGGCCGACCTTTTTAGCTATTGAAGTCAATTAGAGCGACATGTGTGAGGCAAAGTATATCGTCGCCAATCTCATACAGATATGTAGTGGCAGACCAGCGATGTTACTGCCAACACCTTGAGCGAGCTACCCACTCCGAACCGCCAATAAGCCTCTTGTTTCTCTCACATTGTATCGTACGATGCAGTAGTAGGTCCAACTTCAAACTCATCAAGGCGAAACTTTAGAGAGAGCTCTGCCTCCAATATTCATTGTATCCTTTCCCAAGCTTGTTCGGGAGTTTCGTTCTCCATCTTGCGGACCTTGAGAGAATTTAGGGGGTTACCTGCTTGCACGTGCCATAAATTTCAACTCTTTACTCCTTCAAATGAGAAACAAAAAAAAAAAAAAACGTACGCAGCGGCGGGTCGTTCTACCCTCGGCTCCAAATCTTCTCTCACAAAGCGCAGCACCAGCAGCCAATTCTATAGAATGGCGTTTCACTGACAGCGACAGTTGGCAGACAGCCGGCAAGAGTTAAACATGATCAACCGGCACAATCTACAGCAGATCGATCTGAAGACGCGCTTCTTCAGCGAATGACATTAATTGCTGTGCGTTAGTCAGTTACACTACTCTCTTCTCTACTTATATCTTGTCATCTGCCACCTCATGAAGACGTCCCTCTTTCTCTTCCTATTCATACCTCCCTCCTCTTTTAAGGAGGAGGCTTGTCCCCCTATCTCGGAGGGGGAAAGTTCTTTTCCTCATCTCATCAGAGTTGGGGGTCTCTTCTAGACAGAGACTATTCTCCCTTTACATTTCGGAGGAGGGATTCCAATCGTTCCCCTTACATTTCGCAAGGGGGAATGTCACTAAGCCCATCTCTTCGGAGAAGGCATAGTCTTAGAGTACATCATTTCCTTTACACTTCGGAGGAGGGAATTTCTCTTCCTCATCTCATCTGAGTGGGATCTCTTCGAGGAAGAGACAAGTCGTTCCCTCTTATCTTAGGAGGAGGGAACGCAAAAATCTTTGGAACTCGCTTTTTTCTTTCTTCTCTCTCTTTTCATTGCTTCGCTGGGGCTTGCCCTGGTAGCGAAGAAGAAATGTTGAAAGCGAGAATGCAGCC
This sequence comes from Trichoderma asperelloides, assembly GCA_021066465.1. Taxonomy (NCBI): domain Eukaryota; kingdom Fungi; phylum Ascomycota; class Sordariomycetes; order Hypocreales; family Hypocreaceae; genus Trichoderma; species Trichoderma asperelloides. The sequence continues at coordinate 867 of JAJKFY010000328.1, read as the reverse complement.
TTCTTTCATGTCTCCAGAGACATGTCCGCCACACTACTGGCCCTTATTTGCCCTGATGATTGATCAGATGGATGTACGCAAGCTTATTCAGTCCCATCACCGCCTACTAAGCAAATTCGCTATCGGACATTTCTTCACAATTCACATACCGGCAGACTAAAACGTAGCTGACAGGTATGCCTCTACAGGCTGGCCCTTCGCCCTCCCACATCTCATTTGCCATTCGATCACACAGTCAATTTGGTAAGAGCCTCGTTGGTAGAGTTCTCAAATTTTGTTTCTTTCACCAATAGCTATGTTCTCTAAAAAAAAATGTCGCGCCAAGCCTTTGCTGAGAGAATATATTGATCTAGATTGTTGAAGCCACCTGATATCTATCTTCTCCTCTGCGCCGTCTGCGACCTGGCTTCTGCTATGATTTTTTTTTCCCGACCAACAGATGCTCCAACACTCGCGTACCAACTACTCAACGAGGTGGAAGTACCACACAACTAGGTATTTAGCCCCCAAGTCTCGGCCCCCCTGTATAGATCTGGTGAGGAAGAGAACGGGGAGCACATCGCTGACCAGTCTTCAGTAAAACTACCGCAGCATCGTCTAGCCCTGCAACTCACTCACCAATATATCCCGTCATAAGATTCTCTTCAGAATTGATATCAACCAGACAGCCACGGATGCAGCTGACAGGCACCATCACCTCTCGAAAAAGAAAGATTGTATGCAGTAAAAAATTGTTACATATTTAACGAGACACTGGCCGCATCCAACAGTAGTAGAGGCAGTAAAGGTGGTAGAGGTAGTAGAGGTAGTAGAGGTAGTAGAGGTAGTAGAGGTAGTAGAGGTAGTAGAGGTAGTAGAGGTAGTAGA
>JAJKFY010000327.1:139065-162213 GCA_021066465.1 Trichoderma asperelloides | reverse complement strand
TCCCAGAGTCAAGCCAATGAGAGGCAGATTAGTAGTTGGGTGGGTGACCACCAGCGAACACCGGCTGTTGTATGTTTCTTCTTTTTGCTTTTCTTTTTGCAATCTGTTTTCTATGACTTACAACCGCTGGATGTAAACAGCTTCCAAACATACCTGACCTAATAGAAAACCTAGGAGTGAGTACAGAATGAAATCACTGTATAGAATGCATAACTTTGGGAGTGCTGATAACAAAGACAACTTTTCGTGTCAGGCCGCAATAGTTTGTGTGAGGATATATTAGTGGCGAGTTGAATCTGCTGTCAGACGTATGTGAGTTTATGAGTCCGACGTACTACAGCATGGCATTTGACCTTTGGATTAATCGTGAAGTTGATACTGTTTGTCCCATGACTGGATGCAAAACCGTCTCAGAGAAACTGTTACACACCGCGGAGACCTCATATAAGTCTAAGCTATCGGAGATTAGTAGCTACTGGGAACCACGGACTCATGTATGCTGACTCTTTTGCTTACCATTGCCCTAAAAAACTCGTTTCTTGCAATCATTATAAGTAAGCATTGGGCGCTTTCTGGCACATACGACCATATATAATGGAAAATTCCGGTCCCACCGAGTTCTTTTCTCGAATTTAATGTCTTCCATTTTATGCATTTCGAGACTCTAAATTTGGAGTCATACAATCCCGTTGTTGGTTGTCAAAAACCCCCACCCTAAGGCGCTCGTCAGCCGTTTAGGCCTCCACCCACAACGAAAATGGAGCCCCTGTTGGCTCGCTAATACTACATATAATCTTTGAAGAACCCACCACCCAAGGCCTAGCTCAAGCAGCAAGCACTACGCCGAAGTTGACGTTTGACAGGCTAATCGTAACTCACGTCTCTTTCTTTGTTTAGCCCCGTCAAATCGGATCAAAGCCAGCTTTGAATCAGCCAGGATTATGGCTCAGCTTGAGACAGAGTAAGTCGGGCCTCCACGTACAGACATCCAAACATCGAGGGCAATACCTGGCAGGGGCTTCAATGGTCATCGCCGTACAAGTACAAGTGGCTAAACAAAAATGACTTGACACCAGCTTTCCGCCAATCCGTGCTTGCATTTTCGACATGGACGGGCTTCTCATCAACTCGGAAGATATAATCACTCAGTCTACGAACCAGCTGCTAGAAAAGTACTCAAGACCTGCTTTGACTCGGTCGGTTCGGGCCCAGCTCATGGGCATTCCAGATTCGACAAATGGCGATGTATTCCACAACTGGGCAAAGCTACCCATCTCTCGCGAGCAGTTTGCTCGTGAGTCGAGTCAACAGATGCACATGCTTTTCCCAAGCTGTGAGCCGCTGCCTGGTGCGGAGAAGCTTCTGTCGAACCTCAGCCGTGCACGCAGTGCCTCTCTAGGTGACAAGATTGAGCTGGCATTGGCGTCCAGCACGAAGAGTCGCAGTTATGAATTGAAAATGTCAAGGCCGGAAACAAAACGGCTGCTCGACTCCTTCCAGCCTGGTAAACGAATTCTGGGCGACGATCCAAGAGTGCCAAAGGGTCGGGGCAAGCCGGCTCCCGACATGTATTTAGTCGCCCTGCAGTCGCTAAACTCGACAACGGCTGGCGCTGAAAGAAGGCCCATCTTGCCTAGAGAATGTTTGGTCTTTGAAGATAGCGTCATTGGAGTAGAAGCTGGGAGGCGGGCTGGGATGAGGGTTGTTTGGGTGCCGCATCCAGATTTGGCGGTCGAATATCAGGAAAGACAAAAGCTTGTACTGGCTGGAAGGACGGGGTTGGTCGAGATTGGAGACAGCTGGCAATTGGGGGAGGTTGACGATGGCTGGGCTGAATGTATATCGAGCCTCGAACAGTTTGATTACAACAAATACGGCATTGTTGTGCCGCTCTAGCTATTTCTCTTGAGAGGCGAGGACTTTCAACTGGTATATATACATAAATTACCGTCTCTGGGATGTTGAATACCATTTTACCATCATATTAGCATGTTCACAAGGTTTATGCCGTGGGAGCTGTTTTCATTTCAAATGGCCATAGTCTACAAATTGTATAGGGATAGCATGTCATTTTTATTCTTCACCTCAAGATAAAATCCAACCCTAATGTTATATCCACGACAAAAACCGCTACAATCTCTTGGCCAAGCTCTGTCCACTGTCTTCCATCGCCTTTCCGTACTTCTTGAGTCGGATCGCATTGACGCTGATAAACCCAGTGGTGTCCTTTGGAGAGAAATCGCCAATCTCGTCCATGGAGCTTTCGCTGGCATCGTAGAGTTTGGCAGTGTCAGACCAACGCCCGAGAACGCTAAAGGAACCCTTGAAAGCTCGGCATCTTACGGACCCATTCACATCCTCTTGCGAGGCAATGATGCTCTTGGACAGAAATGCGCGCTCCGGTGAGAAGTAGAGGCCATTGTACAGCAATTTTGCGTAGTTGAAGGTGACAAACTGATCACGAAGCGCGCGGACCTCTCGATCCAGCACGAGACCTTCCAAGTCAACGTGCGCGGCTCGCAGCATGGTCAGACCGGGTGTCTCGTAGCAGCCGCGAGATTTCAGTCCTATGAAGCGATTCTCGACAATGTCAAGACGGCCGACACCGTTCCTACGCGCGATGGCGTTGGCGGTCAGGAAAAGCTCAACCGAGTCCGTAGCGACCTTGTTTCCGCCCTCGTACTCGAGCTTGACGGGAATACCTTTCTCAAAGGTGACGGTGAAGTCTTCAGGCTGGTCAGGGGCCTCTCGCGGATCCACAGTCAGCTGCCACATGTTATCCGGAGGACTGGTGCTTGGGTCTTCCAGGATGCCGGCCTCGTAGCTGTAGTGGGCCAGATTCTCGTCCATGCTCCACGGCTTGCTCTTTGTGCTCCTGACCGGGATGTCCATCGCCTTGGCGTAGTCGAGCAGGTCGTTGCGGCCCTTGAACTTGTTGTAGAAGACGGGGTCACGCCACGGCGCAATGACGGTGATGGAGGGCTGGAGAGCGTAGAAGGCGAGCTCGAAGCGGACTTGGTCGTTGCCCTTGCCTGTGCATCCGTGCGACACGGCGAAGCAGCCTTCCTTTTGCGCAATGGCAATCTGTGCCCGAGCCGTCACGGGACGAGCCAGCGAGGTCCCCAGAAGATAGACATTCTCGTAGATGGCGTTGCACTGGATGGCGGGGAAGCACTGCTCTTCTATGAACTGCATGCGGGCGTCAGCGATGATATGACTCTCTTGATCTGCTCAGAGACTCTCTCGTGATGAGAGTGCTTACCTCTCGGCGGAGATCCTCAATGTAGACCTTGCTGGCGCCAATCTTCAGAGCCTTCTCTCTGACGGCGTCGAAATCCTCTTCCTGGCCAATGTTGGCTGTAAAGGTGATGACTTCGTATCCTTCTTCCTAGAACGCATTTCGTCTCAGCCCATGTGCGCCAACCACGAAAGCCGTGTCGGTCACTCACCAGCAAGTACTTTAATATGCAGCTCGTGTCTAAGCCGCCAGAGTAAGCGAGGCAGACCTTTTGTTTCGCCATCCTTCACGGGTTTAAGGGCTCAAGGGTTTGTAGCGACTCGTGATGTGGCAGATGGTGGTGGCGCTTGTAAGAATGAACGACTCCGAAGAAACGGCACAAGTGAGGGGAACGAGAGCGGGTGGTCGGGGGCCTTCTTGAATAGACGAGGTCAAGATGGGGGTGGGTCTTGTTTATTGTCATGACGTATCACCATTATCCATTACTTGTTGGTTGGACGCTGTTTGTTGTTGGTCCGCAAGCTGTGCCCAACAGCTATTGAAGACTGGAGCCCATGCAGGCAGATACAACCAGGGGGTGAGTGAGTGACAACAAGATACCCCAAGAGGAGGAATGCGGGCTTTGCAACGGCAATAGATACGACCTGAGTGAGGGGAAATGCCACATGTGTATGTTGTTTGTATGCATGTATGTACATTCATTCACACATGCATGTCCGTACATATGCATGTGCATGTGCATGCATGAATGCTGCATACAAGCGAGGCGAAACTCGAATCCTTCTTCTACGCTTGCTACGCTTACACATGGCAGAGTGAATCCTCCGTGGGGAGGCTTACACAGGCCGTGACTCTCTGCCATGCCGTTACACCAAGCAGGGCAAAGGATTAGGCAAATGACTGCAATGGGGACAATCATTGCAATTTACATTTATCAACGCTTGGATTAAAGTGTAAACTAAAACAATATTTCACGGTGCCAGTCTACATGCATCCCGCGGGAAAAGAACCGTCTCGCGAATATCATTCAGACCCAGATATCCCTGCACAAGTCGATTCAGCCCAACTGCAAGATGCGTCAGTACTGCTGCTTGGACGATTAAAAAATTGCGGTGAATGGCATTCAACTTACGCCCAAAACCGCCCCATGGCGGCATCCCAATCTCGTGCGCTTCAGTATATGGCCGCCACCCGGGCGAATCTGGATCGATGGGATGCGCGCGATTTGTAAAGGCCGATCGCACTTCTTTATAGGAGTGAAGCAGCTGGCAGCCCGTGACAATCTCCTGTCCGCGCAGGATGATGTCGAAAGAATTCGTCGTTGCGTCGTCCCGTCCCAGTGAAGAGACATTGCACGGACGAAGGTGCTTTGGAAAGTGGGTTACTATGAATACATCCGTGGTTGAGTCCAGAGGTGACTGCTCGCTGGCAAAAAGCTCTCCCAGCAATGCCTCTTCCTCTCTCCTGAATCATTCATTGCATTATTAAGAATATTCAACACTTTGGCATGGTTTGTCATGATGAGTACATGTACATACGTTAGGTCTTCCTCGACGTGAGCCTTCCTGCCGAGCTGATTACGGAGAATCGCTTTGGCTTCATCAAATCGTACGCGTGGCAGCTTGCCATTCTTATCCAAGCCCAACTTGAAACTCCCGGCGGCAGGATAGAGTCGTTGTGCAGCTGTTGTGAGTTTGGCGTACTTGTCATGTTCTTGCAAGGACCGCAAAAGGAACACCAAGAGACTGTCGGCAAGCTCGAGAATCTCAGTCCAGTCATTTTTGAGCGCAAACACGAGTTCAAGCATTGTAAACTAGATTATATGTCAGAGGATGCCCTGTACATTCACACAATCAAGGGGGAAGGGCACCAGACCTCTGTCAAATGTCTTCCATCACTCTTTGGCTCTCGACGGAACACGGTATGAATGTCATACACCCGTTCAAGATCTGCAGCGAGTGACATGCCCAAATGCACCTCGCCCGTTGGTGCCAGCATCGCCTGTCTGCCGAGATAGTCGAGATAGAAGTGATCCTCCTCCTCGGCGGGGAACTCGTAGCCCACGAATGCTGGCGTCGGGATGTAGTGGAAGTCGTGGGTTGCCAAGTACTTGACGGCCAACTGGTGCACCGCCGAGAAGAGCTTGAAGATTGCCGCAGTGGCCGCAACTCGGGCGTCCAACAGTCTGTTGTCGAGTCTCTGATCCAAGAGGAGAATCCGCTCATCCGGCGAAGGCAGAGTCTCTCCAGGGGCTCCATGCAGCTTTAGGTTGCCTGAGAGATTGGCCGTTGCTTCGGACAGTATGGTCAGTCCAGACACCTGAATATCAACATCAACGCAACCCATCACGTATGACGAGACGCGAACAAGCGATTCAAGGGTCAGGCGTTGAGCCGTGGCAAAGATGGCGGGATCCGCGCAGCCTGTATTGTCCAGCCTGCATTTGAAGAATTGGCCATTCTTTCTTAGAAGAAATGCAATTGACCCGCTTTCTTCAACGGGACAAATGCTATGAACACGGCCGGTAAGGGTGGTGTCTTGATCTTGACCACCCGTGTTTGAATAGCTGCCCATGGCCTGGAAGCTGTTTGCTGGCAGCTTGGCTGCACCCAGGTAAGAAGTATGAAGAGAGTTGGAATTGTGAAAAGACTTACATGTACTCTTCCAATATGGCCGGCCTGAGGACCAAGATTATTGACGAAACTTGACGGGACCTCGATCCCTGGTGGTGGGATTTGACGACGGAAAAAAAAAGAGGTTGTTGACACTGGAACGGACTCTTGGAGAAAAAGGCGTCATGCGCTTTTTTGGTCTTTAATTGTGTTCAATGCAAGAATCCTGCAAGGCATTCAGCGTAATAGACCTTTGCCGTCTCCAGCAGAGAGAGACAGGAGCATGACGAAGATTCCGTAAAACTATATATCCATTATGTAAACTTGATACTAATATTACATTATCAACAATCAAATTCTGAATAAACCATTCTCATACGCAATTTGTAAATTTCCATATTAATAAATATTATAATTGAGGGCTTGAAGGCTTGTGACAACGACGGAAGCAGGGGTATGTGTTGTGTTACAACGAAGGATTCAAAGGATCAAAGCCTGCAGTGCAAATAAGAAATACCAATCAAAGATCATCTGAACTAGCCAAAGCGCTAGATCCCACCACCCCACACTCCCTGATCCTCCAGAATATCCACCGTCTTAGGAGTTGTGCTTGATGTATCGGTACATGGACATGCCTAGGATGATGACCTCCTCCTTGCATGCAGCATATTCAAGGGCTTGCTCCACCCCCAGTGCTCCATAAGCTCGTTCTTCTCCCCGAAGCGTCTTCGCATTACCCGAAATCTTGCTAGAGTCTTCATTCATTCATTTTTTTTTTATCATCGTTTATTCTTTGTGTGAACGAGTCTTTGGCCATAGTGCAATCAAGGGAAACATGGAACACATGGCTCTAGAAGTTATCAACTATCAGCGCTTGCTGGAACGAGACGACAATGAGATCAAGAGGCTGACCAGCATCTGTTCCAATGCCGGGCTCTTCTTTTTGGACCTGAGGGGACCGGAAAGCAAAGCTCTGCTGGCAGACTTGCAGCCCATCATTGACGCCCAGCGCAACTTCTTTGGGCAGAAGCCTGAGATGAAACTGCCGTACGCGAGCCCTCTCGACGGTCGAGGGTAAGATATCCCGTTTCTCATAGTCACAAGGTAGTAGAATTAACCAGTGAATACCTGCAGATACGACAGTTTTGACGAGATTTTCGTGCAGAGACTCAAGGTTTGTTTGTAACTTGCAACTTGTAACTTGGATAGAAACTTCATGTACAGCGGCTCAACTGCTATTACCCCATAGTTATCTCGCGAGGAGCAGATCCAAGGCAGCCTTGCCCTGCCCAAAGACCTGCAAGCGGTTGAAACCAAAGTCAACAACGTGTCCTCCAGAATCGATGCTATTCTTCGCGACATCTCCATGCTGCTCTGCCAGAATTTGGACCCTCCCATTTCGACCAAAGTTGTGGACGATCCGAGCAGCACTGGTCTGAGTAACTTGTGTCTGGGTATATCTGCTGCGAAAGCTGGAACGCCGGTGATGGGTGAGCATTTGGATGAGGACCTCTTGACGATTACGTTCTACGATGAGTCTTTCCTCGAAGTGCTGGACAGGCAAGCACAGACGTGGAAACTCGTTGATGTGCTAGAACACTTGCCCATTGTGAATGTTGGTGATAGATTCCAGAGCTTTTCTAATGGTCGGCTGCATGCGCCTCTGCATCGAGTCAAACAGACACCAAACCAGATAGATCTCATCATGTATGATTTGGATGCAAGTATACAGCAGGTGTGCTGATGAATCAAAGACGGATTGATTTCTGTGGTTGGATTGCATTAGGTATCTAGATGTAGGAAGCTTTTCTGAAGATGGATTTCGTGCTGCAGCAAGTCTCAATCTGTGAAAGAGTCGCAGACACTAGGAACGAGTACTTTTGAATAAAGGTATCTATATTGCGTGAATAATGGCCATGCGCACATCCGCTTTTGACACGAAAACACTGAAATTCTAGCCAGCATCGGCCACAGCTTTTATAACCTCTACATACATACTCTAAAATACTGCTACTGCGGTGGTAACCACTCATGCCAATATCTTTTCAATTTCCGTCCGTCCATACTCGTAACCGCCTACAAAATCACACGACTTGACGGGATCTGAGCTGAGCTCTGCCAAACAAGCCTCAAATCCCACCCTCTTTCGCTCAATGACTTCGCACAGGTAACTTCTGTCCCCCTTAGCCAGCAAAGATTCGTCCGCAGCCACCAACATTTCCATGTCGAGAAAAGCGCGAGCCAGACCTAGCAGGAATGCCCCGTTCTTCTGCGGCCGCATGGACCAGTTGAGCAAAGAGTATGCAAATTTCGTGACAGCGGGCGAGTCCTCGTTCAACGGCCCAATGATGTCGCCTAGACACGTCGGCCCAGGCAAGTTGTGTCGACGAGCCATTTCGCATCCAAGGGCGATGAGATCTGGGCGGTATCCACGGCACAGCTGCTCATCCATGCCCGCAATGCCCGTGTTCTCCGGGCTGTAACCCATCTCGGCACGGATAATTTGGAGGATCTTGGCCGTCAACGGTGTGGCCGTCTGATACGGTGATGCTACCATGTTCTCCAACACGCAAGGATGCACGAACCATAGCGGAAGTATAGCATCAAGTCTGATCTGAGAGACTTGCAACGCGGGTAGCGGAACAAAGTCGTGAGTGTCGCCGGAAGGGCATGCCTGAGGGGGGAAAAAGACTGGATGAGTAACGGCCACATCCTGCCGCGGGGGGAGAAATGAGTTTTCCAAAAGCGAGTGCCCTCCAACCGTTTCCCAGTAAGCATCTCCTGGACAAGCATTCTTTTCCTGGAGAGAATCAATCCAGGTGCGCAAAAGTTCAACCTCGCTATCGGTGAATGCGCCAAACATCCGACCAGTCCAGGAGAGTTCTTTCATGAGCAGGCTCTTGCTGCTATTGCCTCTGTACACCCACGGTTTTGAGTCAGCCAAGGCGTGTAGAAACCCGTATTTCCACTCGTCCCCTTTCTCGTTGGCAGAAAACGGCGCCGAGAACCATTCCGATAAGCTTTTCCCACCGATGCGGGCTCGACTGGTGCAGTGGATCTTGCGTGCAAGATTGGCCTTGCGATGGAGTATCTGGATCAATCTCTCTTCATACACATCCGGCGTCTCACTCTCGTCAAGGCTTTGCGAAAGCAAATATCCGGCCTGGATACGCTTCCACGCCTGGTCACAGTCCATCATGCCAGTCTTTCGCATGAGATCCATGAAAGCGACAATGTTGGCCAGTGCCATGCCCGAGTGGCCCGAGTCAGCATTGTCGATCGATATATGCAGGGCAAAGTAATATGCCGAAATGCCAACTTCTGGGAACTCTTTGGTTGCTTTCAACCCTGTAGGGGCCAATGCTTCGAAATGTAAGTTTAGACCCAGAATCTCAGGCAGAAACTCGTTGGGGAAAAGGGAAATGAGCAACTGCCCAATAGAATTCCTCCACACTTGCTCATCATTCAATCCATGGCGGTCCTGGATGAAATCGATCGAGTCGCTTGCCGGGAGATCAACGCCATGCTTTCTCAGCAGATCTCTATAAATCAAGACATGGTTTTTCTCAACATCTCCATCGCCTAGTTCCTCGGAAAACACCTGCCATGCATTCTTGGTGATGTCTCTGAGCACAAATGGTGTCGTGATTTTGTGAACACGACATAGCCAAGCTCCGTCGATGAAATTCAAGGGGGCAAGACGCTTGAGCCATTGGATCGCGTCCTCTTTGGTATTGAACAGCTCTCGAGGGGACCCAGCTGACCTTCGCCTGACATATGACTCGAATGCATCCGAGACTTCTTGACGTTCGGCCTCGAGAAACTTGTCCAGCGCTGCCGGGTCGTACTCTTTCAAGTCTAGAATACTGCGGGTCGGCGGCTTGTACCTCGCCATTGAAAAGCCGTGTTCCAAAAGTTGCAGAAGCATCTCCTTGGCGGCTGGTAGAATCTCTGGGAATTCTTCTAGGTTTTGTACTTTGTAGTACATCTCTTTGTATAGCGCGACTCGCTCTGCCAATTTGGCCTCGAGTCTCGATCTCTGACTTGCATCCAAGGGGGTGACGCGGTTGACCTGGCCTCCAAACCAGGTACGCCACCTCTGGACCAACAAGAAGGCAGCACAAAGTGAGAAAAGGGCGATAATCTTGATGAAAGACATGATGAAGTGTTTTCTAATCGGTGACGGTCTGAACGACCGACCGGGCCTCTGGCTCAAAATCCGGGTGAGAGGAGTATAATGATATGTGCTAGCTTCAATTTAACGGCGGCTGAAATACCATGCGAGATTCTCCCAGAGTGACGAGTATGCTGGCTATAAAATAGTGATGCATACAGCTTATTCTTTTCCAGTCGCACCAATCGCATGGCCGGCTGTAGAATCTCAAGACTACACACATGGCGTAACAAGAACTCCACGGTGGATATGGCACATAGGAGGCTGGCGTGAAGGATGCGTAAGCCTTGGGAAGTCAAGAGTACATGTACGTCGTCCCGCCCTGCAGGTTAAGGATGAAGAGCTTGCCCTTGATGTGCAACCCAATCCGTGCTTATTCCTACGCCAATCCCTCGCTGCGTAGTGCCTAATTTCATGTGAATGCGTCGCTCAAGCACGATGGTGATGGACTGCCTGACGCCCTTAGGATTGCGTCCCGGCCACATGCTGGTCATTTCGTTGACTTGTGTGGCTGAGAAGCCGGCGTCAAGGCTCGGGGAGATGGAAACTGGTACACTCCCGTTGAGACAAGATGCCTGATTTCAGATCCATCTACCAGATCATCTCATCTGGCTCTCTCCCAAAGCATACTAGGTACGCGAAAGCAAGGTCACATCGCCACAGGAGGCTGATGAGATCTGCCAATGTTTCGCAGCTGTATCATGGTAAAATCCTTCACAGAGTCACTTAATCTTGGCATGTCAAATATCATGTCCAATGCTTCGAAGCTTGGAAGAATCAGCCTCAATGATAGGCTTACTTGAGCTGAGTTGTAGCAAAGAAGTGGTTGAACCAAGCCACATCTCTTGATCCTTCAAGTACAAGAGTACATTATGGAGGGCAATAGGCAGCAATCTGCCCTACACCCTCTCCAAGAATGGGTGCGTATGTATGCAGCAACAGCTGAAGAGTCCAATTTCTTCCTCGACGGTACGCGGATGCAGAAACAATGGCAGCCGCTCAGAGTGGTCATCAATGCCTTGCGAAAACCGGCCACCATCAAACAGAAGGTTTCCGATTGCGGACTACATGCATGTCATGGAGGACGGCAGGATGGAAGCTTCAGCCCAGAGAGATTATGGCATCCACACTCCTCGTATGCACGTTTCGAGCTGAGCTGAGTTGCTGAGGTCTCGGATGTACAGCACAGGGCCGTTTTGAAATGCTGTACAGAGTGGCGACGCCGACGTGGACTGTGAATGGCAAGCTGTGCGGATCGGCCGCCGTTCTTGCGCCGTGCGGGATATGATGTTGCAGCAAAGGATCCGCGTTTTGGATCCTTGCAATCCTTGCAGCCAGAGCTGGATTCACGTCAGATTAAAAGAGATGGAATGAGGCTAGGGCGCGGGAATCGGGGATCAGCGGAGCTCTGGTGGGGGAGCTGGGGTTGTCAAGGTACAAAGGCGAGCTATTGGTGGGGATCGGAGTAGGGCTGATTAGTGGTGGGGAGGATGCTTAGGGGCGGCTCGGGTAATACGTAATGCAATCATAGCCTAAAATAATAGCTTTCGCTTTGGGGTCAATTTCTATTTTATATGAGACTATTATTATATAAATATTTTCTTTTATAATAATATATAGTTATTTAAATGGTTTTTCTCAACGCCTTGGTTTTAATAACTCCTACATGTTATATCTATGTATTACAAATGAGTACCTATAGCTACAATATACCCAACCGCCTCTGTTCCGTATCTAGATAGGCGCATATACATGTACCTCGACCAACATGTAAGTGGGTACGTGACCTCATGTCAATTGAGTGAAAGTACCCTCACAATAGGTAGTAGCTGAATTGCAGGGGTGTGGACGAAATCTAGCCTGCTCCGGCTAGATGCTGCCCCCTGGCAGTCCTCAAGAGTCATCAACTCATATTTCACAGCGGGAATTCAAACAAATCCCATCACTTTTGCTGTGCACACATGCCTACTCACACATACTCACACATACTATACCTGCAATATGGCAACCAAGGTACTTACGGAGCCGCAATCGGTTGAGCTGCCGCCTATCCAGGCCGGTGGCAGCCCCGCCGCAGCATCGGCCGAAGCGCTGTCGGACCCGTCGAGCAGCTCCTCGCCAGTAGGGGATGCCAAAACGGCCATCATCCACTCGCGATTCCGCGCCACGCTTGTTGTTGCGCAGCTGCTGGGCCTGAACCTCTTCAGCAGCTTCTGCAACGGCGTCGTCGTCGTCGGCCTGCCCGCCATGGCCGCCTCGCTGCACATCGATGAGGGCCTGCTGGTCTGGCCAACGTCCGTCTTCTACCTGACAGCCGGCTCGTGTCTGCTGCTGGCCGGCTCCATTGCCGACGTGGTTGGCACCAAGACCATGAGCCTGGTCGGCGCCTTCACTGCCGCCGTGTCTGCCATGGCCTGCGGCTTGGCCCGGTCCAGCGGCCAGCTGATTGCCTTTCGGGCGCTGCAGGGCGTCACAAACGCCATCATTGTGCCCTCGTCCGTCTCCATTGTGTCGACCGGCTTGGAGGAGGGGAGGCCGCGCAATCTGGGCTTTGCGTGCCTGGGCTTCGCCGGTCCGATTGGATTCTCTCTTGGTCTAGTGCTCGGTGGTGTCTTCGCTGACCGCACGGGCTGGAGGGCCGCATTCTATCTTGCCGCAGCCACCACTTTCGCCTTGTTCTTGGCCGGGGTTTGGGCGTTGCCAAAGGACGCTGTCCGTCCAAGGAAATCGGTTTGGTCCAGCATCCTGAAGGAAATTGACATCATTGGGGCACTCATCGGCACTGCGAGTTTGGCCATGCTGTCCTATGTTCTCGCGTGAGCATCATCCCTCGCCAGTTCTGCCACTCCTCGGCGTAGCTAATACGGCGCTTTAGAGTCTTATCTGCCGATATCCACAGTATTCACAAGGCATCTACCATTGCCCTTCTCGTTGTCAGTGCCATCTTGATCCCTGTCTTCATAGGATGGATGCAATACCAGGAAAAGCACCAGCGCAATGCACTCATCCCCAACTCACTATGGAAGAACTGGGTCTTTACGAGTTGTTGCCTGATGGTGCTACTCACCACGGCTGTGTGTAACTGCATGGAGCTGTATAGCAGTCTATTGTAAGTCGTCCGTCACTGGCAGTAATGCTCTTCTATGGATTCGAGTTGATCTTTTCTCCAGCTTCCAGCAAGTTCAGCTAAAATCCGCGTTGCATGCTTCACTGCAGATTCTCCCGTCTCTTATTTCTGGAGCATTAACCAACATATCGACCGGCATCTTTGTAAACCGCATGCCAGTCATGTGGTCTGTACTCATCTCATCGACCATCAGCGCAGTCGCGCCGCTTCTTATGGCCCTTATCCATCCACACTGGCCTTATTGGTACGATGCTTTCTTCGCCCAGGTAAGTAATGTATAAAACCCGTCATAGATAGCAGATACCGTCCATCGCCGCTGCAAACGTCTCATCGTACCATCGACTCGTCTCTAATTACGTGCAGATTCTGACTCCATTGAGCTGCGATATCCTCTTCACGGTTGGCCTTCTCGTCGTGTCAGACGTTTTCCCCCCACACATGCAGGCTTTAAGCGGAGCCGTCTTCAACACCTGCGCACAGCTGGGTACAGCCATTGGCTTAACCATTACCTCGCTCATTGCCACCTCTGTAACCAATGCATCTCCTGAAGCTGATAAAGCATCACCCAGCGCCCTTATGGCTGGGTATCGCGCCGTCTTCTGGACCATGTTTGCCGCCATGGCATTGACCTGTGTGCTAAGTGTGCTTGGATTACGGACAGTCAAACAGTTGGGGGTTAAGCGAGACTAAGCAGTTGCAGACAGGCCTCATTGCCTTGAAAGCTGTGTTATTTAGTATAGATTGGTTCGTTACACAAATCTCTTGCAAAAGTCACCTATAGTTAGGATAATCTACCCCAGCATACCCCCGAGGGGTTATAAAGCAGGTGAGACGTATATATCAGGGGTTCAGTTGGTTGAAACTCTGAACTTTAGTGCGAATAAATCTCAAATACGAAAGCATTTCAGCATCTACACAACTGACAAATATCTTGCCTAGACATCCTGACCGAGGAACAGTAGACGCTACGCAGCCTTTTTTTTCTTCTCTCCCTTTCCTTTTTCCCTGGAACTTTCTTCTGTCAAAGAACCACACTGACAAAAGCACCGCTACATAAGCCCTTTTGGTGGCTGGTGGCGTTCTCGGATAAAAGCCAAAAGGTTATCGATACATGCAGCATGAAAGTTTAAGAATAAAGCGGCGGCAATACGGGCCTCCCCTTGAATATATAAGTGCATATATCTCTCCCCAATAGCGGAGGCATTTTATTTCACATACTGCATCGCTTTAACTTTGGCTCTCTATATCTATAAAAAAAAACCATAGCACACGGCTCATCTTCAAAATTGCTTCTCTGGCCAATAAGAACATCATGGCTATGCTTAGTCTCGTTTACTCCGGTGCGACGCATGTTCTACTAATTGCCAGCACCATAATGTGGGCAGGGATTCAGCGAAAAATCATTCTGCATCTAACAGCGGCATTGGCTAGAATGTGCCAGAAAATTCACCCTCAAAAATACGAACCTTCGAACCGCAGTTTAACAGAGGTTGATCAAAGTGAGATCAGCGAAGGAGCCTTATATCTCTCCTTCTACTGGTTACTGCACTTGAGCATGTATTTTCCTTTTGTCAAAAGTGATTCATCTATTGGGTCACAATCCATACAAGCGATAATTATCAGCCTGGTTCCGTTTGTTATACCCTATAGGCTCTATCTCAAATGGTCTGTTACATCAAGGGGACTTCTCATGTGCTGGGCCCAGATCTGGCTTCAAGGCATACATATGTGGCTGATAGGTATGGTGTCCCCTCTCATCTGCGTAATAGATTTTGAGCTAACATGGAAGTTCTCCCCCCAAGTCGCTATCACTGGTACTTTTAGTATTTTATGCTACTTCACATATATGACATATGCCCTCTGGATTTTAACCGGCAAATTTGAGGGAGCAGAACTTCGAAGTCGGCAATGTTCTAGCTTTTCAGAAGAGGAAAATCCAGAGTTCCAATATCAGAAAATATTTGTGTTTTTTGAAGAGGTTAATCCAGAGTCCCGGAATCGAGAATATTCTAGTTTTCTCGAAGAACTCAACTCGGAGTCAGCATGTTATCTTAAGAAAATTATACCCAAGGTCTGGGAGAAATTATTTTGGGGTTAAAGCATGGAACACTCCTTCTAGACGGGCTGTGTTAATTAGAAGAAAAGTGGAATAAAACAAGATGGGTTTGATATTAGTTTGAAATCTTATGTACGCAAGCATTAATAAGCCTAAAATGTAATTAAGGCTAGGTACTCTTCCACTGCTGTATACCTTGCAGTACCAATGTTCCAATCTCTCTTACTCTTTCTTAGTCAATAGCGGGTATAATAGTTCTGTATGAGGATCTGTGTTCTTTTTATGCGATGAATGTGGCATGTGTGTATACACCTATGCTATGCTGAGAGCTCCAAAGCATCTGGATAACGCTGGCAACCTTTGAGAGAATTCAGTCAATAGTCCTCCAAAAAATAAAAACCTGGATCTTAATAGATAAGATCCTGGCTGCTGTTTTTCTCGATTGTACTAGGATGTGCTGCCTGGATAGAGCTATCCCGATGCCGATGGTGATGGACGTTGTGGGATCCTGGGAGACGGCACTCGCGAACCTTCATACGGTACAACTATAGCAACCCACGGCTGTACTGGCTGTTGCGTCCACTAAACTCCTGCCTGCCATGTATAGCATGCTCGCTTAATAGTAAAGAACTGGATATAGATGAGAGCAGATCGCAATGGCGGTTTTACTCTTCTTTTTCTTGCTCTTCACATTATTATCACCAGCGAAAAATAGCGAACCTCAATATGTTGTGCGTACTTATATGTTTTTACTGCTTTGCCTCGTCCTAACCAGACTAATGCTAACTGTCACTAGATCTTCCGTAATTGAATTACTTGTTGCGCTCTCTGTGTGCGCTGCGTGGCTCACAGTCATGATTTTCATGCTGTGTTCATGAAGCACTACCCCAGACATGTTGCGACGGCCTTAGCACTCCAAGAAGGAGAGAGGTTGGAATATTTCCTGCACGGGCACCGCAAGGTCCTGGCAGACATCCTCTTTTCTTTTTCGGGTCTCTGCTCTGGCGTCGTTTTCAGAATCTGGCGATGGGGTTTTGGGCATAGTACGCCGACCACGGCTGCGAGCCCTCCCTGATCAATATGGTAGTTGCACGGCGTTCTTACACAGAGGCGCAAACTCTTGGCAATCCCTGACGCTCCTGGTCCCCGGAGCTCCAGCAGGGGAAAACCCCCCTTCTACTTTATCTGTGTGTTTGGCCTTGGTGGCGATTGGATGACTTTCCGGAGCTCCGCCAATCTCTCAATGCCTTATGACAAGAGTCAACTCAACTCAGTCAATCTCGCTGGCATTGGCTGGGTGACGATGAAGACACACCACAGATCGATTGAGACAACATATTCAGACTTTACGACGAGACCCCCCTGCTAATTTATGAGAGCGCTTACTCTTTGAGACGTCATCTCCCTAGACGACTCTACGCTGCTCTATTTTACTCTCAGGGCAACACTGTATCTTCAAACTGGATTGCGGATCTAAGTCAATGTGGACTTAACAATTTCGCTGGTATTGGCGTTTTCTACCTACACAAAGCCACATCGCAAATCAATTTAGGACAACATTTTCGACTTTGACGAACAAAACCCCCCTTCTAATTTACGTGTGGAAACTAGCTATGACCACTTCGATAACGTGGGAGCGCTTCATGGAGAATCCCAAATTTTTGCGTGAAGCAAATATGTCTTCTGAGATGCTCGATGCAGGGCAATTTTGGGAGATTGTATATCGGAAACAATTCAATACCGTGGCAAGCACAGTGCTGTGTTAGGTTTGGGCGACGGCTTTGGTCAAATTTTGGAAAAGTCGGCTATACAATTGGGAGATTTCAGCGGTCTCGCCAGAAAGGGCGCGCAATTGAGCGGTCATGGAGACGGTTCTCTTCGCGAAAGAGCAGAAGAAATAATATTTGAAAATATTTCATAATGCTTTGTGGGATTGATGCCAAAGAGAAGCAGCTTGTTGATTACATATCTTGGAAAACCAGTGTTAACCAAATAATTGAAGAAATGTATCTATTGGTTAGTTCTATAAACAATAAAAGAGAGATTCAAATGATTTAAAGCGCCAGCAGGAAGGCTGGGATCGTGACCTAGCTCAAGTTGACCGCGGGCACCCCGGGGGGGGGGGGGGGCGTAAAAGGTATGTTGTGAGACCCTTTCGTGGCATAGATGGCGTGGCCGCCGAACGGAGAAAATAAGCGCTCTCTTCCCAGTTTTGTGAAGTGCATCGTATCGTATTTCAGTTGGCTTGCTGTTCACGAACCGGATCACTGAATTCTCCCAGTCACCAACATGAAAGTCTTCAGGAACACCAAGCACGTACCCGCCATTATTAAGGGAAAAGAAGTAGAAGTAAAAGGCGTCGACGACGGAAGAGTTGTCAGGATGAGATCGAAGAATGATGGTGCAAGAGATGGCGCCTACGGTCTCGCCTTGAGCATTTGGCTTAACACCATGTACCCAGGACGGCTCCTTTGCGAGATCTGTGACGTCTTCCTTGGCAGTCAGGAAGACTGATGTATTACCAAACTTGTTGAGTTGGTTCAAGTTGTTGAGTGTTAGTGGATGCAACTGTTCGCCGACTTTGGTGAAGTTGACTTTGGGAATGGTGTTGAGTAACTGTTTCCCAATATCCGCTGGGAATAAGACTTCGTTTTCATCGAGCGCGACAATTGGGGCTATGGGAAATGAAGAATTAGCATCCCTGAACGTTAAAAGAAGAGAGCATCGAAAAGCCCGCGCTACGCTTACCATAGTCAATGACATAGGCTGGCACTTTTGATGCTGTGGATGCTACACTGGCGGCCAGTGACGCACCGATCAAGGCAAAGACAATGGTTCGCATATTTGTTTAGCAAGAAAAGTTGATGAATCTCATCCAATAGAGGGTATTAGAGTGGGATCCTTGCGCAGATGGCATCTACATATATAATGGCTACGCAGAAGATCACCTACCAAGCATAGTCAGATAAGCCACGAGCTATTATGGCGTCAAGTATATCAAGACAGAGCTCCGAGTCATGAGTGAGACTAGAAATAGAAAGATGTAAGCACTTCATGAGTACATGTTCGAACTCTATCGTGTACTCGCGGTTAGTTATGGCGATCAATGTAAGCATCAGCGGGCTGGCCAACAGCCTTTTCGTCTCGCTTATATCGCCATGACGTCCGATACCACGTCGGTTTTTTATCCAAACTGTAGTTACCAAATGTAAGCTGAAGTCCAGTGTCATGCGTTTCAGCACATTCCGTGCTTCCGACAAGATCATCCAAGATTCTATCTGGGCAAAATGGGGTGAAAGCTGAATTAAGCCGTTGCTATTGATACCCATGGTAAAAGAATCTAGTACTAATTTGGCAATGAGTGGATTTATTCATCTGTATGTATTCAATATCGTAGCGATGCTTGGTGGTGATGGCTTCAGCTTCCTGTTTGGCGCATACTACATACAAGAAGGGCTCTTTTGCTGTTCGGGATATAAGGAGAACATTGAACATGCAATGAGAAGAATGTAGCACCAATGCTGGCAGCTAGGTGGTAACTGCTCAGACCCTGTCCACCCTGATAGAGAGAGCAAAAGATATAATTAAGGGCGGAAAAAAAGTAAACCTTTCTTTTTTATAGGTAATGCATACCTACCTAGAGTAGGTACTTGGCTACTGAAGTAAAGTGCTCTTACGTTAACCATCAGTATGCTATGGGTATTATCGGAAGAAACAACGTAGATAACATAGTTTTCTTTGTTCCGTTCCACCGCCGCTTACCTAAGCTGGGGTAAGGTAAGGTAGGTAAGGTACCCAAGATAGCTCGCGCTCATAACCGCGGCAGTTACCATAGCTCGATTATGACTCACCTGTTAAAGAGCCTTCTGCAAAGCTATTCTGCTCAGGATGGAGTCACAACTGGACGACCTCGAGTCCGAACGCTTGATCCGCTATACCCAAGGCTAACCACCCTAGGCTATTAATTACTCAGAGCAGTTTATTGTGGGGCTAGGGTCGCAGCCCTTATCAGGCGTCTTGCCGCAACCAGCCTAGTGTCTCCACAACAGCCGTCTGGTAGATCTCCATATCGACTCCGGTCGACTCCGGCGTCGGCGGGACGAAAGTGGGATGAAAGCGCGACAACACCTCTGACGGTCATCAGCTTGAATCGCTTCCTACTTGCCTTTTCAACTTCAACCAACTATCACAATGGCTTCCAAGCGCGTTTGTCTGTGAGTTGAGCAGCACCAATTGCTTTCTACGCGCTGTTAGGCTGACTTTGGCGATCCCCGTGAATCAGGGCCTACTCTGGCGGTTCGTTTTTCTACATGAGCAGTGCTGCATGAGCACGATGACGATGCTAATGTAGATTCCAGGTTTGGATACTTCTGTTATCCTGGCTTGGCTGATTGAGCAGGGCTATACCGTTGTTGTACGTCTAACCCAGTCGATGTACCTGCGCTGAGCTGACTGAGAACAGGCCTTCCTAGCAGATGTGGTACGTACAGGCCGTCCCGCGATATTTGCTCCTCGGCTTGGAGGACAAGCACTGCACCTGGAAGCACAAGCTGTCTCTCTCGCATTCTGGCCCCTACCCTGATCATGGGGAGGATACAAAGAGAGGTGACCCGGAGGATTGAAAGAGATGGACTGTTATTCCCAGGGCCAGCTCGCTACTTATAGCGGCTTTATTTGCTTATATCCCTGTGCTGACGTCATGGCAGGGACAAAATGAGGACTACGACGCAGTCAAGGCCAAGGCCGAGAAGATCGGTGCCGAACGCATGATCATCCAGAATCTTCAGCAGGAGCTAGTGGACGAACTTGTTTGGCCCGCAGTGCAATGTGTGTTCGGCCGATCCCCCGTGCGAAGTGCGCAACTTCCATTCACGGCCATGCTAACATCCCACGCTATCAGGCAACGCGATATACGAAGACGCCTACCTCTTGGGCACGTCGTTGGCCAGGCCTGTCATTGCGAGGGCGATGATGAAAGTGGCTAAGCAGTATAACTGTGAATATTTGAGTCATGGATGTAAGCAATCGACGTCGCCTTTCAGCATCTGCTTACTGTCGTGCCATACTGACTGCCGTTTCTCCTACCTACATAGGCACCGGTAAAGGAGTACGTTCTTCCCTCTCTGTATATCATGTTCTGAATGTGAATGCTAACTTGATTAGAATGAGTACGCTTAGGTGCCCAGATATGAATGTCACATACTTACCCTCTTATTAGCCAGGTCAGATTCGAGATGGCATGGAGGGCCCTCGATCAGAAGACGAAGACAATTATCCCGTGGCGCATACCCGAGTTTTGCGAGCGATTCGCGTCCGTACCCCTCCCGGCCCCGCCCTCTCTCGGAGATACTAACGTGCAGACAGCGGGCGTCAAGCACTGTTGGACTTTGCTGAATCAAAGGGCGTTCCTGTGACGTCGACTAAGCAGAAGCCATTTTCTATGGATGCCAACCTTATCCAGTGAGCAAAAGCCCTCTATTTCATCCAATCGAGACCTTCAAGCGTACTCGATCTTTATACATCGTTGCGAGCGACCGCCGTACAAAACGGGGTACTCTAGCTTCGGCCATTTTGGCTGGCGGCCACTGTCATTTCATAAGTACACGGCAACTCGCAATGATCTATAAGTACCAAGAGCGCGTTGGTCTCGATGGAATACCTATAAGGGGAGGGAATGTCAGGAACTCCTTCAGAAGTGGCAGAAGTGGCAGAAGCACGCAGAAAGTGCTTTCTTTAGGTGCTATACAACCCGTATATCACGCGGACAAGACTGTGTAGTGTGTACAAGACTTGATACTTGCTTCTGTCACTCTATGAGGCTTCCATTTGACCTCCTTCTCCTGGCCGGACATAGAATCGTCGCTGACTCTTCCATCTGAAAACAGTTGCTCTTACGAGGCAGGTCTACTCGAGCAACCCGAGCTCGAGCCGCCAGCGGACATGTGGACCATGACCGTGGGTAAGTTGGTTCAGTCTTGAATCAGTTCCGTGACGTGGGAGCTAACTTCGAAAGACCCCATGAAGGCTCCTGATGAGCCAACCAGGTTCACTATCCACTTCGAGAAGGGCATCCCAATCAAGCTTGAGGTCGGTGGCAAGGTCGTCACTGGCTCACTGGAAATCTTCAAGGCCTGTAACGAAATTGGCCGAGCTAATGGAGTTGGCCGTGTCGACATTGTCGAATCAAGGTTCATTGGTCTCAAGAGCCGTGGCTGCTACGACACCCCCGGCTTGACGATCCTGCGCACCGCCCACCGAGATCTCGAGGGCCTTGTCATGGACTCCAAGGTCCGTGCCATCCGTGACCAGATGGTCACCTCGAACTGGACCGCCTGTCTCTACAATGGCATGTACTTCAGCCCAGAGCGAGAGTTCCTCCACAACTCCATCATCTTTAGCCAGAGGCACGTCGAGGGCAAGGTCAATCTGGTTGCCTATAAAGGCAGCGCATTCGTTGTCGGACGATCCAGCGAGACCTCTAACCTCTACTCCGAGACCGAGTCGTCCATGGATACTCTCGAGGGCTTCTCCCCAATGGTAAGTAGCTTTCTGAAAAAGAGCTTTTTGACGTGAACCGAAGCTGACTATGTGATTCAGGACACGAGCGGCTTCATTGCTATCCAGGCTATCCGTCTGGAGAAGTATGGTGCCCGCAAGATCAGGGACGGCGAGCCTCTTGCCCCTATCTAAATGTAGATAGCACAAAATAGCAAAAGTATTTAAACTTCTTTACATTAGTGACCTGATTTTATCTATTTTAGGCTAACTAAATATAAAAAAAATTATAAACTTAATATTATATAAAGCCAGAGGGGCAATTATAAAGTGATTTTATTAACATATTGTAATATCAATATTATTAATAAAAATTGGATTTAAAGTTTTATTTTATAAAACTTTTAGTATTATAGCCTATATACTATAAAAAAACCAACCTCTTATCTGTAATAAATATAGTCTCGGCAGTCCAATTGTGAAAGAGGTATACAGAATGTCTATAGAAGTAATATTCATTTATGCTGTTAGTATTGCTAGAAAACAATATAGACGTTGCAGCTGACTAATAATGCAGACCCTTGTTGAAGTATCTAAAGGTAGTGAAGATAACCAAGCTGTCTTTAGGTCTTTCTATACTATTCAATTCCTTACTATTCCCAACAGAGGCCGTGACAACTAACGCCTACAGAGCGTCTTGGCAAGATTTATGCCTTGCTTAGTATGAGTTCTGATGATCCCAGCGCAGCAGGGCTATCAGCCAACTACAAGGCTTTATGGGAGGGAGTCTTTCGGAATAAAGGTATCCAGACGGCTACTGCACCCGATGGCTGTGGAATGGCAAAATCTAATTCAGGCGGCCCCTAGAATTGCGAATGGTAGGGTGTGGAAGAAAGACCTTTGAGGCAAGGCAAACCCATCAAGACTAGTCCTTCGCATGTCAAGGAGACAAAGATGCTCCCACAGAAGGAGACAAGTGCCTTTGTAGACCGCTGAAAAGATGCATCCATTCATGTTCGTGGCGGAGTGTTGGCTGGGAATACTTGGTACAGGTCACGCGGTATCAAGAAACTTTGTAAGAGTGAACGTCACTCGTGGCGCTTGGCTCTGTGTGTGAGATTGCGCAACCAGTTTCTAGCAGATTCTATTTGCCTAGACAACAGGTATGTAAACGGAGCGCAGAGCAAGTGGTGGGCGGGGTGGAGGTTAAGACGATATTGTCGAAGATTTAGCAATATGTAGTTGGAGCAGCCGTAAAGCAGCCCTACTCCGTTCCGCGGCGGCATATGACAGTGAACTTTCCGCGGCGGCATATGACAGTGAACTTTCCGCAGCGGCATATGACAGTGGCGTCCAGCCCTTTTTATCAACCGCCTTAGCCTGCGCGCCCCGGTCAAGCAGCAGCTGTATAACAGCCTTATTCTTGTTCTCAGCGGCATATGACAG
>JAJKFY010000327.1:126674-137886 GCA_021066465.1 Trichoderma asperelloides | reverse complement strand
TTCCTGTTGATTACAGCATGCAACAGCGGCGTCCGGCCATCTTTATCAGCCGCCTCAGTCTGCGCGCCCCGGTCAAGTAGCAACCGCACAACGATCTCATTCTCGTTCCTGTTGATTACAGCATGCAACAGCGGCGTCCGGCCATCTTTATCAGCCGCCTCAGTCTGCGCGCCCCGGTCAAGCAGCAGCTGTACCATAACCTCATTCCCATTCCCAGCGGCATAAAACAGCGGCGTCAGGCCCTTTTTATCAGCCGCCTCAATCTGCGCGCCCCAGTCAAGCAGCAGCTGTACAATAACCTCATTCCCATTCCCAGCGGCATTTAACAGCGGTGTCTGGCCATACTTGTCAGCCGCCTCGATGTGGGCACTGTAGGAGAGTAGCGCTCGTACACAAGCTTCATGATTATTGTGCGCTGCATAACCCAAAGGAGTACGGCCAAACTGTATATCTCGTTCGTTAATTTGTGGTGTCATGAACCCGAGTAAGTGTGTCAAGAGTAATAGATTGCCGTGCTCCGCAGCGTAATGGAGCACGGTCGTAGTTCTTGGGAACGAGAACACTTTTTGGTAATCGTTTGGATCAATAATCTTGTCCGAGGCATCACAATGAGGCTGAAGTGCCTTGAGTACCTCTTCATGGCCATTTTTCAAAGCAGCCAAACAAGGGTATTTGAATCTCTCTCCTTTTGGATGAGCATAAAATCCGTTGTCAACTGCAGATCGGACCAGAGACGGTAGGTTGTGCTCAGCAAGGATGTAAACTAAAGAAGCCTCGGGTGTGTAACGACGAACTTCATACTGTTGAAACAAGTTGGACAAACGAACCCAGCGCTTCAATGCGAAGGTATTCAAGAATGTAATCTGAGGAATATCGCCCTCGGCAGAATTGGCATGATAAAGAACATGTCGTGTCGCGTATTCAAGGAAAGGGAACTCCTCTGAGACTCGAGCACGTAACTCTTTTGCCCGCTCTGACGATGCGGTAGGCAGAGGCTCGCCCTGGGGTACGATTTCGGAAATATCAATGTTGCAATAATTATCACAGCATTGTTTCAATCGATCGTGGCTGTAGCTTTCAAAGTTCGCTGCGTGATTGGGCCATAACTGGCGAATCCCGTTGTCCTTGATGAGAAAATCGCGTACGGATTCATGAATGAACTGCACAGTTCGCTTCTTCGACTTGACAACTTCGGCAAGGCCTTTCGACGAGCTAAGAAGATACAGCTCCATGGCTGTAGTGGTAGTGGATTCTCGATCGCACCTAACCAAGTTCTCAGGGCTTGGGTCCAGTCCTGATACGAGGGCAAAGTAGTACTCCTCACATGTCAAGGGTCTTGCTGCGTATAAGATCCATTGGATGCAAAGTAATAGGTCGTCCATATTCTGATTATCCCGGCAAAGTATGTCCTTGAAAAGGTTACTAAGTCCATCGGGCAGCTCCCTTAGTCGCCGCTTTACTGCCCACATGCGACCATCGCGGAATTCTCTGTTGAGTATGTCAACGACGAGTACCACCCACAGGAAAACGCCTGATGCTCTCCCTAGGATTTCGACAGACACCTCTTGAGACGCCTTGCTGTTGCCGGCTCGTAATTTGCTTCGGACATATTTCTCAAGGTCTTCGCCGTGGCCTGGCTGATCCTCTAGAGTGAGCTTCAATCCGTTGCGTATCTCGATATGCGGATAGTGGCGACTGGAAAAACAGATGTGAATTTTCGTTTGGTTTTCGGCAGCTTGATCTCCAAGGTCTTCGAAATATTCGACCATATTCTCAACCTCGGATATATCACATTCATCAAGGGCATCGATGAAGCAGGTGATCTGTCGCCGGCCAAGTCTGGTAACCGCATGGGTGAAAAAAGCCTGGAGCGTTTCGATATCCCAGGTAGCCTGGTTGTGCCTGGCTTGGAAGATGTGGTCTGAATCGTGTAGGACGTCTGGGAATTTTTGAATGACTTGATAAAGCAAGGACCGATACATGCCCTCTGTTGACTTTTCCAGCTGAACGCCTCGGGCGTTGAAGAAAAAAGAGATGACGGTTGCGTCGGGTGTTGCTTTCCACTTGTTCTTGGCGTAGGTGTAGGCAAACTTCATCAATGTTGACTTCCCAGCGCCAGGCTTTCCATTGATCCACAGGAATCCATGATGACTGGCAAAATGGATTGGTTCAAGCCACTCGACGTACTTTGGGTGGCCAAGCAACCATTGGCAAGTTTTAGAATGTTGAGTCTTGATTGTCGCATGGCGCGAGTCGATTTGCTCAAACGTTAATGAGCCCAACACCGCCTCCATTCGACTCTGGAGCACCGCTGGGTCTGCGAGGATATGAGTCAAGAATCTAACATTCGAAATTTCAGCGCGTACCTGTTGTAGCATGTGTCGCTTCAGTATCCCTTGGTTGCTGTGTAGGTATGACGGACAGGAGTTCCTTGGCGTATGCAGCAGCGACAGCAGCGGAATACTTCTGCCAGGCCTTGTTCTTGTGAGAATCTGAGTAGTCGCAAATGCCGCGAATGGCAAGGCAAGGAAAATCATGCAGCCCTGCAGCCTCCATCTCAAAGCAGATGATGCCAAGCTCCTCCGCCATCTTAGCACGACTTTCGCCATCCTTGACGACCTGGTTGCCAGATGCAATTCTGCCATAGTGGATTCTGGGTTTCACGGTCTCCCGATGGGGTCGTTCTAGAACCTCCGATAGGTCACAGCGCTCGCAGCTGTCCGCCTCTTGCGTATGCTTGTATGTGTGACGGAATAGTCGATCTGGCAAGCTAGGTCGGGCGTATGAGGCCATTTGTTCGCGTTGGTCGAGCATGTCGTGGAGGATGCTGGGAATCCTGCTGGGCGCATTTTCATAATCTGCCTGTAACTTGGACACAGCCGTCATGATCGTGTGAGGGGGTGTGGTGGTGCGGCCCGTTCGCTGAAACTGGCCGTCGGGCAAGACCTTGCCCAAGTCGTACTGCATCACTTCATTGCCGACTACGACATCTCCTAATCGTATGTCGACCCCGCCATCGGGCACTCCACCACCAATTCCAACCATCAATCGAATGGTGATGGAGGAGAAGCTTCGACTCATATTGCTGGCCACTGCAGCGGCGTTGTTCGTGCCGTATTGGCTCGCTGGAAGGCATGCGATAACAACATTATGCCCAGCAACGCGACCGAAGGTGTAGGTATTGATATCGCCTTCCTTGCGGGGCAGAGGGGCGTGAATGCTGTCTAGTATAGCTACTGCCGCAGCCATCTCGATGGGGAGAGCGCAAACCCAGCCAACAGTGTAGTCGTAGTGGCCAAGGCCTTGCCAGTCGCCATTGTTCGATTGGTGTCGTTTCGAGCGGATCGAGAGTGCATCATCGTCGCTTCGAGTTCTCTTTTTGCTCTCGGGAGTCTCCATCATCTGCCGTTTTCATCAGGCAGAACAAAACCAGGTCTGGCCCGTTGGGGGTGAACTTTGGGAGCAAGGAGGAGAGAAATTAGGAAACGAGGTTGAGCCGCAAACCAGGCTGGCGGTTGGAGCCTGATTTTCGCTGGCTCAGCGCAGCAGCGGGTATTTTAGACATCGTGATTCGCTGTTTTGTCACCGCAGGCATTCAGCTGCCTGCAGGCTGTGCTGAAATTATGCCTTGCTGGGATGCACACGTCTCGAATAGAAAACAAGCTGGGCCTTCAGACGCTTGGATTTATTTGATACTTGAGAAGACCGTTGCTCAGTCAACCAACAACAGGATCGACAGATGCGAATGTTCGCCAAATTATGCCGCGCTTTGTTCTTATTATTGCAAAAGGAGGATCCCATGCTAATAAGGCCTGCAAAACCTTAGACTGGAGAGGTCGTAGGGCTGAACGCGAGCAGGGATCACCATTGCTATGGCGGGGAGATTCTCATCTACGCGCTAGCCGGATCAACTTACCCCCACCCCCAAGTCTTGTCAACTCAGATGCGCCAAACGATGGTGATCGATAATCCAGCTTATCAATACAATGCCAAGTACTGATTTTCTCTTAGATCTAGCGGAATTTGGGGTTGGAATGGACCGAAGATCGCCGTCTACACAAAGGCCCTTTTGGAAGAGCTTTGCCGTATCCGTGAACGGAAGACGTTGCATCCGAGACTATAGCTCCTAAGCGCATGAAGCAGCTGTGCAGGTCTATCAATGGAATGCCAGCTACGACGGGAAGCTTAGAAGTATTCATGAAATCACGAGCATACTAAGATTCAGCTGGCGCTTTAGAGTGCCGCTTTCGCTATTGCTTAGCATTAGCAGCTAGTATTACTATCGATCTGCTATTGGCCGCTATCACGACTAGCAACAGTTACTATCAGATTTACTATCAGCCACTACCGTTGCTAGTAGCTACTATCAATGTCTATTTGCCACTGCGGCTACGAGCCACTGCCGCCTTAACTTATTGGTCTTTATTGTTCTTGGAAAAATGCTGTGTAGTGGTGCTCGGTCAGTTATGCTATACGCTATCGATTCACGCAATAAAGCATCGCAACTCGGTATATCTAGATGGCAAGAATGTATAGAAACTATAGAAACTTTGTTTGTATATCTGTCCAAATAGGAACTTTGATCTGTCCGAACAATACGCCTTCAAGAGAATAGACGAAATAACTGATCTTATGCTGCGACTAATACACCGCTGTGCTACACGTCCAGGTAGCATATAAACAGACAATTCCGACGCTAGCTCTTCTCTTTCTTGGAAATCAAGAACAGCTTTAGGTCAACCACATATAAAGACTATCAGTATAGCCTCTCTACAACAACAAGGCCTCCATCTAGAATGGCTTCTCCCGTCATCCACAACCGTGGTGGACCTGTACAGACGGCGCATCCCGGAGTGTTCACCTGTACACAATCCATCTGCTCAGACGCCGGCTGCGTGGACAACAGTCTACAGTTTGAATGCATTTCGCAGGTCATGGAAGGATACGACATCTCTTTCCTTGGTTTAACAATGGAATGTGACGGAGATACGAGGGGATATCCGTATTTGGCCTGTACTTGCATCGAGGATTTTGTCAACTGCGATGATAACGGTGCTCTTCAAGGCCAGGGAAGTCCCAGCGTCGTCGGCGCAAGTGGCTACGCTTCGGCCACCACGGTGATTGGAAAGAAAGCAGGAAATGCACAAAATACACAGGCTGCACAGAGTCAATCAAGTTCCAAGAGTGCTGCTAATAAGCTTGGATGGCAGCTAAAGTTTGGGCTTGTTGCTCTTATAGCAGCCACGCTTGTCCTTTGATGTCTGCTTTGACGGCACTATACATCCAGGAATCTTGAAGGAATTTACTCTACAACCTCTCACATATATCGTACCATTAATCTTTGAGATGAATGTGTATATTTGGAACTCCAAATCTCAAAACTCAAAGATTGAAGTTTCAATGTTGCGCTCATTGTGACAGTTGTTATTATCGGCGCCCTTCGTCATTATGCAAACAGATAACAATTGGAACAAATAATACATTGACCTCATCTATGTAACTTGAGAGTCATCAAATACGCTGTAGATTTTTAATGGCTTGAGGAGTACGGAGAATAAGGTAAAAGAATTGTTAATCGTAAGAGCATAATCCTCAGTAGGAGCGCAATATATTAATCATCTTATAATAAAGCAATAGAAACACACTCCCTTAATACTCTTTTCTTTTATTTTACTATGCAAAGGTATAAAGCTCCTTGATATCAGGTTCCCTTATTTAGCTTAGCGGTTTATTTATAGAAGGATATTTATTATTGCTGGTTTTGCTTCTATTAAATTCTCCTGGAGGCGTGCCTATTACTGCATTGCCAAGTTGTTAAGCTTATAAGATTACGCAGTATGCTCGTCAGTCTCAGTTTCCTCAGCCTCGCTAGTCTTTGTCGTTGAGAGTACGAATTCTTCCTTGTCAATATGGCGAAAGACAAACCACTAAAATAAAGTCAGTATTTGTCTGATTTAACACGAGGGGGTTCCAACACATACAAAGCCAATTGTAACAACTGCGCCTAAGATAGCAGGGCCACCGAAATCCCAGACAAGGTAAGGATCTACAATCGCAGCTGTGGTAGCCAGGTTGATGATGTATGCAAAGCCAGTGTTGAAGAGGTTGATGGCTGACACCAAGCCTCTCATGTTGGCTGGAGCACGAGAATAAGCGATACCGTAGGCTACATGTATACAGATGCATTAGTATCCATAAGGACATGACATATTAAGTTTTGAACGTACCCGGAACGTTAATGAACAGCTCGGAAAATCCACCGAGAGCGTATGGGATAGCCTCCCACCACAGAGAGATAGGCGAAACCAATCCATTATCCACACACCTCGGGTCGGAAGAGCCATACCAACCGCAGGGCGAGGTCTGGTAGGCTTTGTAAGTTAGCACAGCATAGCCAATGCCGGCAAGTGTACTGAGGAAGAAGCCAGTCGTGATACGAGCAACAGGGCCATAATGAATTTTAGACTTGCGCAAAAAGGGATACAGTCCGTACTGTAAGGATCTGGTTAGCAGATTCCTCATTTACAAATGCAAAAGACAAACGAAACCGCAGCCTTGACACGGAGTAACCAACATTGAGGATTGGACCTAGTACAATAATGCTAAGGGAGTTGAAGTTGCCAATGACATCGTTAGGGACACCGTTGCCTGTGAGCATAGTGCCCAAAAAGTTTGCTGCGCTTCCGATACTACATCCCCCAGGTCAGCACAGTTAGGGTGATAATTAGAAACTAGGCAACCGTACCCGTTGTCATTCCAGAACTGAACAGGGAAAAAGCAGAACATTCCAGTTGCCTGCATAGTTCGCTGTACGTCCACGACGAATTGATCACTGTAGTGGGTTTCGGCGGACAATCCCTTCTCCAGTCTAACAGACGGTCTGGCGTTGTCCCACCATCCCTTACGACCAATTCTGAATATGCCGCCATTCGCCAGACAGTGACCGATGACTCGGAAAACATTTGGTAGATCAGAGCCGCCAGGCTTGTGCAAAACGAGACGGGGTTTGAGCCAGATAAGGAGAAGGGGCAGGGGAAGATAAAGGATGAGAGGGAGCAAGAAAGCCAACCACCAGCCTACGTATCTTGCCGAGTACGATGTCGCTGTGGACATGAAACCGCCAATGTTGATGAGGAGATAGAACCACAACATGACTCTCTCAGCGCTATGTTCAGGGTCTTCGATTACTCGTTCACCAGATTTGAGAGTCTTGACTTTTGGTACATGCGATTTCATCTGGTCCAGCAGGAGGGGTGTGACATTTGGTTTAAACATGGCTGTGAGGAAAAGAGTTAACCAGGTGCCGCAATCAGAACGGGTTCAAGTACTTGGCCTGCAACGTACCGGCTCCAATAGCGAGGATGTACACGCCAATAAAGAAGGGAATCTTGGCAGTTCCATTGTCGATCAGTGTCTTGGCACCACCTGCGACAATAAGGACATGACCGACACCACAAATGATGACACCCCAGAAAATCATTGGGAAGCGACCGAATCTCGTGTCGGCAAGATAACCGACAACAAGGGGAAGGCAGTAAGCCAACAAGCTGAAAGACTGTGAAGTAGCATTCTGTGTTTGATACAAATTAGCATGCGAGATACACAACAAAGGCTCAAAGTTAACGGGAGAGGAGCGAGGTCTTACGGCTATTTGCTCGCCCAGACCCAAGGCGCCTTGAGTAGCCTGACTTCCAAGTGCAGGGGAACCATAACCATTGCCACCCTTGGGCAGAGGTCGGTTGATGTAGTTTGTCCAAATCTGGGCGCACCCTAAGGAAAGCATAAGTATTTAATGTTCCATCCATACTAAGTGACGCCGTTAAATCCGACTAGGGGGCAAGCGTACCATAGTAAGAGGCTCTCTCGCAGAACTCAACAGCACAGAGGAGGTAAGCGACTGTTGGAATCTTGCCAGGGACACGGCGCAGAGTAGCAAATTCCTCGTCAGTGGGTTTTCCCTCGTAATCCTGATTGAGAATGGCGACACTCTGCCCGTGGCTGAAATCGGCGGCAGAGTCTTCGAGAGCTTCCTTCTCGCTGGGTACGACGACAGCGGTCTCGTGCTTCGCAACCTCCGCTAGATAGACCTTGTGTTAGGCGTCTCATAGTTGAGGTAGGCATCACATAGTTGAGGTTGGCATCACACATGGCACATACCCATAGCTGTTTTTGTTTCCTACCTTCTTAAAAAAGGAGGAAAGGGGAAGAGAAGGTCGAATTCAATCAGATTTACTCTTGCTACTACTACCATGGGTGATTCTATTCTTTTGTATACCTTAATGCAAATACATGGGTGATTGTTATCTGCAGTAAATCAGCATGTCTCCAGCTTCTGGTCCTAGGCCAGGGGTGGCCACCCTCAATTCTGTAGCGCAGCCACTAATGCAAAGCCAGGGCCGGTCTTGAGAAAGAATGGGGTCGTATGGATCGTACCGACTCCGTACATCTCGTATATCTGAGTACCACTTACCAAGACGAGATGCTCCGTAACATCAGCAGGACTACATACATAATACTCCGTACAGATGCCACTGGATATAACTGAGCGGTGCCGAGGAGATGAGTTCGCACATACCTACGATGCCGCGCTGCACTGGGACGTGAATAAAATTCCGACAGAGTCTATCCGATGCCATCGCGTGTTGCCATAATCAAGCTTGAAGACAGACGTCTGACATTTGGTAAGCCCCTTAG
The DNA here is from genome assembly GCA_021066465.1 of Trichoderma asperelloides. Classification (NCBI taxonomy): domain Eukaryota; kingdom Fungi; phylum Ascomycota; class Sordariomycetes; order Hypocreales; family Hypocreaceae; genus Trichoderma; species Trichoderma asperelloides. The sequence goes on along the minus strand of JAJKFY010000327.1, from coordinate 129,192 downwards.
CCGAATACATGGAAAGGAAAAGACTACTATGCGAGGGCTACTTACTACTACTAACTTTACTTACCAGTTATACATGTAGGCAATTACTTAGCTTGGATGCTGTGGTTTCATCCGTTTTCAGCCACCAAAAAAAGAAGCTTAAAAAAAAAATCCCCTGCCCCAAGTACCGCGCCGCCTCTTTTCACCACCGCCAAACGCCTCCCCCAGTGTCTATGCCCGCCGGATCCGAAAGAATATATCAGGCTACGCCACAGAGATATTGGAGGATACATTCCTGTACTTCCGAAAACCCTCTCCAAATGTTGTCGTGTCATTGGTAGTGAAGGTCGACTAACGTGGGCCACTAGTCCACGACAGACGGCGGTCTGGGAACTCGTGATTCTAGACCCCTACTCTTTAAAAAAAGTTCCAAAAAAGTTCCAATACTAGCGACGACTGAGGTGAGTTATTTTCTGTATCTTACAGAGAACTTTGGAATGTTCCGCACATGACATTGCCTAAATCAGCGCTTATCCCGGGATGCTGTTGTTTCGAGTCAAGCACCTATATTATAAGTGCTGGCCCTAGTGAGAGCTCCAGCCTAATCAAGGCAGACGACATCCAAAATGGGTCTGGGGTCATCGGCTGCTTTACATTAAAACGTTAAGGCATCGGAGTACCCCATGTAAAATTACGCTAGCGAGAACTCATGATTCAAGCGTAATTGCATGATTTTTAGATAGGAGAGGGGTTTGTACATGGATGATTCCTCATAATGGACTTAACTAATTCTGGTATACATGTAGTTGGTCCGTACTATGCAAATAGATAACCAGCAAGCTTATATAAAGTCAAGACAGGGGTCCACCCTGCTCTTTTACTATCACGGCCCAATTCGCCACCGGATTCATACTGTAATAGACTACTAGAAAGATAAGTAGCGCCAACTTTCTCGCTGAGGCCGTATTCTTCGACTACTTCTAGGAAGGTCCAGGCTTACAACTCCCTGCTGTGGCTTCCTTTGAACTCGCGCAATGATAATAACGCTTGGACCGCTTCTCTTGTCTCCCCATCTACAAAATGGGCTACAATCCAGCGCTACTCTCAAATCAAAGAATCAAATCCGGGGTCATATTTATTTATTTAAGGAATTTTCAAGCTATATTTATTTATTTAATATATTTAATCAATTGCGTCAAATGTCTAGCTACTTGCTATCGCTCACCTACACTATTATCCCGCACTCCGTAACACCGTCCCCCAAATCCCAACTTCACAGCTCCGTATCTAGTTTAATTTTTAAGGCATTATAGCGCCTCCAATATCATCAAGCTTATCAATAGCCTTTACAACAACAAGGACAACTTAGCAAGGCTAAATAACCTTTCACAGTCAGTTACCATAGCTAGTATTATAAATACATTAAACGCTAGTTAACTAAGCACCGGGAATGATCCTTAATATGCCATCTACCATTCACTAGATCACCAGTTTCCTGTGTCTCTATTCACATATACCAGTCAAGCTCACTGCCTGGCTGCCGCCCTATTTATTCTACTCTTCACCTACTACCTAAACCCACTCACTTTATAACACACTTGCCAGCTATTCATATTGTTATTACACTTTTTAAAACTAGTTGCTTATATATACCTTATTGCATATCTCAGCGATACCACCTATTAAAATACCTAAATCACCCTGTTTTAATATCTCATACCCACATAAACTACTCTTTTATTACCTAGTTCATCTCCAGATACCTAATTCCAACTCCGGGATAAAATATAATTACTGCAGAAAACAGCGCAGACTTCCCCAGTTTTATATAATATTCATTCAGCTTTTACCATGTATTTATAATATATAACCTCAGATAGCAGCGATAATTACCCCCGATCTCCGCCACCTTAAAAACTACTCTCCGGCTTTCCCAGCCTATTATACTCTTCAGGAATATGTTCCGGTAATAATCTCTCCTGTGATCGCTGTGAAGGTAGATTAACTTTACAATCATCAAGTCGGGCAGGACGCTGGCGAGTACGACCGGTTTCTCTAGGCCGGCTTCTTAATCGCAAAATCGTTGTTTTGGCTTGCAACGACCACCCGATTCGCCGCATGTCGCCTTTTTTCCGCATCGCAAAATCACTCTATGTGGGTTAAGAGCGACTGCCACTGGCCGCAAGGCCAATTTCTCCCCAACTGCAAATCGTTCTTTGTTGGCTAAGGATGACTGCTGCTTGCCGCACGCCGGTAGTCCCTCTAATTGCAAAATCGTTCTTTGTGGGTTAAGAACGACCACCAATTATGCCGTAAGGCACCCTTACTCCCCAACTGTTGTTTTGATCTGGGGCACTGGCCAATGCGATGGGTTCAAGCAAGAGTCAGGGAAGGTAAAAAAAACCCAACAAACCAACAAATCAAAAACACAAACACCGGGAAACCCCTACTCGTCCCCCCAGAGGCTGGGAGGAGCTATCGCATTGGGGAAATCGAGGCGAAGTACGGCTTACCCTCACGAGATCGTAACAACAAGGCT
>JAJKFY010000327.1:0-126664 GCA_021066465.1 Trichoderma asperelloides | reverse complement strand
CAAGGCTACTCTACTGCTTACAAGACCATTTCTCACAGCTAAGTCGTCTGCAAAGGATTTAATCCCGCCCGTATTGAAATTACAATACGCAAAATACCGCGGCTTAGCGGCAGGGTGCCTATTTTGCAAACGCCATCAGGGTCTGGTGATGATCCTCTTTGGTGGATGACACCAGCTTCATCTGAAGGCGACGTTTCAAAGTCTGGGTTGTCCGAGCCATTTTTCCTTGGGCGTAAGATAGCCATACCGAAGTCGCGAGGCCGCTCGTCAAAGAGCCAAATCTGTTGAGGATTCTCTGCCCGCAGCATAATTCGCCCTCTTGAGCTCCTCTTGCTATGAGCTTGGCTACTTAGCGTCTTTCAGAGCAAGAATTTATCAACATTGTAAGTGAGCGGAATTTTTCTAGATAACCCGAGGCAAGTTACGGCTCCTCGAAATGCACTCAGTTCTCCATTTGCCTCCGCGAGTTCGTAAATCCACCACAAATATCTGGTTGGTGTGAGACCTCGCTTCAGGACAAGGGGTGGGAACAGTTGCCATTCCGGGATAGCTTTCCGGGAGGCCCCTATCTCTTGCCACTTGAGACCCCTGAACACTCCACCCAGATGATAAGGCATGGTGGGTCTACCAACAGTTGGCAACCTACCTAGACTAGTAAGTCGAGATTTAGTAGAGTAATACTCCGTACACGACGCCAGATATTTTGCTCTCACCTTGGATGCGTGAAAGTCCATTATTGGCCTGCAAATAAGATAGCTTTGGGACATCAGCCAGAGAGGCCACTTTGGGCGAAAGATCCAGGCTGAACCTCAGCAGATTTGGGCTGGCGACGGTCTTCGTTCAATCGGACTGAGGCAAGACAAGTAAGATACTTTTGAGAGCATTTGTCGTACGTTAAATGAACCACGGTGGCACTTCGGCTCAAGATCCAAGCTAAAATCTAGCCAAATTTGGTCTCTTTCAGCTAGAATAAGTAAAGCTGTGCGTAATCATTAACTTGATATGATTTGGGTGTGGCTTGGCGAAAACTACTCGATCCTCAAAGAGGGGTGGGTCGGCGGATCCACGGAAGGCTTTCCCGTAGGACAGCCTTCGTCCCTTAGTCACTTGGAAGGCCATGCACACTCCACCCATAGAGATATCGTGGTAGATCTATCAACTTGGGCGAATGGAGACTAAGTGCATCTCGGGTAGCCATAACCATTTTGAGAGGCCGTTTTTAACAAGTTAGTTGAATGTAAATATATGCCCAACTGAGTGTCTGGCGTCGTACCCTACTTATTTCAATATTAAGCGTAAGAACAATGTTGCTCAGACTAGTTTACCCAACAAAACGTTGGTACCTCCGTACAATTGGGAGTTTCCACTCATTAGGTGCCAGTGCTCCTGTAACACACAGTTGATTGCATAGCTGGAAATCGATTATGTTGAAGAACCCCTATAAATCGAATAAATATCTTTTTTTTTTTTGTTTTTGTTTTGCTGAGTGTAATGAAAGAATAGAAGCTTTGCGCGCCTCATAGGAAATGTCACAACACTAGTGTCTTCTAAGTTTTGGATACACCAGGTTACCAGGTTATTATTTCCCCTTCAAGCCTCTCCTCTCTTCGTACTGGTTCAAACCCTCCACCTCTTTGCAGTCGGTTGAAGCTGCAGCAGAGGCTATGCTTCTAGCTTGTAGTGTTGTACAAAATTATAACAATGCCATCGTGTCTGTATTTAGCACATTGGCGAGTGTGGGTATTGGTCGTGGATCATAGTCAAGAGATCGCAAGCGGGCGTAGAGGCATAAAGGACAACGAAGTTAAAAAAACTAGATCGATCAAGGATAATATTAGTAAGAGTAATAATTCTTGTGGAAAAATTTGTAGAATCTCACTATCTCAGTATGAGATAAGCTCCGTAGATGAACCGTATACTTCAGCTTATTTCGCGAGATCAGATTCCGAGCGACTCAGTATGCGAGTTTGTCGATCCCTCAGGTTAATTTCCCGTTAACTCAACAACACAGGTCATGGAGAAGCACAGCGCCCTTACATTTTCGGGGCGTATGAAGGGACGATTTTAAATCCTGAAGTGTCGTGATCGTCGTTGTAGCCCCTTGGTTTCGATAAGGAACGCCGTGTGCCACATACAGGAGACAGCTTCCTCGCAACATCTCCCCACGCACCGCATGCCTGAACAGTGGACTCAGGAGTGATTGCTTTAAGAATCGGTATTAAACTACGATATATCAATCAATCTCAGTCGTGATGTATATGGCATACGCCCGGGTCACTGGACTAACGCATGAAGGACATATGATCAAGGTTGGAGAGATATGTCAAAGGTTGAAAGTGGCTGCTAAAGTAGTTTGCTAGACTAACCACCTAAACCCCCAAGTCCGGTCGAAACAGCTCACAGCTTTGCCTCTTTCTCTGGATCGTATGCCTATGCGGCGTATCCTTGCCCCCGCATACCTAAGCTTGATTCCTACGGTCCAACTATCTGGCAATTTCCAAGGTACTTCCCTCCTTTGCCTTTGAGCACTGCGGAGGTTGCAGCCCAGACAGTAGTTGCTTCTCCTTGCTCGGGGCTTTTGAAGATTCCCGAAATCTTCAATAGTATCTTCAGGTAGGTGCCGCAGCAAGTCGGTCGCTACACCACCCAGGTGAACGCTCCACGCATGCAGACCTCTACTGCCATATAGACGTTCGATTTCGTTGGCAGTCCAAATAGCAGCGGTTTTGCTCTGTGCGTAGGCCCTGTTTGCGTCATACTAATTTTCGAGGTTTAGATCATCGAAATGAACAGAGCCAAAACGGAAAGAAAGGATAATACGTCGGGATTGAAACTCAGGGGCCAATGAATCGATAAGGACATTTTTAAGCAAGTTAATGTATAAGAAATGGGCCAGATGGTTGGTACCAAATTGGGTCTCGAATCCATCTTTAGTACGTCCTTCTGGACAGGCCATGACACCGGCGTTGCAGATGAGTAAAACTAGCAAGGAAGTGATAGTGTTGCTTCTTAACCAGCGAGGAAACCAGATCTCAATTACAGAGGAGGTTTCTAAAGCTGCGGTAACATGTGGTTAAGATACTGTTCTTAACCTTTTATCCCAGCAGCAAGGGATATCTCTAATTAAAATAACTAAGGTTTTATTTTAAAGTTCTATAATATAGTAAAGGCTAGAGATGTTTATTTTATTAAACAGCTAATATAAGAAGAAATAAACCTAGATATAAAAAATATAAAAGGGGAAATACTCTTATAAATTATTACAGTAAATAAATATAATAATAAAAATATAGCAGTTATTATAATAAAATAGAATAGATATGAGAGAGTTGCTAAGATACTTAAGCGGGTAGGATAAATATATTATTATAATGGCTGTGACGAACCGTACACTAGACAGTTGGTATAGGGTTATTAATGCAGCGGAAAAGTATTTAAAACTGCATGAGATTAATGTATAAATAAAGATCCTTAATCCACTGGTTAATCTGGTTAATAGTGTAAGAAATTAGAAAACTGTTAATTGGCAAAAGACTATAGACGTGGCCGTGGAAGCTGGGAAGGGTACTAAAGAATAGATGGAGAAATTAATGGACGATGCGAAGAAGGATTTCTATGATGCTCCAGTTGATGGTTATACGGAAACTGACGATGAAAAAGCAGCTTGTGCGAAGGCCCGAGAGCACAGAACGGTCATAACGGCTTTTACTAATGCACACAACAAAGCCGCAGGATGTCTCCCCCGCCCAAAAGTAGCTGCAGAATAATGAGGATGAGAAAGAAGGCGAGAGAGATATTCGGGATGTAGACAGTTGAGAATTTTCAGATTATTGCTATTCAGTCGTGTCAGATGTAAACTTCATCGTGTACAAATATCTACAAAGAACATTAAGCTACTAATAAAACTCCCCCCATTATTTAATTACGTGCTGTGGCATGTCTTAGTCTATCTCTGCGCAGTCAGCAATAAAAGTATCAACATTGTCAATCATCAACTGCAATTCCTCATCAAAGTTATCTATATCCTCTACTAGCCCCCCCTTCTGCCACTCCCAGTTATACACCAACTCCAACTGGGCCCCAGTCAACATAAATCCCGTATGGACATTAACATATCTAACATTTTCCGGGAGACACGTTCCATAGCAATTCGTATCTCCCCAAAGAGGATAAGATTCTGATATAGCAAAGTGTAGCTCCCGCAGAGCCGTAAACTTTTTGAAATCAGTATCTGGAAATCTGGTAAATGTGTCGGCCCAGTATTCACCATAACTCCCCGTTGGCACCGTAAACCGCAGCCGCTGAATATCGGCCGCATGCGGGGCAAGCCGTTCCATCTTCTCGTCTTGGAGGCTGATCATGTCCTCGTCAAAGTTGACCCAGATGTACCGAGCCTCGGAGTCACCGGCCAAGGTGGTGAAGAAGGCTTTCCGGTATAGGGCAAGTTGACGGGACTCTCGGCAGACATGCATGAGTTCCGCCTGTGGAGTCATGGAGGCATAGTGATTGTAACTGTTCCCAAGCGTGTCTGACTTAAGAGTTATGCGGATGTGGAGGAGACGTGGGTACACTGCCAAGGCCCAAATTTGGCTGCGAATCTCGGATGGGAGGCGCGGGAAGGGATGAAAGGTAGTGGCCATTGTGAATGATTCTGTTGACTGCTGTTTCGTATGGGTGGTCCCGCAAGTGAGCTGACTATCAAATTCTCAATGTCATAGCCAACAAGATGGGTAATAGTAAGAATTGCCGTGGACTTCGGTTCGGTCAAGGGAAGCAGTCGGTCCGGCGAAGCTGGCTGTGTTCTGCTCGATAGTTTGGGAAGTTCCTTCTGGGGGGGGGGAATTATATTCAGAAGAGAGTCACATTATTGATCCATCCATGGATGCTATATCCGTACGGAGCACGGCAGTGGCGCAAGGGTTCGAGCCTAGATGAGTTGAGCCCGCTTCGTTAACTGCATCTCTTCCAGTCCGCCGCAACAGCGCCTGTCAGGGGCCAGAAATGAGGCACTAAAGACCCTGAAGATGCACCAAAGCACATGTTCTGGGCGGCTCCTAGTGGCACAGCCCTGGAAGGCGGCAGATCTTCTAGGGAACGCTTAGCGCACGTCCCACTAAAAGCATTCAGCTGCCAGTGCTAGCCGCATCTGGGTGCTCGTTTCGCGAATCTTTGCAAATTGCCCGATGCAATTAACACGCATCTGCCTGCTGATCTGCTCTCACTGGATTGGCTATTCTTTGGAATACATGCACAGTCATACAAAATTCTGCTTACGTACATGTACCTTTCAGCCGCACCTATACGAGGCGGGGTTTCCACGCTCCTCTTCGTTTTACTCTGTTAGACGCACTGGAGCAAGAAGAGTGTCCGATACCAATCGATAAAATGTCTCGTCGCGACTCTGGGACACAATTTGACAATGAAGATTATACTGTCGGTTGGATTTGTGCCATAACAACTGAGCACGTTGCCGCGCGAGCTTTCCTTGACGAAGAACATGCTTTACCACAGTTTGTGTCCCCTCACGATAACAACAATTATACACTAGGCAGGATTGGAAAACACAATATCGTCATTGCCGTTTTGCCCCATGGAGAGTATGGATTATCGTCAGCAGCAAGTGTGGCGAGAGATATGCTACACAGCTTCCCCAACATTAGAATCGGCCTAATGGTTGGAATTGGAGGCGGAGCTCCAAGTGAAAAGCATGACATCCGCTTGGGTGATGTGGTTGTTAGTGACCCCCGTAATGGAGAGAATGCTGTTTTTCAGTATGATTTTGGTAAAACAATACAAGAGCAAAGCTTTTATCCAACGGGAAACCTAAACCAGCCTCCACCAGTTCTAAGGTCAGCAGTAAGCGGACTCGAAAGTCAATATGAATTAAACGGGCATGGTATTCAAGAGAGCATTGACATTATTCTTGACAAAAACCCAAGACTGAGGAAGAAATACAAACGACCGGACTTAGATCGGCTCTATCAAAGCCAATTTATTCACCCTCTAGCTGAGACAAGCTGCGGTATCAGCTGCGGTAGCGGTCCGCCAGCTTTGGTTATCCGTGCGGAACGGGAGAGCGGCGAGGATAACCCAATGATTCACTATGGCCTGATTGCTTCAGCAAACCAGTTAATGAAAGATGCTGAGGTTAGGGACATGTTGGCTTTGGAGAAGGATGTATTGTGTTTCGAAATGGAAGCGGCTGGTTTAATGAATCATTTTCCCTGCCTTGTTATTCGTGGTATATGCGATTATGCAGATACACATAAAAACAAAGAATGGCAAGGTTACGCAGCAATGACAGCAGCTGCATACGCAAAAGATCTTCTTTCCTTGATACCTCCAAATCGAGTCGAGGCCCTAAAAAAGATGGATGTGCTCTCTGGTACGTTTCTGAAAGCTTGGCGGTAGCGAGATGCGCAAGACTGACCATATTTCACAGATATATCAGAAGGACTTACAGGGATTCTTCGCAAGCAAAACAGTGAATACCGCAATGAGGTTCTTAAATGGCTTACTCCGACCGACTATGCTTCTCAGCAGCATGACTATTTCGGAAGTCGGCAACCCGGAACTGGTGAATGGCTTCTAAACTCAAAGGAGTACCAGAACTGGCTGAATACGGCAGCAGAAGCCCTATTTTGTGAGGGGATTCCAGGAGCTGGAAAAACTATCATGACATCAATCGTGATTGATCACCTTACTACAAAATTCATTCATGATCTAGAGAATCTGAACACTGGGGTTGCGTACGTCTACTTTAGCTACCGCCAGAGTGATGAGAAAGCCGATGATTTGCTTTTTAGCTTATTAAAACAGTTGGCGCAGATAAGATCTTCGCTGCCTGACTGTGTAACTGCTCTCTATGAACAGCACAAAGACAAGGGATCTCGACCATCACTAGAGGTAATCACGTCGACCCTACAGTCTGTAATAAGTACTTACTCTAGAACTTTTATCGTCATCGATGCGCTTGATGAATGCCCAAACATCAATGATTGCCGGATGAGGTTTCTAGCAGAGATTCTTAGCCTGCGTTACAAGTCCAAGGTGAACATATTTGCGACTTCAAGACCCAACGCAGAGATCGCCAAACAGTTGGAAGGTAGCACTTTTATCGAGATTTGCGCTAGAGAAGAAGATGTGCGTAAATATTTGGTTGGAAATATGGTCCGACTACCAAATTTCGTTTTCGAGGACGTTAAATTGAAAAGCGACATTGAAGCGATGATCATTGACTCGGTACAGGGAATGTGCGGCGCTTCTGCTGATGACTTATCATCGCATACCATACGCTAACTTGCTCGCAGGTTTCTCCTTGCCAAGCTGTGTCTTAACTCCTTGGTCCATAAACTTACGATAAATGATGTTCGTGATGCCCTTTCAAACCTATCGACCGGATCGGAAGCAATTAATCATGCCTACAAAGATGCAATGGAGCGAATCGAGCGTCAGCCTCCAGAGAAGAAAGAACTGGCTAGGCGGGTTTTATCCTGGATTATATACGCGAAAAGACAGCTCTCTCCAACCGAACTCCAGCATGCCCTTGCAGTGAAGCATGGGCATCTCGAATTAGATAACCGGAATTTTATCAATATCGAAAATATTGTGTTGGTGTGCGCAGGCTTAATTGCTGTTGACAAGGAAACGAACGTTATCCGATTAATCCACTACACAGCACAAGACTTCTTCGAGCGAACGCGGATGGAATGGTTCCCGGCTGCAGAAGTAGAAATTGCGAGGACTTGCACTTCTTATCTCTCTTTTCGTAATTTTGAGAGCGGGTTTTGCGCCAAGGATACTGACTTCGAGGAGCGGCTATCACGGTACCTATTCTATAGTTATGCTGCCAAAAATTGGGGCCATCATGCTCGGAATGCCTCGCCATTACCACAGGAGGTCATATCCTTCCTTGAATGCGATGAAAAGGTACAAGCGTCAAGCCAGGCATTAATGGCCTCTAAACCAGCATGGAGGAACTCGGAATATAGTCAGCAAGTCCCCAAGCATATAACCGGACTACACCTGGCGGCGTATTTTGGAATTGAGACAGCAATGAGAACTGTCTTTGGTGAACAAGGACTGGACCTAGACGCGAGCGACGATTTTGGTCGAACGCCACTCTCTTATGCTGCCGGCAATGGATACGAAACGATAGTCAATCTGCTACTTGGTACATATGTAGTCAGCCCGAACTCAATGGACAGAGATGGCCAAACACCATTGATGTGGGCTGCCAAAAGAGGACACAGTGCAGTTGTTAAGCAAATACTTGTCGATGGCAGAGGTGACTTCAATGCCAGAGACCGCTACAGCCAGACACCTCTATTACTTGCGGTTAAGAACGGGAACAAAGCGGTAGCAGAATTGTTGCTTACCGAGAGTAATGCTGACATTAATGCGAGAGACAACTTCGGTCAGACGCCGTTATGGTGGGCAGTCCGCAATGGGGATGTTTCTATCATGGAGTTGCTCCTCGAGAAAGACGGCGTTGAGGTTAACGCCAAAAACCGCCATGATCAAACACCTCTCTGGTGGGCAGCGCGAAATGACGATGGCGCGGCTGTGGAATTACTCCTCAGACAAAATGGCATTAAAGTCAACCTCAAGGATAAAGATGAACAGACGCCGTTGGGGAGAGCGGCACAAAAAGGACACGAGACGGTAGTTAGAATGCTGCTTGCCAAAGAGAGCATAGAAGTCAATATTGCAGACGATTATGGCCGCACACCGTTACTCTTGGCTGCCAGAAATGGGCATACTGCAGTAGTTAAGCTTCTATACGGCAAAAGCGGCGCCGACGTCAATATCATGGATAAAAATGGGAAATCCCCATTACTATGGGCTGCTATAAACGGCCATACAGACGTGATAAGGGTGTTACTTACCGCCACTGATGCCAATGTCAATGCCAAGGATCACAATGACCAGTCACCGCTATTACATTCAGTCATCGGAGGGCATAATGCCATAGTTGAAGAGTTGCTCACTATAGAGAGCATTGATGTCAACGTTAAGGATATATATCATCAGACTCCTCTTCTATACGCGGCTAAAAATGGGCATGAGGGAATAACCGAGATGCTCCTCGGTAAAGAAGGCATTGATTTAAATGCTAAAGATCGTCATGGCCAAACGCCACTATGGTGGGCAGCTGCAAATGGAAACAAAGCTATTCTCCAACTCATTATTAACCAGACTGGCGTTGATATCAATGCTAAGAATTCGTTTAGCCAGGCGCCTTTACTATGGGCAGCCCGCAATGGGAATGAAGCCATAGTGAAACTACTACTTACCATACCTGGCGTTGATGTTGATACCAGGGATAAAGAAGACCTGACGCCTCTCTGGTGGGCAGTTAAGAAGGTATACGAGGAAGTAGCCCGATTCCTCCTTGCTACCGACGACGTCAAGGTCAATTCCAGGAATAAAAACGGCCAGACACCGCTACTATATGCGGCCAAGAAGGGATACAAAAAGATGGTCGAAATTTTACTTGAGAAAATTGGCGTTGATGTTAACGCTGTGGATCAAAACGGGTTTACTCCCTTGGTATTAGCATTGCGGTATTCTCAGGGGGATATGTCCTTAGTTGACAAAGAGGAAAAAGAGAGCAGAAAGGGAAGCAATCATGAGAGCATTCACAGATTACCTCCAGCTGCTGAGAATACAAACAGTAGTAGCCAAGAGGGGGATTCAGTATTATTACCATGGGAAGAAAAGAAGCAATATGAGGATATTGCCAAGCTGCTTCTGGCTACAGATGGCATTAATGTCAATGCCAGAGATAATTACAGCCAGACACCTTTGTTATGGGCAGCCAAAAAAGGTTATGATGCCTTGGTCGATCTCCTACTGAAGTCAGACGGTATCGATATCAATGCGAAAGATGATTGGAATAAATCCTCACTATTATGGGCAGTTGCAAAGGGACACACAGAAGTAGTCAAGCTATTACTGGATGAAGTTGACCTTAATATTAACACTGAAGATGACTCCGGCCACTCCCCACTTTGGTGGGCAGTTGAGACCGGGAACGAGACGGTTGTTGAGTTACTGCTACCTCAATATGTCACCAAACATCAAAAGAGCATCAGCCATGATCTTTTAAAGAAGGCTGCAGAAGAGAGAAAAGTGAGAGTCTTTGAGCTACTTATTTCTCAGGAAGGAGTCGATCTCAACGCAAAGGATGCTGATGGACAGCCGTTGCTGTCATGGGCCGTGGAAAATGGATACGAAGAGATAGTCAGACTGCTACTTTTCAAAGCTGGTGTTGATGTTAATACCAAAAACAAGCTTGGCCTGACGCCGCTATGGTGCGCTGTTCGTGGCGGGAATTCCGAAATAGTTAGGCTGTTTCTGAACGAAAAACATGTTGACGTTAACGCCAGAAACGATGACTGTGTGTCACCGCTCTTTTTGGCCGTGCTGAAACGTCGATGGTCTAGTAGTTGGTGGCCGCCTGTGGTTCCGATTCCCTATCGAACAGACTTTCGCCCGTATAAAGATTATGATGAGAATGCCAAAGTCTATCGTGGACGGTCGCCGCACCCAGCCGTGCCTTACCGTCGAGCACGCTTCGACCAAGACGAAGCTTCTAATGATAATAATAATAATAATAATAATAAAGAAGAAGATCGTGATCGGTCACAACCCTCACCAGCCGTGAGGTACCGTCGACCGCGCTTCAATGGAGATGAAGCTGAAGTTTCTGATACGGATTCCAAGGAATATTATGGCCGACCGACACCCTCACCGTTTCCAACCATGCCTTACCGGCGACAGCGCTTCGACCAAGACGAAGCTTCTAATAAGATTACTAAAGACGATATTGATCAGCCACCACGACCACCATACCGTCGACCGCGCCTCAATCGAGATGGAGCTTTTGAGACGGATACTAAGGAATATTATGACAAATCGCCACCCTCACCACTCTCACCACCCTCACCACTCTCACCACCCTTTCCACTCCCACCACCCTTTCCACCCTTTCCTATAACGCCAGGCCCGCTGGCCTCATATGGATATTCAAGTGAGAGAGGTATTAGGGACTTTGACATGGATTCAAACAAGCATCCAGATCATAGATACAAACCAATATTCACTGAGAATGCCAACGGCAGTGACATTATTAAACTCCTACTGGCTAGAAGCGATATTAACCTCAACACCAAAGACGTCATGGGCAATACGCCGCTCTCAATTGCTGTATTAAATGAAGACGAGGAGATTGCGGAGCTTTTACTTCGCACACAAGGCATCGATGTCAACACTAAAAACTATGAGAGTGATACACCACTAATCCATGCAATACGCAATAATAATACATCAATCATAAAATTAATTCTCAACTCTGACCAAATCAATGTCAATTCCGAAAACGTTCGTGGGTGGACGCCAGTATGGCATGCTATACACGAAAAAAATTGGAGCTTAGTCCATCTTCTCGCCAAATATGGGGCCAAAATCAATTCCCAGGATAGGTCCGGCAAACCACTGTTGTCATGGGTTGCCGAAAATGGTGATGATGAGGCAGCTAGCATCTTGCTTGCTATTGATGGCATTGATATCAATATCATAGACGACAAACAACAAACACCACTTTTTTACGCAGTCAAAAATGGGCATAAGAATATTATAAGACGATTGCTTAAAAATGATGATATTATTATTAATGCACAAGATCGGTTTCAACGGACGCCGCTTTTGAATGCTGTAATAAGTGGCCCTACAGAAGTTGTGAAACTGCTATTGAATGAAAAAAATATCGATCCTAACGTTGAAGATGATGAAAAGGAAGGAGCATTATTATTGGCAGCTCGGAGTGGGAATAGAGAGGTGGTAAAGCTGCTGCTGGCTAAGAATGTCGATGTTAATGCGTACAATAAGAACGGTCGAACTGCCCTATCAGTGGCGGCTGAAATGGGGCATGAAAGGGTTATCGAGCAGTTACTTGCCTCAGAGATCGTCGATGTTAATTTGACTGATGACTATGGTCGGACGCCTCTATGGTATGCAGCTAAAGACGGTATTGGATCAATAGTTGGGCTGTTGCTCACCCACGACGACATTGATGTAAACATAAAAGACGATAAGGGCCAGACGCCACTGATACGAGCTACTAGTTCTGGATGCAGCGAAGTGGCCAAATTGCTCCTTGCCGCAGATGGAATCGACTTTAGGACCAGAAGCAAAGACGGGAGGGCTCCGCTAGAATTGGCAGTTTTAAGTGGCGATACGATGGTGGTTAGACTGATCCTCGCCAAGGGTGTCCAAGACATTAACGCCAAGAATCAGAGAGGAAGAACACTGCTTCACCTTGCTGCCGATAGAGATAATCGTGAGATAGCCGAATTACTTCTCTGCCAAGACGGAATTAATATTAATTTGAAAGGCAATGATGGAGGCACGCCATTGCATATGGCTTCTTTTGCTGGAAACTCACGGATAGTTTCGCTACTCCTCGACCAGGACAATATCGATATTAACTCCAAAGATAATTCCGGTCGAACTTCTCTGCGCATAGCTTCAGGGATGGGGCACTTCAAGATAGTTCAATTACTGCTTAGCAAACGCGGTACTAATATCAACTCTGCGGATTATAGCGGCCAAACGCCATTATATGCAGCCTCGGCTATGAGACATATACATATTGTTCGACTTCTTCTCCGCCAAAATGGCATTGATGTCAGCACGAAAACTCACCATGGCTGGATGCCATTGCATGCTGCATCAGGAAAGGGAGATATAGAAATACTTAAACTGCTCCTTGGCCGCGAAGGCATCGAAATCAATTCTAGAACTGATCAAGGTTCTACACCGCTACACATTGCCTCAAAAAATGGCTACAAACAAATAGTTCAACTATTTCTTAATCAAACCGGCATTGAAACTAATTCTAGAGACA
This sequence comes from Trichoderma asperelloides, assembly GCA_021066465.1. Taxonomy (NCBI): domain Eukaryota; kingdom Fungi; phylum Ascomycota; class Sordariomycetes; order Hypocreales; family Hypocreaceae; genus Trichoderma; species Trichoderma asperelloides. The sequence continues at coordinate 113,754 of JAJKFY010000327.1, read as the reverse complement.
ATGAAGGTTATACGCCGTTAAACATAGCCTCAGGTAATGGGAGGGTCAGGGTTGTAAAGCTCCTCCTTGAATTTGGTGCTGATATAGCAGCTACGAATAATGACGGCCAGACGCCGTTATATAATGCGTCAAGCGTTGGGGATTTCAAGATCGCTAAACTTCTTCTTGAGCATGGCGCTGATACAAAAATTGCGGATAATAAGGGTCAGACGCCATTGGATCTTGCACTACGAGATGGACACCGTGTAGTGGCTGACCTACTTTCTCAATAAACGGGACGGGTGGAATCGCCGGTATTGCCCCTGAAACAGGGAGCTTTAGGCGAGTGCCTAGCGAGATAAATATAGTTGGGGAGATGCACAAGGTTGATAAAGAGAAAGGGGGATTATGGCGGATGTTCTCTCGGGCTGCGCACGTTACGGAGGCGTCGGATAATGGGATTTAATCGAGCAAAAAATATTCTGACATTGACGGTGTGATTAGGAGTTTAGTGTCGTAGCCAGCAAAATTATTTCGACAGTTATGAATCTAGAAGGCCAAGCCAATGCCGTTCCATTTTAGTAGATTTCCCATTTAGAGTGAGGCCCAGAATACCGTGTATGACAGCTGCAGCGTGCGTGGCCGCCGTGGATAATGGTGCATTCTCTGTTAACAATTTGAGTCTCTCATTCTTGGTTTTATGCACTGTCTTGGAGGCATGTTGCAAGCGACCCATCTAGAGAAACTGAGCTGTAACACTATCCATTTGAGCGAGAAACTGGCAACTGTTTGTGGATAGCCTATTATGTGCCTGAGACATCATGCGTCTGACAGGAATAATACAGCCTCTCTACTAGAAGTAGAGAACTAACAACAGAACCTACAACGACGAATTTCTAATTTATCATTGACCAGAAACTGGAAATAAAATAAATAAGAAAAAGGAAAAAAAAAAAAACATACAACAGCCGGTGTTCGCTGATGGTCACCCACTCAACTACTAATCTGCCGGTTAGTGGCTTGTCTATGGGGGAGCAGACGGGACCCCGAATTCTCCACTACCTATGGTCGTATGTACTTGAAACGGGCGCTGGTTAATTTATATAGGTAGGAGAAATAAGATCTTGATGCTCGTGAATCTCAGACAATTTGGAGTCTGTAATTATAGCAATAAGTGGTAGACAATGCTCCTGAGTCTAGGCTGCAAATACGCTATTGCACGTAGGCCTACAGCCGATCAGTTGCCAGGAATACACAAACCCCGGTATCTGCTGGTTACTGGCTTATATGTGTGCTAGATCAGGTACAAGGGCCAGCAATGTGTCCTGGTACCAGTTACCAGTTACCAGTAACATAAGATACATGTACTAGCGTCCGATTGTCACTGTATCGAGCCCTAGGAATTCACCAGGTGTAAGATGACTACATGTACCTGTATGTACGATATTTTCCAACATGGATGTTAATATCAGTCAAACTGTACTTTCCACAGCACTACCAGGCGGATTCTCCAGGCTTGTCCATTGACCTCTTATTTGCACAGATCTAGAGATTTGCATTGATTATCGCTGTTATTCACAATGGGGATTACTATAACGCTAATCTCCGGGAATGAAGATGAGGCCGCGGTGTTTTCAGAAGCCTACTGTGGCCATCTTTCATCAGTTTTTAGATTCGATCTCGACGTCTCTGAGCCGCTCAGCACCAGCAGTCGTATAGTCACCTGCTTTCACAAAATCGAAGTCGACGACGAGAAAAAGACATTTCCAGACAGAGTATCTCTGCGTCAAGCAATACGCGGTTCAACCTCACACGTTCGGCCTATTTGTGCATCGAATCCTTCAATCTGCCTTCCAGAATTTGTCATACAGATTCAGCATGATGATCACGACGAAACGACTTGCAAAATCTCTCACGAGTGTGCCTTTCACAAGTATCTAGCAAGTCTTTTACCGATTGCTTCCGTCAAAGATGCTCTCATCCGAAAAGTTCCCATTGCTGAACCGCACTATACATCACTTGAATCCCTTCATTTTTACGATAAATTGAGGGGCGCGGAGGCACGACGACTACTCGTTTCAGAGACCGGAAAGAGCGCGGATCATACGTCTATAAGGGACTCAGCTTCCACTTGTTTCTGGAAGATGACGCAGGCTATAAATCCGAGCGACATACATTCTATCATGAACTCGGGGCTGTCTTCTCTCTTCCCAGCCATCAGAATATCCTCCTTCCTTCCTAGTTACCACTGGGTCACCTCAGTTCGCAAGCCATGGCGTTGGAGAAGAGGGCCACGTCATTTGCGGAGCGTTGTATCCCTTTTTCGATCGCCAATCGTTGCACAAGGTAATCAACCAAAGCAATGAGAGTCACACAAGCCTATCGCTAGTGGCAAAGGCGAAATGGGCGTTTCAACTCTCATCGGCAATGGCGATTGTGCACTTATCAGGGCAGTACCATATGGATTTGAAGCCAAGCAATATGCTTCTGAACAACGATGATGACGTGGTTGTGATTGACTGGGAGCAATGCGGCGCGTCTCCGTTCTTCCTCGCACCAGAAGGGAACGGCTTGTGGGACGTCGAGATTGTTGCAAACTCGGAAACGGCGAGGTGCAGGGGCAGAGCCTACGATGGCATATCGAAAGTTCACAGGCCCGCTACTTGATGATTGTGGGACATGGCCAAGGCCGAATATATTCCAACTGTGGCAGTGCGAATGCCCAAGAGCGCTGGAGGCTGCAGAGGTCTACAGCGTAGGGCGGAGTTTATGGGCTATCTTTGAGCAGAGCGATGATGTGTGGGTTTACAAGAGGGGACATTCGGAGACAAAGGCAGTAGTTTGGACTCATGGAAGCGACAGCGTGCCAGAAGCATGGAAGGATTTTGTGTCTCGATGCATGAACCTAGATCCAAACAAGCGACCAACATTCGAGCAGGGAGAGAGGTTTTGGGGGCAGGAATGGAAGAAGCATGAGGGGAATACGAAGTAGTCTGATGATATCGAATGTAATTTCAATGCTTGACGATATGTCAAATTAGAGAGAAGCCTGAAACTTGTCTTGCAAAAAGTTTCTTCTTGCTCGGTGTCTTTTGTTCGTGTGCCAATGATTTTGATGAATGTGGTATAAGGGAGTTTCCTTGTTGGCTTATATATATATACAACAAGAAAGAAACCCGGTTTCGAAGACGGCATTGGATGAGACAGCTTTGTGATGTGCTGAGCGTGGGGCACAATAAAAGAGATAGTACATATATGCGAAGTATCTCTTCTAGCTTAGTTAATAAACCAGTTAATAAACCCTACGGCTATGTGCATTACCGTTTCTATGTAACTACTGGAATGATGTATCGAATTTGTAACGTTCAACCGGTGGGCCGGCTGACTTCCTATATTCGTTTGTGTCTCAAGTTTGCGATTCTGTCCCTGGTAATAGATACTATACACATAAGAATCTCTCTAGCCTATTCTGAGAAAGGATGCGCAGCCCCACTTCAGTAACAACATCTTTAGGAGTTTATGACCGGTTGTATATGCATAGTATTTTGCCTTGTCTACATCCTCCTAAAGCGTGATCGCTTGTATGTAGTAAAGCTCTTGAACACCGTTATAATTCCACGTCCACTGGCCCCCATTGCGTGAGCCTACACATTGAGATATAATATTACTGAAAGCATCCTGTAGTAGCTATGTATTAGCCAGGTACGTACACCACAACAATGAAAAGAACTTAGCGATTTGATGAGGCCTGGAAGGCTGGCAATTTAAAATGAAGCGCGTGTGGAAATACGAAATACTTACACGGCAATGGATCTTGGCGTTTCCCTCATAATGAGCCTGGATGACATTGTTGCCAAATTGAGCGCTTGCGTCCGGGCCGACATTGCAGACCTGATCCGCTACCTGCTGGAAGTCAGAAGCAGGAAGGCCAGGGTTTCCTGAGCCGTAGCAATCCGCTGCAAGAGCAGCCGGAATGGCCAAAAGACCCAAGAGAAAAGAATATGAGCGCATATTGAGACAAAGATGATATGCCTAAAGCCTTGCTATGGAGGTGTTGAGACAGTCTGAAGCGTATGGGTAGGAAGGGGAAAAGGCTTGCATTTTATATGCGTGTATAGTCTAAGGACCCCCCACAAGTTAGGAAAGAGAGGCGATGGCGGTGAATAAACGGAAGCAGGGGGGTTGATTCCGGTGAGGCTACGACTAATCATGCATTATGAACTTGCTGCCTCCCACTCCGTATTCCGTATATTAAGCTTAATGAAAGCAAAATCCCTAGGTATCTAGGCACCCCATATATTTAAACCACTTAGAAATAGCCTTGATCGGCAACAACACTCCACAACTACAACTCAGCTTCCTCTTAAAGATCATCGTCAGCTAACTACGGAGTAGAATTCGCTAATTTCTTACCTAAGATAAGTTAAGCAGGATCTATAAATCATTTTAGCTTCTTTCCTAGTGTTATTCTAAGTTTATACGAAGTAGTGGGCTATGTAATAATAAATTACAAAGAATAACGAAAGAATGACTATAGTCCGAGTTGTGGTAGTTAGAGGGGAGAAATTACCTATTCTTCCTTGAAGCGTTCGCTCATCGAGATACACTATGCAAGGGGATGCTGTATGTTTGTTCGTTTTATTATTAACGATTACTAAGTAAGCTAGATATACAAAGCCACATCTGGGCAATAGAACGGTAAGAGCCACTGGCTCCTGAAGCCTATATTGGCTACACTTCAAGTAATAAAAGGAAGTGTTTTGGTCGATCCAATTTAATGTGGGATTTATATCTGTGTCTTGGAGAAGGGCCCCATAGGCGTTAGTCTCTTTTTCTACCTAGTTTCTGTAAGCCAAGACTCGCGACGAGGCACAGATTTTGGCTTGCTTGTTACTCCTAGAGGATGCTTGATAAGCCGTCTATAAATTTATGGGTAAATAAACGGTGGTAGATCCATTTATTACAACGGGTGGGGGACTGAATGGTGAAAATGTTTTGGCGCAGGGGCTAGCTAACCGCTAAAAACGGAACTATATAACTCTGAATCTAGAGGCTTGGGATGCCAAAAATAGAAGACATTACAATCGAGAAAAGAGTTTGACAGGACTCCAAATTTTCCATTACCTATGGCCGTATATACCCGTGATAAATGCAAAGTGGCCCATATAGGAAGCGTTTTCTCTCATGCGCGCAACTTCAGGCAGTCTAGGCTTCAAGTTGAGAAAATCGCTTTGGCTTGCATAGTAAAAAAGCATGAATTTGTATAATTAATTCGCATCTTTTTAACTCCATTAAACACCACTCTATATATAAAGTCAAGATTAATTAGTAGCGGGTCACCATAAGATGTATCCTCCACATTAGTCGTTAAGAAGCCCAACTGTTTATCACCCATCTCCCAGCTGACACTTAATAAGAGTCGTGATAACGATGAACGTGAGTAAATAACCGCTTTCCATTTTCATCATAGCGGAAGGGAATCACATTCACTCCATCTGCATCTCGGGGCTCATAGTCGAGATTCAATGCCGCCCAAGTAAACACGTCCTCCCCATGGTTTTCCCGGAGCCAGTGAAGAATCATGTCCACTCCCGCCATAGGACCCGCTGCCGTCCATATGTTTCCATCGACAACCCACTTTTTTTCCTTTGTCCAGTTCACCTTGGGATACTTGTGCTTCACCCATTCATACTCGAGGTGATTGCCTGTGGCGCTTTTGCCGTCTAATACACCAGTCATGGCGGCAACAAAGGATCCGGTGCAGTTGGTGAACAGAGCCTTTCCCGAAGCAACGTGGCGGCGAATGAATTCGGCATATCTCGGATCAAGGGTGAAAGGGCCTGGATTTGGGCCTCCAAGGATGAGGATGTCTAGTTCTGGGCAGTTATCGACAGTGCATGAGGGCTTCAGAGTAAGGCCAGAGGTCAGATCCACGGGGTCGCGGGAAAGACCAATGTGCTGGAAGGTAACCTCTGGGGCCTTTGCGATTATTGAGTCGGTGACAGTTGGCGTATATATTCTCATGCCGCCCATGAACTGCTTGGTACTACTAAAGATTATGTCAAATGGAGTAATGACATCGACAGCTAGATAGTGGTAGCAGAGAGAACCGATAACAATAGGAGCCATTTTGAGAAGAGCCTTTGAATAGTCTTATGACTCTGAAGAGGCGATGTTTTAATGGAAGATTTAATAATATAATTACCTGTTGATAATATGGGTGGGCATTGGAGCATTTATATCCCTCACTTTGGGTTATTGACTTTGGCTCTGCGACAGTTAAAATGTGCCAACTTGAACTTGAAATTTACTCATATGTGCTCAAATTTACTCATATTCACTGAAAAAAAAAAAATTTACACACCCGGAATTAAAACCACTCAGTTGCAGTAGTATGTCAGTCAGTGCGCCTGCCAGCTCTGAATCATGTTGTTATATGTCCAATGACCTGGAGCAGATTGGTGGCTGGACCAACTCTGACACAAGAATTATAGTTTTATCGGTTTATATATGTATCCTCAAAATTTTAAGTAAAGGGAGTTGAACATTATTGTGTCTTTATGGAAAACAACATGACTATTCGCTAATCATCTTCTATTGTCAACAGTAAATTGCTTTAGCCTATTGACCTTACCGACCTTCAACAATTATCAACTATACCAGCGTAAAAACTGGACTTAAGTATCAAAACGTTAACTTTGCTTTCCACTGGGCTTTTGAAACAGGCAAAATACCATGTCTACTGTCTGTTTAACAACCTCAATATGGTCCCAACAGTGGCCGAACGAGATAGGCCTTTCCCGTTATCCTAGCGGCAATGTGGATACATTCGAGACATTTCTAGCGCTCCGTAGGCGTTACTATCGGCGCTATAGCGGTAGACTAGCTGAGTGCTTTCGGGATGGCGTTTATGTGGAAGAGCTACGTCGACTACAACTTTAATTTCTACGGAAGACAATAACGATACTATCTTTGACTGCAACGCAGCTACATCGCCGCGCTTTCATCGGACACTGTGAAGCTGAGAGCATGTTCAAAAGCTTCTACTGCTGCAATAACCGGGCCAATCAGAGATGGATTAATGGCGACAAGTTTACTTGATATCCAAATACTAGCAGAATTAGTTATGGCTGTTCACCCAGAAGACGTAGCCGAGTGGAGAGGCTTCAATCAATTGCAAATGGAATGGTGCCACGCCACTACTCAGAGACGCGTGTTTTTTATATAAAAAATAATAATAAAATAAATAAAAGAAAGCTGATGGCTCGCTTTTCAATGGTTAATAAGATTATCAAGGCCTTCCGGCCAAGGGAGTACTCGCTAGCTCCATATCTAAGGGCATCAAAGCAATACGGGCTGCATGTACTTAGCAGGCCAAGGCCGCGTTTTTTATCGCAGTTAAGCAGACAATTAACTCCGCCAGCTAAGAACGGCCATGCACCACCACCAACAGCCACAAAATCAAGAAAGAGCTTTCAATCTGTCTATCCTCATTGTGTCTGGACCTGGTGAGTTACCCCGTGTTGAATAAAATTAAGAAGCAGGCTCCCGTTCTTCCTAGTGTATAGGAAAAAATAACCACCAAGCTTTCACAAGTGGACGGACTTTATCTTAGAATGGGCACGCAGGCGGGCAAGTATATCCATCAACTAGACATTAGACACACCCACCCCGTCAAGTCTCTGAAACTTCACCGTATATATCGGTGCGGGCAACTTGGGGCTTAAATCCGGATTGCCCATTGTTCATCCGCTCCGTTTTCCCCATACCCTAGGCTCGTAACCTGACCACCAACGCCTTTCGGACGCCGGCTTGGGAGAGGCAGCTTTAGGAATTTCCCGCAATTTGAGGGTGCCACGCTCTCCATGAGAGGATGACTAGCCATTACTTCGATACCGAGCGCCAGGAATATCACTGACCTTTTCAAGTGGCTTTCTGAAGCAGAGTTAACTGCGGGAAAACGACTTCACATTTAACCCTGGTGGTGCCCTTCCGTCAATTTCTGTAAGTTTCAGCCTTGCGATCATACTGCCCCTGGATTCGAAGATGCTGATATATAGTAAAGTGCTGAATATGTCAAAAATGTACCATCGTCCGATCCCTGGTGGGCATAGTTTATGGGTAAGTCTACGACAGTATCTGATCGTCTTCAATCCCCTAACTTGGGTTCCTCATAAAAAAATATTAAGACATTTTTTGTGATTGTTACAGAGTGTTTAAGCAAGGAAATTAGTATCTTCATTTATAATGTAGGAGCTATACTACACTTCGCTCAAGCACTCGTCAAATATGGTTCATGCGCTGCTCTCTTTGGAGCGGGGAGAGATGACGTTCCTTGGCAGAGCGAGTATTTTCAATTTATGCATTGTCTTTTTTGCTAGCAGATATATAATAATATAAGCTACTTGCACTGTGTATTACTAGGTTATCGGTAAGCCGAATTGCTCTGATATAAAAGGCTGGGCTTAGTGTAGTGTAGGTTCAAGGGGGCTTATAATGCGTGTGAGAGATCACGATAGGATCACGAAAATTTATAATGCAACCTTGGTAATGAGCCACCGCTAAACCAAGGGGAGATCTATAATGTGTGAGCCGACTAAGGATTACCTCAGCGCCAAGAGTGGAATTGGCAATTACATGTATCTCTTACAGCCCCGGCGGCAAGTGATTCCCGAAACCAAGTTGGATATAGGTTGGTTCTAAAATATGCCCGAGTAAACATACGAGATAGGGTCCGAGCTTTGGAATTCCACTCATTTTAGTCTCATACCTAGTCTATATAATAGTAACTCAGCTTGAATATCAGCGTACACTATAAATAGAAATGCTTAGCAAAAAAAAAAAAAAAACACCAGCCAAGTTTGCTCTAGCCATCTTATACTTAAAAGAAGCTATTACTTAAAATCTCACAAATAGTTGATCTTTTCCAATTGCAGTTCTCCATTTGTAAACTATAGTTTCTCCCGTCTTAAACTAATTTACGCTATTCTTTTGAGCTACAATGGTCAAACGTTACTCCGTATCTCACTACTTTTTACCGCAACCCCTGAAAACAGGATGGGCCCAATTCACATGGAAAGTAAGCACGTCCAGTGGATGAAAACTATTTCGTATTGTCATTACCGGGACTAAAAGAGAGAGTTGTCTCAAGATAGTCAACCCTACATATCTCTCTAAGATGTTTACTGAACCGGGCTTTAACAGGTTTAAACGGAATTTCAGTTTGCAAGAGTGAACAGGTTCGTGTGCTGCAACATATTTTAAACAGTGGCATGAATGTTTTCACTATTTGCTATTGGTCGACTTGCGTGCCAACCAGTGCTTTTTCTCATATATAGGCATATTTGATTAAGCTCTACTTCGCGGCATTCCACTTTCCGGCTTAAGGCTAGACATAATTAAAGGACTACAAGAGTAATCGTTGCTATTCTCTAAGACGCAGGTGCCAACGAAGATGTGCCCACCGGATACACTTCACTCTCAGCAGTAAATATACTAATAAGCGCGGCAGCATAGGTATCATTAACTAGTCATTAAGTATATATCGTCCTAGACTACTTGTGTCTTTCAATAGATATAAATTGACCATGCGCAGTCAACCTTCTGACATTGAGAGTCACTACAATCCTTCACCGCCACTCATTCATTAGTCGAAGTACCCAGTCACAATGCACTTTTCAACTACCTCATTTCTCGCGGTTCTCACCGCATCACTTGCTTCTGCGCAACAAATGCAGGTCAATTATTATAGCGATCAGTGCAGCAGCTATCTTGGTTCACTCGAGGTGACTTGGGCAACCAACTTATATGCTGGGCCTCCGAACTGCTACAACTATCATTATGGTGCCTTTGCGAACATTGCCAATTGCTGGGCAGGTGGCTGCGTGTGCGACTTTTACCAAGGATCGAATTGTGGCGGCGAGAGGCTGATTGAGGAAGCTTTTGGGGGAGGCAACTGTGTTCAAGTTGATGCAGCCCAGTCTTTTGCATGCTACTATGGCATGTAAGCTTTGTATTGTATAAGTATATATAAAGTGATATTCCATATGTAAATATAAGTCTTGATAATCAAAGAGAGGGTCTAGGTAATATATCTTAGCCACAGTGCCTGCTCCAGAATATGTTATATTGATTCCAATGATGCCCTCTCCCTGGCCTCTCCTTGACATATTCTTCTCCTCCTGGTTGGTTTTAAGTAGATGGCTGTTAGCTGTCAGTTTTCCCGGATCTTGGGGTCCACTTGAACGGTTTTCTTTTTCTTCAATCGCTTTTCGTCTTCTCGTTTGGTTTCCTTCCTTTATTCTCTATGATTTCTAAATCACAGATCTCTAGAAGCGCTCACCTTCCTCAAACTAAGTGGGTATACATTTGCTCTGGAGATGAGATACTTGAAGCAGAGTTTAACTTTAATGAAATATTACAGAACATCAAGGTCAATAAAGTAGTAATCGATATTTAAAGGCAAATCATTCCAACGATAACGCCGTTGTCTTCTGTAAGGTAATTCGGGTTGTAGTTTGATCCACTGTAGTTTAGAACATTGCCTAAGGAATGGAGATATGTTGCATAAAGCTGGGCAATGGTCGATTTCCCAGTTCCGGCATTCCCAGTAATAATCAGATCGAGACTTAGACTCCTCAGTGAGCTCTTTCCTTGGCGGTTACCGGTTGCTTTTACTTTGCCATGAGTTGAGAAAAATTCGCCTTTCACGTCGTCGAGCCCAACCATTTCCGTGAGCTCGTGGATAAGACCGCACGGAGATGACGCCCAAGAAGGAGTTAAGAGCGAGATTTGTTGGCTCCACTTAGGATCTAAGAGCGCACCTATCATCCTCGACAGCCAAATGTTTTATTGAATTGAATATTCTTCTTTCTATGTGCATTTGAATCAAGCTTACTAATAGTCTAATACAAACATTCCGTTTTGCTTTCTGTGTTGTTTTTTATATGAAATCTGATATTTCAGCCTAAAAATGGTCCTTACTTGACTCTAGCGGCCCCGGTCGAGGACATCCTAGTTAGTACATAACGCACTGTTGAATAATTTGGCCCATACATAGTACGACTACTACGGCATACCGCCTGCTTATCCTGCAGCCCCAGCGCACCTCGCAACAATGTTTGACAAGTATGCTATTCATTGAATGACAAGGGATTCCTGATCTCCCCTCTTCTTCTTCTGTTTTAGCCCTAACTGATGCGGGCCTCAGTCCTATTCTCTCCATCTTGCGTTTAGGGTGGATATCGTACATTTATGCTCCATTGAATCTACACGCATCATCTTGTAGCCTCCATTTCCATGGCTCGCGCGGAAAAGAGATGCAATGGTTGTTGGACGTGTCGACTTCGTCGCAAAAGGTGTGACGAAACGCGGCCGGAATGCGCCAATTGTAGCGGGTTGCAAATTACCTGCCACTACGGAATGCGGAGACCTACTTGGTTCGATGGAGCTAAAAGCCAAGAGGCCATGGCCGCCCAAATCAAATCTCAGATCAAGGAGCAAGCCGGGTATCGGCGAGAGAGGCATCATGCTTCGACAGGAGTGGCAAGATTTGCAAAAGAAGCCCGGATCAGAGGCCACAATTTCATCAATCTCATCCCGAAAAATGACGGCTCCAACGGGGAAATAAAATCTCATAATGATGCGACGAATGGGGTGATTCCACAAGATGCTGTAGTAAGTTCAAGCAAATGCAAAATACCCGACAACGCACCGGGATTCAACTTTGCAAACAAATTTGATTGGCCTGGACCTGATCCCGATATGCTCTTTTACGGAGAAGACTATGACATGGATTTTCTGATGAAATACCTGGATAATGTATTTCCGCTGATCTTTCCATTCTACAAAACTCCTCTACTTGGCCCTGGGCGTGGCTGGATCTTTTCATTTCTCTCGCAGAGCAAAGTCGCTTTCCATTCAGTACTGGGTATTAGCTCCTACATTTTCACAGTTGCGTTAAGTGAAGCATACCCTGGAGAAGAACATAAACTGTGCAAGGCGTTAGTTTGGTCTCGGCTCGTCCGGCAGGCAAACATGTGTTTCGATATGTTGCAACAGGATATACAGGAGCTGAATAACCAGGGCGAGCAAGCCAACTTGTTGGATAAAGTGCGAGTCATGGAGAGCATTGTTCAGTTTCTTACTTTTGAGGTAGCGCTGGGTAGATCGGCGAACTGGGACAACCATCTATCGCCCACCATCGCTCTCTTCCTAGACATACTACAGAACCACACTGAGAAAACCTCTGCATCAATACTACTCGGCATTTTGAGTAAGATCAACCAACGTCCGCTATATGCCCTTAAAGAAGGGTATTACGTCTGGGACAACAGACAAGAATGCTTTCGGTTTTTCACCGGCCTTCTTCTCTTTATCGACGTTGTGGCGAGCACCTCTCTTGAGCGACCACCTCAGTTACTCGAGTACCATCTACAGCTTCTTTCCAATGGAGATGATGGGAATTATGACAAAGGCGAGGCTACTATCCGGCTATCGAACCTTATCGGCTGTCGCAATTGGGCTATATGTGTGATCGCAGAGATATCGGTACTAGATGCCTGGAAGAAAGAGAACATGAGAAAGGGCGTCGACTACGGGACAGAGCTTATCGAGCGCGCCAACCGCATTGATCGGATGCTTGAGGACGGTGGTTCACGGATGGGCGGTGATGGTGCGGCTCCTACAGGTGAATATTGGTCTACTGGCCCTTTTCAATCGCAGTATCGTAATCTGGGTCCGATATCTGACATATTTCTAGAAAACTCTACAAAGATTTGGGGCTACGCAGCGAGAATATACCTCAGAGTCGTGACTTCCGGCTGGCTGCCATTGTTACCAGAGGTGCGGTCTAGTGTGTCGCGCGCACTTCAACTGCTACAGACAATGGCTGGCTCTTCTCAATTGCGGGCGTTGGCCTGGCCGCTCTGCGTCGTCGGCTGTATGGCTGATCACACGCAGGAACAAGCCTTTCGGAATCTTTTCGCCGAGTTGGATAAGCCAACGATGATTGGGACATTAGACGAAGCACTACGTGTCATGGAAAGTGTATGGCAGATTCGAGGATCCATGGACAGTGAAGTATGGGATATACAAGCATGCTTGAATATTCTCGGTACGCCATCTCTATTGGCTTAGAAGGCCTCTAGACACGATTTAAACGGGTAAGACGAGCAGAATTGTGTATATTCCATTGCAAGTAGTGAATACAAGACTGTTTGAACTATAATACTCGGTCAAAGTAACACTTCGTGATGAAATATGTAGAGCTGCGCGACAATGAAACCGAGTGTACAGTCTAGTCACCTATTTCCCCTTCCAGAGATCCAGAACTTCCTTCACCGTGGTTGTTTTGACCTCTGGAAATATCTTGTTGAGAGATTTGTCCGTTGGCATATCAAATAAGCCGGCAATAAGGTATAAGCCAAATTTGGAGAAATAAGTCTGCAGAAGTGGCTTTGGGAAAAATGCGTACGCTGTGGCATGAGATGGTAGCTCAGTGACCTCACCCTTCTCAAGCTTCTCCAAGTCCTCGTAGACGACATTGAACTTGGATCCTATTTTAAAAAAAAGAAGAAGAAGAAAGAAAAACGTTAGCATGTAAAAGAGTGCTTATTACACAACTAGAGAATATGGGGGCTCACCGGTTGCTTCTTCAGCCAGCTTCAAAACCTGATTCCACGTCACTTTATCACTGTAGCAAAAAGTTTCTTCTTCCCATTTGGGCAAATCGAGTGCCTTAACAACGAATTTGGCTACATCTCGCGTATATGTAAGCGAGATCAAATCGTCGCCTGTGCCTGGAATAGCTGCCATTTTATTGGGAATATCAAAGACAAAAGCGAATGGCGCCGGAAGATGAGTCTCTATGTGCGGCATCCCATAGTAGTCGAGGAAATAGCCCACGTGGAATCGTGTCCATTCAAGATCCGTTTGGCGGAGCTGCGCCATCGAGGCGAGACGTACCTGATGTTGTGGCAACTGTAGGCTGCTTTGCTCAGTTTAAATATGTTAGCACGTGTATCTATTCAGTTACAAATGAAGAAATAATGTGTGACCAAAAGAAAAAAAAAAGAAGGTGAATTTACTTCTCCGAAGGAGCGAGTACACCCCAGTCATTCTGAATAAACCGTTTCGTCGGTGTTGCCTTCGCAGCTGCCTTTATGAGATTGCGTTCAGCTGCCCCAGATTCAGGCGTTATAACGCTGATGGTAGAAATCACTGTATGGACATTGTGTTTCTCCAGTATATTGGTCACGGCATTAATATCATCGTAGTCGACCTTGATGACTGGGGGAGCGCTCGGAGACCAATTTTTAGGGGCCTAATAATACATATTCTGTTAGAAGAAGGCTAGTGATAAATAGATTTAATAATCGGTGATAAATTGTCACTACCTCACGAGCAAGCACAATGACTTTGTACTTTGCGGCGGCGACTAGGGCGTCGCTGATGGTTTTGCCAATGTTGCCAGTGCCACCAGCGATTGCAATTGTGGTAGACATGATGCTAGAAGATGAAATTGCTTTTGGTTTTATAAGAATAGTGATTTTGAATAAGCCACCAGAACTTGTAAATTGAAACGAACAATTGTGCTGCAAAGTTGGATGCTAGATATGGCTTGTAAATGGTGGCTAAGGCGGCTCTTTATATGCCTGTTACTGTTCTAATACATTCACATACACACTACTTTCTTGAAATTACGATTGAATTACGATTTGTAACCACATCATCTCCTTTTCATAATCCCATTAATAATGATTTGACATCTGCCGCGTGTTCTTTAATTTGTTCCGTGGATAACTAGGAAGATGTAGCTGAGGGAGATGGACTCTTTTGCGCTAGTTTATACTTGGATGACCGCGCGCAGAGTTGAAAGGGGAATAGATCAATACGTTTAACTCTTTGTGGAAGCCCGCGCGGCGCAACAGAATTGTACTAGCATGTCTCTCATCCATATGGGGCATCTGTGTGTTCTTCCAAGCCCAAGTTCTTAAGGTCGCAGTAGAAAAATACGAGGAACGGTTAAAAAGCACTAGAATAACTCCTTGATTTGTAATATCTGGCGTTATCTATCTCTTACTTTAATAGTTTGACACTGGTAAACACTGACAGAGCCAATGTGATCTCTCTCTGCCTAGTAGATGTTGGCGTGTGTTCAAGAACTAGTTATGAATCGATCTGGTATCTAATCCATCTTCAATTTACAAACCTGGGTTGTAGTACATATCTATGTCTACCTTTACTCTAAATGCCAGATGCATTTAACCCGCCAAAGGTAATAGTTTTTGTAGCAACATATTCCTCAATACCATATTTGCTCCCCTCGCGACCAAATCCGCTTTGCTTTACACCGCCAAATCTATTTCGTGTTAGCGTATCTTTCATTTGCAAAATGAACCATCAATATGAGGAAGGCGTTCTCACGGTGATGCCGCTTCACTGACTCGTCCAGTATTGACGCCAATCATGCCCACATTCAAAGCTTCTGCAACTCGAAATACTCGAGCAATGCTACTACTAAAGAAGTAGCCAGCTAAGCCTACCTATGCACAGTTGGCAAGGTTAACAACATCCTGCTCTGTCTCGAAAGAGAATAGCCCAGCGACCGGACCGAATGTTTCTTCAGACGCCAGCAGCATGTCTTGAGTCATACCAGTCAAAACAGTGGGCTCATAGAAGGTCGGTCCAAGTTCAATGCATCTTTTTCCTCCGGCGATGATCGTAGCGCCTTTGGATACTGCGTCGCGAACTTGTTCGTCGACCTTTTCTAATGCGCGCTTGTGAATCAGTGGTCCATAGGTAACGCCGTCGAGAAATCCCGGTCCAAGCTTGAACTTCTTAACTCGTTCGCTTAAACGCTTGGCAAATTCCTCATAATGCCGTGACTGGATGTAAATTCGATTGGCGCAGACACAAGTCTGACCAGAATTGCGAAACTTGGCAATGAGAGCTGCGTCGACAGCTGCATCGAGATTTTCGACATCATCAAAAACAATGAATGGTGCATTACCTCCAGGTTCCCGGGGGGCCTTTTTTATTGTAGAAGCTGCTTGTTCCATGAGAATCCTTCCTACATTTGTTGAACCAGTAAATGAAACTTTGTGAACTTCTGAGTCAGTAGTTAGCAACTTGCCAACCTGAGCTGTATTATCCATTGCCGTCACAATGTTTATGAAGCCTTTTGGCACACCCGCTCTATGGGCTAACTCCACTAGAGCATTTGCTGTGAACGGTGTTTCCGCTGGAGACTTTAAGATTACCGTGCAACCTGCAGCCAAAGCAGGCGCGATTTTTCTAGTAACCATTGCGGCTGGGAAATTACAGGGAGTGATCAGAGCGCAGACTCCCACTGGCTCCTTGACGGTAATGATTCGATGTTCTGGAATCACAGAAGGAATTGCATCTCCATAGATTCGTGGCGCCTCCTCGCTAAACCACTCCAGAAAGCTTGCTGCGTAAGTTATCTCATCGCGTGCCTCAGCTAATGGCTTTCCGTTCTCCCATGTGATAAGAGAGGCGAGATCCTCTGCATTATCAATGACGAGTTGGTACCAGCGTTGTAAGATACGGGCTCGTTGACGGCCCAACATTTTTCGACTGGTAGAGAAAGCCTCGGCGGCAGCCAGTATGGCCTTCTCAACGTCTACAACTGAGCATTCAGGGCAAGTACCAATTAATATACCAGTTGCAGGGTCTAGATGGTAAAATAGTTGTAAAACAGATTAGAATATCGCATTGCTATGCTGGGAAGTCTACTAACCATGAACTTCGAACTTTTCGCCCGACTTCGCTTCTATCCATTCTCCATTCACGTATGCCCTGCTGATAAACAGCGAGCTATCTTTTAACTGTAGGGTGCTTAAATATGAGACCTATTTTTGGAGTGCTGTACTTGCAATAATGGTTGTGCTAACCTGTGGAATGATGTAGCCCATTGTATAGGCTTATTGCCGAGACTGAGACACAAGGTGGAAATGAATTGCTATTCTGAGTAGGTATTCAATACCACTTTGGACAAAATGAAGCGTAAATGGAATTGAAAATACTATAATACCGTTATTATTACATCGGCACCATCCGATTGAGTGGCTCTATAATAATGGAGGTAATCCTCATCGGGCCATCGGGCCAACCAATACTCAGCCGACGGACCGCCGGCCCGGATTCCCCGATGCCGTCGGCTTTGTGGCATTCCGGCATTGCGTCGATGCCGGCGGCGGTGATGTTTTGTAATAACCGTAAATTGCATCCAGATTAAATAACGTCTTAAGTTTATTGTACAGAGAGAGTCTATTACCATTCCTCAAACCTTGGTGAGTTCTAAAAGCGGATTCATATGGCCTCACTGTACAGTACGTTAATATCAATCTTCTTCTAACTCTACTAGTTTACATAACTATGTAGTTAATACAAGCCAAGTGTTTACAGACAATGCAAGACCTTGTTAAGTTGGATATCAATGCTTTTGTTCTTGAGCGTATATTGAAGCTTATGCTTAGATTCCCCAGCATAAGACCCACGTTGAATACTATAGCCTCCTTTGGCCTAATAGCAAGTAAGTATGCTATTGTTCGTCACGATTTCTTAACAGCAGTTAAATAACGTATGATACGTAAATGAGCGTACAATACTTAAGCTATCCTTGTATTCTAAATATATATTACTATAGGTCATAAGTTATTCATGTTGAAGTTCGTTCTGCCCCGATTAAAATAATAGTAATCAGCTTACAGTAAGCTGAACTTTGCTTGTATTTTAAATAAATATTCCACCAGTTATTTGTTTGCTTATTTTATGGTTAATGACTATTATATAAGCTAACTTACTCTCCACATGTGGGTAATTGTTACGGCCTAGTCCCTTGTACCAGTTAAATCCCTTTTAAGCGGTTGGTTCCGTCTCAGCAATTGCTACAATTGCGATTAATGGCCTAATCTTTTGCCCTGTTTGGCTTAACGGCATAACGGATCGTTACAGTAATAGGTCATTAGGAGGTGCTGGTAGTTGGTCCTGCGTTTGCTGTATATTTTGAATTAAAAAACAGGAGGTTTTATTTATGCTGCTTGTATGTTAACCTGAGGAGTTGGGAGAGAGGGGGAGTGCTGTAAAGGTAGAGGCTTGTGTCCTTCATTACATGTAGTTTCTCAAACTCTTTGTGTTCCTCGAGGTCTAATAGGTAGTTTCAGTGTCTGACGTTGTTGGTATACTCTTTAGCCGGTACTTCTGGGAGAAAGGGACGGGTCATGCGGCATTGGACAAAGCTTCATTATGTTCTTGGCATGTCGGACTTGCAGCGGTTGCGGGCGTCGTACCGGAACCTCTTGCGGTATTCCTTGAAGTCTCTATGACCTAATTGCTTGACCAGAAGCTGATGGAAGATGGTATTCCACCAGTTATATGTTCATAGTAAAAATCTGCTCTGCCTTAGTGCAAGGGCGACGTATATATAAACACAGCTTTCCCGTTATAAATTAAACTCTTGAATAACAACCATCGCAAACAAGTCAAACATTAATCACAAGCTTAGACATTTACTCATTATAAACTTTTCCAACATGAAGTCCATTCTGGCTATCCTTACGCTCGCTATTGGCCTTGCCAGTGCCGACACTTTAACCATCGAGCTACACGCCGGCAGTTGCTCTGACACTGCTTTCCAAACCTTCACAATTGGAAACGTGGGTGAATGCCACCCTGCTCATGAAGCATTCAACTTTTATGTCCAGCGCAATATTGCCCAGAGTTTCTTTGGCCGCAATCTCGGAATCCGGGCATTCCGTAACGGCGACTGCACTGGTCCATCCAGCACCAACTCGTTGTCTAATGCTCGCTCTTGCGTTTCTGCTGAAGGCGCTAGCTTTATGCTCACAAGCATAAACTAAGGGCGGGGAATCTAGGACCAGGCGGCTCTGTTCTTGGCATGTTGGAAAAACAGAGCGACAAGAGTGGAAGGGAAAAGCAGATCAATGGAACTACCAGTACATAAAGAACAGTTATGTAGGAATTAGTAAAATCAAGCTCCTCCGGTCTGACACTACAGTTCCCTATACTCATGACTTATTTAATAACTTCTGAGATTGTTCTAATATTCCTCTCTCAAAGTTCGTCTAGCTCCTGGTGCTGCATTCTAAGGTATTATTTACCTATTAGGCAAACTAGTAGATATTTGCTATCCCAAACTAAAAGCCAATATACTGCTTACCGTCATAGAAACTTTTTAATATTTCTTCCAGTGATGATCTATAAGGAGATCATTACATACATCTGTTTGTCCTTGATTATTGTTAAAGTGCCTGAAATTGCACTGTTAACAGACTCTTCAGTAGCTACTAGTTTATTCCCGCTTGCTTTGAAGCATGGCAATCTTTTAAGGGCTAAAAGTCGAGATTAGTCAGTAACATAGAATGCAATATTATAGCAGTGTCAGGTTACCTGAATTCCACATACGTGCTATGTCGAGTGCGAAGCTAAGAACCGACAATGCCTAGTATGATCTTAAGTGCTTGGGAGCGGTAGGGGGAGAATAGCAAAGGTCTTTCGTAAGCTAACAGCAGTAGTAATCTCAGTTTGCGTGCGATCAAAGCCTCTGCCACAAAATTCAGTTGTTAATAAGAGCTTAAGAAGTAAACTCTAAAAAGGGACCGTTATGCCTGATGTTTTTGAAAGCCACCATAGAGTTAAATATCAAATAGCGAGCTGGATGGTTCGTGACGTCGCATTGCATGAATGAGCCACTATTGTTACCCTGCCTATTTTTTTTTTTTTTTTTTTTTTTTTGAATGGATATGGCGAGGACATTAATGTTATTCTACTTTGCAGAAAAGCGAGAACTAATCAGAATATTCACCATTTGGTTTCGCCGCCCATTGTTCCGTAAACTCCAGGATATTCTTTTCAAGTTCCTTCCCATGTGTGAAGCTCAGAAAATGAACACCGCCCTCCATCACGACCAATTTTGCCTCAGGAGCATTAGTAAACATTTTAATTTCCTTTTCAGCATTAGCCACACTAAAGACAGCATCATTCGTTCCCTAATGCCTGTCAGATATCGGACTGAATAGGAATAAGGCACGGGTTAAATACCTGCATCCAGAGCACTGGACATCTGATGTGAGGTACGCGGGCATATAGACCATCTCGGGAAGCCAGACAAACAGCAGCCATGCAGATCAATTTCTTCCCGACATCTCCTGAGTAAATCTCCTGGATAGATTTGGACCATTTTTGTATCAAATCCGAAGTCACTTTTCCCCCATATCCAATTTCCATTAAAAAGTCAACATACCCACTGCCGGGCTCGAAATCATCGTGGGGCGTAAAGTCAGCACTCTTTGTAACTAGTGCGGAGGTGGCCTGCGGGCCGTTCCAACAGCCTAATTCTCGACTTTCTGGCGACTCAAAATCCATGGAAGTTCCAATGAAAATAAGGCCATTCACCTATTGAATGAAATGAATAAAAGCGGAAGAGATCATGGCTTAGACATGGTAGACTAACTTTCTTTGGCGAAAGAAGTGCCATTCGCGCAGCTATCCATCCTCCCTGGGACGTGCCGGCTACGAAGGCCTGATCAATCCCAAGGACGTCCAGAAGTTGTATAATCATAATTGCTGAATCCCAGTACGTAAATGTTTCGCTTTTTGTTTGCGTGGCGCCATGTCCAAGGGGTTCAACGGCAAGAAGATTAAACTTGTTAGCCAGCTGCTCACTTTCAAATTCCGGGCGGTAGTAGTCGGAAGTTGTGGTGAATGGATTAATTAATACTAGAGTCGGAGAGGAAGAACCAGTAAAAGAATATCTATATCCAACATCGATGCCTCCTAAGTGGGGAACAAATGATATCTTCACGTGTTTTGCCATGGCAAAATAGCCAGAGTTGTATAATCCAGTAAGGAATAGTTATCAGCAGTATTGCGGAAATGAGTTTAGGAAGACCAAAAGTAATCAAAATAGGCACTAAAAAAAGAAATAAAACAGATTTCTTACCATTTGTTTAAGAAGATACCGGAGTTGTCCGATATTTATGTTGGAAATCACAATTGATCTGGTTTCCTAACTCCCCGACGGGCCGACATCCGGAACTCGGCATCTGATGTTGTATAGATCAGAAAAAAGCGATAAATACGTCTCAGGAAATCCATGATTAACAGGAATTTTGGATCTGCACTTTCTATATTCTTCTTTTTATCCATTCTTCTTTCAAGCGTAACATCATTCACATATACCACCGCAGCACAAGATGGTGAGTACGAACTAGGTGTTTATGCGAGGGACAGCATAATTTACTTACAGCTTTAGGCTATTCAAAACTTCCACGTTGGAATTATTGGTGCGGGAATCGGCGGCCTGGCGGCTGCCATTGCCCTTCGTCGAGTCGGCGTTGAAGTTACTCTACTAGAAGGAGCCGCAAAGTTAGGAGAAGTACGCATCCTCACAGTCTTATTTAGGGTCATGCAACTAACAGAGCACTGCCATGATATAGATTGGCGCTGGCATCCAAATGACTCCCAATGTGTCTGTCCTCCTTCAAAGATGGGGAGTCGACAAAGCGATTGGAAACAACCTAGTTCAGATCGAAGAACTTAACATGCGTCGTAAAGATGGCACCAAAGTTGGATATACCAACATCCCTGTTCTGGAGAAAACATTGGGACGACCTTGGTGGCTTGTCCATCGCGCTCACCTCCATGAAGGACTAGTGGAGGTAGCAGAGCAACTGGGTGCAGTGATCAATATTGACTCTCGGGTTGTCGAAATTGAGTATGACTCTGAGGACAGAGTAACAGCAAAGACAGCCAAGGGCGACTCACATAGATTCGATTTGTGCATCGGCGCCGATGGAGTCAACAGTGTTGTGCGTCAAGCACTCTTCCCTGATGTTGTCCCAGAGTGCCCGACCACCAATTGTGCATACAGGGCAATCGTGCCATATGATCTCATTCGTCAAGATCCAATTGCAAAGGACATTGTCGATAAGCTAACAATGGAAGTTTGGATGGGCCCAGACGCTTATGTTATTACGTATCCCATCAGTGGTGGCGATGTCTTCAACATGGTGCTCTCGCACCATCCGCCTAAGAAGCTCCAGGTCACTCAACACGATGTCCCAATTCAGGAATTGCAATTCGAGTACAAAGATTTTGATCCAAGAATCAAGAGAATCATTGATATGGTCCCACAGACAGTAAGTAGTCATGAAAGTCTTTCCACTAATGCAGCAGCCCTTTGCTAATCACAGACTTACTAGTCTCGCTGGCCTTTGCTGGTGACTGGGCCCTTGCAATCATGGTCCTCACCTAAGAAGAACGTAGTTTTGATGGGTGACGCCGCCCATTCAATGGTCAACCACATGGCACAAGGAGCTGCCACAGCCATGGAAGACGGTGCCTTTTTGGGCAAGTGTATCGGCGCAGTTGCGCAAGGCAAGCTCACCTTGAGTGAGGCTATCAGGATTTACGAAACCGAGCGCATGCCAAAGGCATACATGAAGCAACAGGTTTCATTCATCAATGGCGCAATTTGGCATTTGCCGGATGGCCCGCAGAGCCGACAGCGTGACATTGCCATGTCCACTGAGATGGAGGGCAAGTACTTTATTCGAAGCAGCAGCCTTTATGGAGACCCGCAGACTGTCTTGGAGGTGTATGGATATGATGTCGAGGGTCACGCTGAGGAATCGCTGAGCTGTGCGTTGAATGGAGGAAAAGACGCTGTCGACGCTGAGACCGGTGTTCTACGCGTCACGGAAAATAAGTATATGGGATGGTTCACGAATGAAGCCCCGAAACAGAAGCAAGCGGCGCTTTGATTGCATGCGAGGGAATAGTTGTTCTTGTATAACAAGGAATAGCTGCACACGTATTGATCTCGCACCTGTGATTTATTTAATGTTATGCGCTATCATCTGGTTATTTATGGCTAGGTAGTTGTTGAAAATGAGACCTCAAAATGAAACCGACATGATGATTAACGAGCTCCACATCAAAGCATCTCACTATTCTCTGTATGAGGACAATGCTGCACTTCTCCTGATACAGAATTTGAAGATTTTTTGCTAGATTTGCTGTACAAGAAACCTTTCTTGCCACTTTATAAAAAATTACCATATTATGGGCTCATACATGCAACAGAGAGCTGGGGTTCCCCAAATCCATCTTGATCCGTTTCGGTTAACATGAATCGCTCCCCACACATCCAAAAGTTGGGGTTTAGCTCTTCACTAGCTCAACGCCGCTCTGTGAGGCGTCTTGGGATTTCGGCAAAGTACTTCCGACGGCGGGATAGTGCCGGCCAAGCTCTCCATAGATATATGCCCATACGGCACGGGGAATGCATCCGTTTTCCTACCAGAACAAGACCGAGTCTTTACTATGTCTTCCCCGGCACTTCCACCCAACAAGCGGCGACGAGTCACCCTTGCGTGTAGTTTGTGCCGACGCCGGAAATCCCGCGTGAATATTACACCAGATGTTTGCGAATACGACTTTGAGTATTTAGTCGCTGACGTAACTCTTGGGTCTGGAACATTCACAGTGCAGCGGTGATCATCCTTGCGCTTTATGCCAAGAGCTTGGTGCAGAGTGTCAATACCCAGATAGCTCTACTCCTTCTAATTTGACCGTGGGGCGAAGGTAAGAATGCTTGATATGCGCAGATTGACTTCTTTCTGGTCTATTGATCGCGGAAATAGTTACATCGCCCAGCTTGAACAGAGGCTGCAAGATATTGAAAGCTCCCTTCAGCAACTACATAATGCCCAGAATGATGGGCGACCTATACTGTCAAATCGCGGGGATCACGATACTCCTGCCAATGAGTCGCTATCAACCGTTGAGGAGCACCGATCTGTATTGTTTCCATCAACGCTGGGAAGCCATGACGCTGCTGAGCTGGGAGAGATTGACATCTCAGAGAATTCCATAGATGGCATGGGTGCCATGAAATTTACAAACGAAGAAGACTGCGGGTTTTTCGGTATGCTACAAACGCCGATTCCCTATAAGAGAAAGAGAAGAGAAAATCTTGGCAGCTAACTCATTCAAGGTCCCTCGTCAAACATTGCGTTTATGCGCTACATATCTCGAGCTATATTACAAGCTAAATCAGGAAATGAATTAGCTGACGCCATATCACCAACGGACCAGAGACGCACAGGAATCGTAAATGTCTCCAAATCCAGGCCCCCATCCCCTGGGCCCACGCCAGGCAGGGCTAATAACTTGACGAGAAACGCGGGAGTAAACATATACGCATTACCATCAGAAGAGCGAACATGGAGCTTAATTCAGCAATATTTTCTTAAAACTGGACAGCTTTTGCCATTTATCCATGAGCCTTCTTTCTGTAAAACTTATCTGCAGATGAAAAACGAGCGGTTCCGCGCTATACGGCGGACTTGGCTTGGTCTGCTTAATATTATTCTTGCCATCGCAGCGAGTTTGTCGGCAAAGGATGACATACCTGTTGATAAAAGGATACAAGAGTCCGATATCTACTACCAACGAGCAAATGGACTGTGTGATCGAGACTCTAAACGAAATGCGAGCCTAGAAATGGGTATGTATGGGTACTATGTAGTGTAGCGATAACGTCCCACCCACCCCTCAATGACATTAATATATTACTAACTTATTCTTCCTCTCTATAGTACAGTATTTACTAATTCTAGGCCAATATCTCCAGGGAACCCAAAAGTCCGTTCAGGCTTGGACTACACACGGACTAGCTATTTCGGCGGCTTATCAACTGGGACTACATTCACCTGACACGAACCAAGGATTTTCGCCTTTAGAATGTGAGATTCGTAAGCGAACCTGGTACGGGTGTATTCTTCTTGATCGGTTAGTTTCTTGATATCCTCTAGGGTGAAGTAAATGCTAATAAACTGCGCGATCCAGTACCCTGAGCATGACATTTGGTCGCCCTTGTACAATTCCTGAATCGTACATAAAGCTTGATATGCCACTTAGCCACATGCAAATGCTTGGTCCGTCTTTGGAGATGGAGCCATGCCCTCAGCTCGACGGCGCTTTCTTTACGGCTGCCATGTAAGCGCTCAAAATAATTTGAGCCATAAAATTTCGCTGACGATACATGTACTTAGAAAACTTTATACCATACTTTATAATGTTTTGGATTCGTGCTATGGGCAAAACCTTGGCTTTGAAGATCCCGCGTCTGTTTCCAGCACCATCTCTCGCGTATTTGATGGACAACATCAGTTAGACCTTTGGCGACTTCAACTCATCCCATCCTTGAGCTTTCGCGTTTGGGATACTCCAATGAACCTCGAGGATGTTGAGAAAATGGATAAAGACTTAATCATTTGCCACAGGTTTAGTATTGTTCTCTCAGTGCGCTATAATAACCTGCGGATTTTGCTTCATCGTCGACATTTAGAAAGTCTTTTAAAATCCCTTGGGACTTCTGATGATAACTCAGGAAGTGCTGACAAAAGGCTACTCCGTCAAATGAGTCTTAACAGTGTTGAATCCTGCGTTGAATCCGCCATTTCTATCATCTCGATAGTTCATTGTATAACTTTATCCAGTAGCTGGCGACGTGAATTGCTAGGCGCATGGAACTATTCTCTTTATTACAGTACGTAAAGCCTCAAACACGTCGTGTTTTTAACAAACTTAATGGTATCTGACCACTCAATAGCATTTAATGCCGCGCTTGTTATCTTTGCGTCTCTCATGATAATCTCAGCGCCCAAAGAGCCCCTCAATGATACGTCCGTGGGGATAAAGGTTAATCACTCACGTCCCTATATAGAAAACGCCATTGAAGCGCTACGGCAGCTTGATTCTGGAAACAGAGTAATTGAGCGCTGTGTGGAGTACCTTGCACAGCTTTCTTTAATATTGAATGCAATGGGTAAGTGGGATACGATACAATATCCTCGCTGTGCCCCTTTTTTTCTTGAAAATGAACAAAACATATCTCCAAAATATTATACTTTACGAACAGTACCTAAATACGTTTGAGTGATAGACCGAAATGAGTCAAATCCAAGTAATAGTGGGATTCTAAACTTTCCAGTGGAATACTCTTCAGATATTTTCCAGTCTAGTGGACTGGAATCTTATATGGATTTGGGGGAGTTCATGGTGGACGGAGATATTGATTTCTTAGCCGACTTTCTGGTTACACAGAATGGAAAGCATCAAACCTAGAAGTATGTGTGCGGAAATGAACGGACAGTAGTTCAGCGTACCAAACACTTATAAATCTTTTGTCAGAAACGCTATTGGCAAAACTAGTGGCACTAATGCTATCATACGTGTACAATGCATCCCAGCTTCTACATTATATGATAACGAGTAATAATCCCTGTACGTGGCTTTTTGGTTATCAACTGATTCATGCAATGTGAAGGCTGCCATAGTCTCTAATCCACAGTAACCACTGACGCATAAGAATGTGTCATGGCATCAAATGGGTTAAGATAGATGAGGTACAACGTGGCGGGATCTCTTCAAGAACCGAGATTGTTGAGACAGATGAAGTAAACCATAGTGGGCTCCTATCAAGAGCTGAGACTCTCCTGTGGGGAAATATTCCCACTTGTTGGGCCTGGGGCTACATGGTTGTCCATTCAGAATTGAAGAAGAGAATCTGAGCAGCAGCGCCATGGTGATCTGGAGCAATCAAAGGCTTAGGAATTTACCGAGGGGCTTTGTCTTGAGTCATGAAAAAGATAGGCATATGAGACAGCTGGCACTAAAATCACGGCAATGGGCTCGGGTGTAGAGCGGACGAAACGGCAGATAGTATGTATGAATAGACACGACAGCAAGAGCCGCCAGAATTAGCCGTAAACTAACTACTATTGTTCATCTAGGATTAGCGACGTGGCTTGGTGCAATTTACTTATCGTAGAGCCAACTTTATTTATCCAATCTGACAAAGGATTGGTTGAGCCTAATGTGGGGTTTGGCGCCATGGAGATCGCTTCATGGCCCGTCGCCGGAAAGATATCGCGGTCTGGGGACCCCGCGTTTTCCATTGCCGCGGCACTTCCCCGTCACTTCCCCGGATTCTCCAAACAAGCCCAAGGGAGCTTTGACATGTAGAACTTGCGGAGAAAGATCGTGGTGACAGCTATGAGCTCTAACTTTGGGTAGCTATGTAGAGGCTTGATTTGATCTATTTAAAGGGAGATGGAACCCGCCCTTATCAGCTTCTGACTTCAACAAACAGAATCAGAACTTTACTGGCTCCAAATAAATACAAATCATTGTCAATATGACCAACCAAGGCCAAAAGTACGAATATGAGGAGAGGCCCCAATCTGTGAGCTCAAATGAGCCGGATCTTGAAAGGCTACGAACTAAAGGCGGCCACATTGATAACCGTGATCAACCCTCGTTACCTGTTGTTCATCGAAGTTTCGCGAATCCTGCACCCTTGGGTCTTTTATCTTTTGCTACAGGAATTTTTCTGCTCTCAATGCTTGGTGTCCACGCACGCGGCATTGTAGAGAAGAATATACTAGTTGGAGTATTTGTATTTTTTGGTGGCGTATGCCAGTTTATTTCGGGAATCATGGAATTTGTTGCAGGAAACACGGTAGGCAGCTATACACAAGCAACCAGGGATTTTAACGTGTCTAATGTTTTCCTAGTTTGGAGCTACAGTCTTTCCATCATACGCGGCTTTGAACTTGAGCTTCGCATTGAGTACGCATGTCTTTATCCATTCAGCTGCAACTCTCGGTGTTAATGGGTAAAGCTAACACACACATTTCACTGGCAGTCTTTATTCCAGGATCAGGCATTATCGACGGTATTCCTCCCATCTAATTAGCGAATGTAGAAAAGGTTCCTAACTGCAGCAATAGCATATAGCGATGCCCAGGGAAACATCCTTCCCGAGTTCAACCAAGCGCTCGCCATGTACCTATGGAGCTGGCTCATACTGAATGCGATATTTACCGTCGCCGCGTTGAGAAGTTCTTGGACATTATTCATGGCCTTGTTACTTTTCAATATCGAATTAATACTTCTTGCCACAGGCTATATGATTGACAATGCCAATCTGCTAACAGCTGGGAATGCTATTGGTTTCCTGATATCGTTTTGCGCCTGTAAGTATATCTCATATGGAGACTAGTATCCAAGCTAATGGTGGCGAATACAGATTGGTCAGGGTGTTCAGGGCTGTGGGCAGGAGGCATAACGCCATTTACACTCCCAGCTTTCCCTATGTACAAATATACCTAATACACAGCACTAAAAGCACTCAAAAACCGGAGAGTTGGTTAATGGTTTGCAAGTTTTACTGGTTATGACATTATTTATTAGATTTCTTTATATATCTAAATAAACCAATGTCAACAGCGATATGTCAATTGGAATTATGAGTCGTTGTAGTTAGGCTATTCATGCCTTTTTCCATGATGAGAGCATAGTAAAAGATGTCTAACTCGTGAACTCGGCCCCGTTGTATATTTATGCTCTTATGCCTACCGTCCTTGAAGACTAAATTGGTACGGAAATTACTTGAAAAGGCTCAAATAGCTCAAGTACGCATGGCCTACATAATGTTCAAGGCTATTAAATACGTACTGATGAACACTCACGAGCTTGAGCTTATGGTCTAGTCCGCTGGCGCTAGTGATTGACAAGTATATGGGGCGTCAATTCTACAATTAAAGCGCGTTTGCAAACTCAGCTATTTTGAGCATATATAGAATTAATAGTTATCACCGCCGGCACACACAATGTAAGGTGGAGGCTAAGCATCGGGCAGCGATATATGAGGGATCGTGCTACATTAAACAATGGTAAGTCACTTTCATACTCATCGACTTTAAGTCAAACTCGTTTATGAAATCAAGAACTTCGGTGATTTTAGAGGTGGTAAATAATGTATACAGACATACAGCATCGTATATGAAGTGTTTTCTCCTGCAGATCACTGTAGATCTCGCAAATCCTCTCATTGGTTAGTCATAGATATTGTATTGATATATAGCATAACCCCCAAAATCTTTCCACTATTGGCGCTAATTGCGGATAATCTCCCTTCCATCCAACCAGTCCATGAACCATGCATAGCACATCAAGATTTTCCTCCGCCATGACCGCGTCCAGAAGAAATTGCCAGATCTCCAACTCAACCACGCTCCATAGCCCGTATACTCACGCTTCCCCTGGACAACACCATCCCATCTTCCAGTGTATGTGACCAGAGAGCGCTGCTTGTATTCAAAGGGGGCTTTTTGATTCCTATTCAGCACGTTGATGATATAATCCGCCTTTTGAATCGCAACTTCGGCGGTTGTTGGTAGAGTGCCGCCTTCAATATCTCCGGCATCTCCCATTGCAAATACATTCTGCAAGATACTGCCATCTGGTGAGAAGGCATTGAGGTGGTCATCCGTCAAAATCCGTATCAATCCTTTCTCCGTCTTACGAAGGTTCAATTTGTCGACTAGAGGAACTGACTTGTTTCCCGTGGCCCAGATGAGCATACCATAGCCGGTAGCGCCATCCTCCTGGGTTTCAATAGTGTTCGAGGTAACCTTGACAATGTGCGCATTTGTTTTAATGTTGACTTTGCCAGTTCTCAGGGCACTGGTTGCGTACTCTGCCAGTTTTTGATCGAATGGTGCCAGAATATTCGGGGCTACGTCGTAAACAGAGACAGACGCCTTGCCCTTCAAGTGTGGAAACAAGACATTGGCGTCTCCGTCAAACAAATCCGTTAGCTCGGCCGCCATCTCGATACCAGTGGGACCGCCGCCAACAATGGCAACATGCAACAGTTGCCTCTGACGGTCCTCGGATGTTTCTGGCAGCGAGGCCATCTCAAGAAGGTCGTTCAAGCGGCTTCGAACAGCATTCGCATTGGCAACATTCTTTACAAAGATGGCATGCTCCGTCACGCCGGGGATACCGAAGGTGTTGCTACGGCATCCTGGTACTAGGATAACCTTGTCATAGCTGACATGAAAACGCTCATCTTTTAGCTCGTCGAATGCTGGTTGACAGATGAGAGTTTGCGCGCCGAAATCGATGTCGACGACCAAAGCCTTGATGTACTTTGCATGGAAATCCCTTCGCCGGAGAGGCTCATGCGCCAATCGAGGGTCAAACAGTCCGCAAGCAGCGCTGGCCAATAGAGGAGTTACGGCGGAAGTATTCTCTGGCGAAATTAAGGTGATGTCGTACTTTGTGTGGTCGATACCGTAGCCCAGGCGATAGCCACCCCAGCCACTTCCAACAATAACGACTTTCTCTTTCTGCGCAGCCATGGTTGATTTATAGATGAATCAAGAGAGCCTGTGTTGAGTTGAATGTGACGGATCAATACGAGAGTCTCATAAGGGCACATCCAATTAATATACTACCTGGGAGTGGAGAGATAGAACATTGCGTCTGAATGGGGGCGAGCAACTATTACTGTAGAGCATCGCAGTTGGGCTGGGTTACTGACGTCACAAAACTCAAACATATTTCCTAGAGAGGAAAAGATAACTGGAGGTTTAACACGATATTATGCCAAAACCTGGAAATGAATAGGGCTCAAACTCAATTATCGCCTATGCGCAGTGCCTCTCTCTGCAGTGACATGAGGGATCTCGATATCTTCGGGATTTCAGAATGTTGATACAAATGCCGAAAGCCGAAGAAATGAGTAAAGGAGAGAGAAAAGAGTGGTCTAGGCACTCCGCAGCGGGGAAAAGAGGTCCCGAGAAATTCTCGAGTATATTACAGAGTAGTCTTTATTGGTCGGATAAAAGAGAAACCGAGTTACTGCTGAGCACACTTTTGTGGCGAGATGGATAGTTTTATACTCTAGTATCTTAGCTATGAACTAACTTGGAATATCCAACTCGAAGGCCCCGTGTTAACCGGCAAGACCGGTATCTCCATGAAGAAAGTCAACCCTTATGTGACTATGATGAATTTTCTGGACTTGGTAGGATTTACTAGGAGCAACAACTGCATATTCAACAGAATCGAGAAAAAGACTGAATAATCGGTATTATACCATAAAGATCGAAACAAAGAAACAACATATATATTTATATAATAGTCGATGTTTACTATTAGCTGCTTACTTACTTACTTGCTGCTGAAAATAGGGGCACCTACATAGGAAGTATCAGTACCTAGGCGTGCAGGGGCTAGCATAGCTATAGCCTATAAGTAGGGGAGCAATATCATGCTATAAAAGCTACCTAGTTAAGCAAGTCAATTGAACAAATATTTCAACACTTACTTACGAATATGTGATAACATTCACACTTGAGGGTTGATTAATCTGGATTTATTTTGATTTATTTAGTCTGACCTTTAGGTTTACAATATTACAAGAGGTTAAATTGTGATGTACTTCGTATTATATTGATCAATCACTGTTCAATCACTTTATCTTCTTTACTCTTCCGAGTTGCTGACCAGCAAGCCTTGTGTGTCTAGGCAACTGTCGTCGCCCTCGGTGCGGCCACCGTCCCAAACTGTTCCGCCAGCGATGAGCGCATGTACTTGCCAGATCGGTTCGTCGGAATCGAGTCAACAAAAGCAACCTGATTAGCTAGTTAGTCGAGATGAAGAGCCCTTGTTTATTAGTTCAATAAAGAGTCAATCGGGGGCAACTGACTATCTTTGGAACTTTGAAATTGACCGATTCTTGTCGGACAAAACGCTTTATGTCCACGGGCTTCAGACTATACTCTGGTTTAAGCATAACGGCAACTCCTGCATTGTAGGCTCATTAGACAACTAGGATGAAGAGTAAAAAGGAAGACCAAAGGAAAACTTGCCGATATCTTCTCCATACGCTTCGTCGGGCACCTTGAAACATGCGACTTGCTGGATCGCCTCATGGGCGAGAAGAATCTTTTCGATTTCGAGGGGACTAATCTTCTCGCCACCTTTGTTGATCATCTCCTTGATCCGGCCGGTGACTTGCAACCGGCCATCCCTATGCAGCGTGCCTAGATCCCCCGTACGGAAGTAGCCATCATGGAATGCCTCGCGGCTGGCATCTGGGTCACCAAGGTAGCCCGAGATGACGCAAGGGCCGCGAATGCAGATCTCTCCGGTCCGGTCCGGCTGATCAATGAGTTGGAACGACTCTCCGTCGGGAACCCGAATCTTCACCTCCATCTCCTCAGGCACCGGATAGTGACCGGCCTGGCGATGTGTGCTGCCAATCCGGTTGCAGAACACGGCTTGGACGGTTTCCGTCATGCCATACCCTTCCAGAACCGGACAGCATAGGTCGCGCTCCAGCTGAGCAATCAGACTGCCGGAGATGCCGCTGCCACCAGACCTCACAAATCGGATAGGAACTGGCTTGTCCGGACGCGGGAAGGAGAGCAGCAACCGGTGCATGGTGGGCACGGCGTGGTACCAGGTTGCGCCAAACTCGCTGAAATGGTGCCAGAACTTTCCAGACAATGAGCGAGGCAGGATGATGCAGCCACCTGAGGCGAGGGTGCAGAGCAGCGAAGAACACGTACCCCCGACGTGGAAGAATGGCGCGACGATGACAGTTCGATCTGTTGGGCTTAAATCATGCGCCTTGATTAGGATGCGCACCGAAGCGAGGATCGTTGCATGAGTCAGGCCGACAGCTTTGGGCAGCCCGGTAGTGCCACTGGTGTAATGGAGGAGCACAAGGTCGTCTGGACAGACCTCGTGGGGAGCGACGAGCGCTGCCGGCGACGAGGGAAGGACATTCTGCTGCGAGATGCGCCGCAAGAATACTTGCTGGCCGGCCTCTCCCCAGACGAACTCGGCCACGGCGATGTGCTGGGCCGTGGACGCTTCGACGACGGGGCTCTGCACGGCATTCTGCGCGATGATGGTCCAGGACGGCTGGATGCGTTCAAGCATCTCTGCCTGCTCGTTGAACTTGGCATCAGGGTTGAGCGGCGAGACGACGGCTCGCTGGCGGATGAGGGCCAGAAACAAGACGACGAAGTCGACGCCGTTGGGAAGCGCAACGGCCACGCGGGCCCCGGCCGCAACGCCCAGCTGTGCAAGTGACTCTTGGGCGCGGATGACGAGATCTCCAAGAGTTTGGTAAGATATCTGCAGATCATCGCAGGCTGCTCCCTCGGTGGGCGGCACGATGACCGCAGGAGCGTCGGCACCTGGAGAGGGCAGCAGCAGGATCACGTCGGATTGCAGCATACTGGCGATACGTAGCTTGCTTGTTGTTGTTGGTGATGTTGTTGTGAATGATCTGTCTTGATCCTCTGTGTGTGTGAAAGGGGTAGGGGTAGTACGATGTTGATTCACGGGTGTCCGGTTTGCCAGGAACGAGCTACAGCTCCAGATGAATGGCCATGGGGGGGAGGCATTCGTCACTTGCAACGGCACGAGTGTCATCACAGACGTGGCACCAATACAAATCGGGTGGATCCATCCGAGCCTTTGATGAAACGCATGCATGTACTCCTTGGTGTAGTCTGTACTAGGACTAGGATTCCCTCCCTGCCTACATGCACGCAAGGTAGCACAGAGGCGGGATCAGTACGACGGTATTGTGACCACTAGCAATCTCCTCCCGTTGGGGCTACACCATATCCATGATGTCCTAGAATGTAGTGAGCTTGCATAAATATCTATATATATGAGCAGATGGCACGTCAGCCAAGGGCCATCAGATAACACTCAACTTCCTCCGTGCCATCTTGCATTGTGTATCATGGAAGAGCAGTTGCGTCAGATCTGGGCCGATGTCCTCTTCCTCGAGCCCGACGAGATTGAGACGGATGATAATCTATTTGAATGTAAGACGCTGCCAGCCTTGCAGATGACAAAGATTGAAAGCATTCTCACCTCTAATACCGGCACGCAGTAGGGGGAGACTCGGTAAGCGCAACAGCAGAGCACGCGGATCGGATGCCGGAACACTAATCGCAAACCTACCCAGATTAAAGCAATTCGAATCATAGGTCGGGCCGCCGACCATGGGCTGTACTTTGACATTGCAACGCTATATGCTAGTGAGTACTGCCATGAACACGAATGCCACCCCCAACCACAGCCTACGGCCATGGCTTACAGCTTCACGTCTACTAGATCCGACCATTGGCAGCCTGGCTGCTGTCGTTGATGGGCCTGAGGCGAGCAGCAGCCGTCGGAAGATTGGCATCTGCAAGGGTACATCAGCTAGCGATGATCTCTTGCAGCGTGTCCGGCGCAGGATCGAGGACCTGGGCATCCCACAAGCTCAGGCCGTACGCGCCGCAAAGCTACGAGAGGATCAAGGTATGGGTGGATGATCCTGCGAGGGACGAGGAACTGCGAGTTTGTGCTGACTCGCCGCAGTCGAATTCGTCGAGATGACGGCCAAAGGCGCCATCGGAGCGTCATCTGCCTTCATCTACGAGGTACACGGGGCAGATGTCGCGGACAAGTTGCAGCAGGCCATTGAAGCGGTGACGGCGAAGCACCCGGTCCTGCGCACGACCTTTGTCGACCTCGACGGCACGTACTACCAGGTGCTCCTGGCCGAGGCCAACCCAAAGCTGCTCGTGCAGTCCGGCCGGGTGCAGGAGTACGCGCAGGAAGCCAGCATGAGAGTGCTCGCCGCAGGGGACGCGACGGCGCACTTCGCACTGGTCGACGACGACGGGACCAGCTTCCTCGTCTTCTCCATCTTCCACTGCTTCTTCGACGGCTTCTCGCGGCCCCTCGTCGAGCAGGATCTGGTGGCCGCCCTCGAGAGCCCAAACAGCTTCGCGCAGCAGGCCGAGCGGCCGTGGTACGGCGACTTTGCGAAGCGCCTGGACGCCGAGCTGGACGACGCCAGCGCCAGGGCCTTTTGGCGGCGCTATCTCGAGGGCGCCCACGTCGAGACCATCCATCGCGGCCATCCGGGAGCCGCCAGACGGTTCGACCAGGCGCTGTACGAGACCGTGGCCGCGGACGTGCTGCAGGGCGGCCAGATTCACCTGGCGACCGCCATCACCGCGGCCTGGGCGCTGACGCTGATGCGCCGCTCGGGATTCGCCGACATTGCCTTCACGATCCTGACGCTGGGCCGCCTGTACCCGTACGAGGGCATCGACCGCCTGCCCGGCCTGCTGGTCAAGGATCGCCCGTTCCGGCTCCAGGTCCAGGACCCAGAGGCGACGATCGAGGCGGTGCTGCGCGCGGTGCAGCAGGATCTCGTGTCTGCGGGCGAGTTCGAGCACAGCACGCCGTTCCGCGACCGCGAGAACAGGCCGCTGCTGCAGTCGTACGTCAACATCAAGCTCGGCGCGTCGGCCATGGAGCCCACCACCGTCGACGGGCTCGCGCTCAACCCCCGGCGCGACCTCGAGCGCTGGGAGAGCGAATCGCAGTACGCCGTCTATCTGGAGATGAAGCCGCTGGCCGGGGCCAATCGCTTCGAGATGCGCTACCATTCGACGCTCATTGGCGACGCTGAGGCTGCGGCGCTGCTCCGCGACTTTGTCGAGCTGCTGAGGCGTCTCGGGTCCTGCAGCGGCTCCACCGCGGTGGCGACGCTGCTCGAGAGTATCGGATGCCAGCAGCCGATGGATCTGCGCCAATAGGAAGAGCTGCCGAGGCGGGCTGGCCCGAGAGAGCCATGTCTGGAACATCTGCCGTCTCTGTGGGGCGATGTAATGTCGCAGTTGAGGCTATTACTGCGCATGGACGTGTAGGTGGTATTACCCATGTAATAGTAATATAAGCTGTGTGCCCATACGTAATACTAATGCCAGCCGCACGAGATCGTTTAGTAATACGGCGTACAGTCTATGCTCCAATTAGGAAATAATACTGCATACTATGCTGCATGTTTCGTCTCATCGTGTCTCATCCTTCTTCCGATGGAGAGGAAGCAGAAGACGGCTGATTGGCCGTCATCCGATCCAATGGCTTGAAGCCATCTACATGTCAACGCAGCTACCCTTCTCCGGGATGGCTGGGATGAAACTCCATCTACCTCGTAGTCTTGTATTTTGCCGAACGCTCACCAACAGCGATTGACAGCTACGTAGATGGGAGACAACGTTGGCAATATTTAAAATTTACTTGCTTGGCCAATACGGGGCTTATTTGCGTCCATTACCCGGGCAATGTACCGCATTGGAGCCTTAATACCTCAAGATACCCAAGATCATAGCCAACTCGTTCCCCTTAAATGCTCCTCGATCCCTCATACCTCATTCTCCCGCCTTCCACCTTCATCCAACTAGACTAGACATCTCTCTCTCTCTCTCATCGTACCTCTCGCTATATCCGCTCAACCACACCATGGGCTCAATTGGGACATCTCTCCCTGGTCTTGCGGGCAATGTTCCCGTTGCCACGCTTCCAACCATCAATTACCGGCTGCTGTTGAATTGTGACGAAGCTGAGATGGCAAAACTCTTATCTGTTTCGATCCGTGAAGGCTTCTTTTATCTCGACCTGGAGGATGAAGACGTACCGCAAACAACATGCGGCTACATTGATCAAATTTACGACTTCATGCGCACCTGGTTCAACCAGGACTTGGAGATTAAGCTCCAGGACCTACAATCCAATTACACAGATGGGTACCACATATCAACCATTGGAAAAGCGAGACGGCTTTGGAACTAATCTTGATTGCAGGTATAAGGCGACCGGTTTCTTTGCCGGGCCCTATGATGGCACTCGCGACGCATACGAAAGTCTCAAGGTACGTGTTTTCATGGCCACCATTCCCACTAGTAGCCCGTGCACATGCATTCATGTTAGCAGCCCCATGACTAAAGATACTGCCAGGTTTCCCACAAGGGCATCAAGGCACCTGAAGCATCTGTTCCCGCCGCCATTCAGTCTGAGCGAGCCCTCTTCGAGGCCTATCTCACACGGGCAAACAGCATCGCCCGGCAGCTGCTGAGCGCGCTCTCCACAGCGAGCGGCCTCCCGCCCACAGAGCGCTTCGAAAACTTCCACCAAACGAGCGAAGACTCCAACTCGGTGCTGGTGCTCCTGCGCTACCCGTACGTGCCGCCCGCAGAGCAATCCAAAACCGTCGGCCACAACAAGCACACCGACATTGGCAGCATCACCGTCCTCTTCACCGACCAGTGGGGCCTGCAGGTGATGGCGGCGGACTCGCAGCAATGGCAATGGGTGGCGCCGCGCCGCAACTGCGCCATCATCAACGTGGGTGATTCCCTGCGCTTTCTGTCGCAGAAGAAGCTCAAGTCTTGCCTCCACCGCGTGGTTCCCGTTGACGGGCAGACCAGCGACCGATACACAATCGCGTATTTCCTACGGCCGGACAACCGCGTGTCGTTTATCGACAGCAATGGGGCACATGTTACTGCCCAGCACTGGCATGATGTCAAGTATGAGGTGTTCCGGGCTACGCAGGAGGAGCAGCGTCGGGATACAATCCTCACGGGGGGGCTAGAGCCCGCCGTGGCCTCTGGAGTTTAGTAGCTATGTTTACTCGTATTTACATTATACAGCAAGCGAAGTAGTACCCTGTATTTCCACTTGATAATCTAGGCAAGGGTCATTGCTACATCCTAATTCCACGCTTTCTGCTGTCCCAAAAGTAGAGCAACATGTTACAAAGACACCCACACTCTAGACCAAAGATGTGGCTATGCGTTCTTTCTGTGGATTGCTAATGTCGGATTTGAGAATAATATTTAGAAAAACAGCAAGTACTCAGATTAATACTGGTGAAAATGATGGGTCCATGTGATGACATGCTAGGCACGTATCTGAACTATCGGTTCAGCTGCTTTGGAAAATGAACCAGTGTGGCTCCAAATTTAGAACCCCAAGACTTCGAAAAGTGCAATCCCTGAACCTCGATAAGAACTTGACGGAACCCCAATTTCTCTGCTGCCTATAGTCGTATGTACGTAGAAATGATCGTAACCCGTATAAAAATTTATTTCGTTCGCGTAATTATACTCGTAATGTTGTTGCGCTCAGTAGCGAGATTCACTGCGACTCTGGTAGGTGCAGCACCACAAGAGACTGGAAATGCCGCTATCAAACTCTTTTTGTGTTTGGAATAGATTAGGAACTATCCATCCACTAATACAACCCATTTTCAGCCGTCTATTTTCCCAATTAATAAGCAGAAAAATCTTTCTCAGCCTATGCCATTGTGTAGTTCATCCTTTACCCACTAATTCGAGTTCTCATTCATAGACATTGATGTGAAATACGGCATATATTATTTCTGGAGACAATTATAGCTGGCACGGCTCTTGGTTCAATTCGCTGTCGATCCAGGCCTTTTTGGATGTACATTTGGTGGCTGGAGCCTTACATCGTTACGGGCATTACCGAAGGAAGGGGTCGAATGCCAGCACCCACACTTCTCATACGTGTACATGATAAGAGCCGAAGCTCCGACAATGAGCCCAGGAGGCCCACTATCCTCTTCTATAGATGCATTGCCCTGTGATTATGTCCGACTCCTTTTATCATTCATCACAGTCCAAAGGGACCACGCGCCAAGTGGAGAACCGGGAAATGTTTGTTAAGGCTGTGTTGATAACACTCGTGTAGGAATCTCGCTTACATGCATTCATTACTGATTTCGTGATCGATGGCTGCGCCGACTACTACAGCTACCTTTTCAGAGGATTGGCTATAAATTGAGTGCCCACCCTTCTTTTAAACCAACTTGGAATTTATTAGTTTACCAATTAGTCCTCTCAAACTTGCTATACAACTCGATACCGACATCCCTCCACCGTGGGAACGATAGACAACTATATTTTGTTTTGTGCACCAAGACAGAACGAGTTTGAAGATGTTTATTTACGCCGCTGTCAAAAAATATAGAAGCAAACGGGAAAAGGACAAAGTGAACCGCGATAGGATTCAACAATCTGGACAGTCCGCTGTCAGTTCCAGTAGCCAGCCTAGCTACATGAGCAGGAAGACTCAGGCCACGGGTCAGGTTGGTTCACCCTCATATGCTCATCAGACGCAGTAACCACGAGAGGTGTTTTGGGAACTAATAAATGGGCATAATAGCAAGACCAACAACGGCGTCGACGTTAGTAGGGTGTTGATAAAGAGAGCCTTGGCAGATTGTGAACATCCGTGATCCAATGGGGATTTTTTGGAAGCGGTTGACTAGACAAGAACGGCGTAGACAAGGACCGGATAGAGAGAAGACGTAATGGTAGCGAACCAATCCTAAATAGTAGTAGGGAGAAGAAGCCAAATATTCATTGCAGCAAACAATAACAGCATTGACTCCTTGTACCGCTTCACGTAGCAGCAATAAGATAAAGCTACAACATGATAGAGCATGCATGTGGTCCATCAGTTGATTAATGAGCTTATTGGTTGCGCTAATACATGGCGGCGTAGCTGGTGGATACGATACCAGGGCGTCACGGCAGTCTCGCATGGGATTTCCCTAACAGGTTAAAATCGGGGCTGAATCAATGTACGCGGCTCCGGAACACAAAACTACCGTCATCCGGAGTCTTGCGCAGCTCTTCCTCCAGATACATTCCAATTACAGATCACTTGAACAGCTCAAGATTATGCCTAACTTTACTCGAAGGATGCAGCCGGGCATATTGAAAGCCGTTTGGCTGCATACTTGGTTTAGCTTAGGTAGACACTCGCTAAGCGGAAGCATACAATGTGTTTAAGGCCCGAGCCCCAAGCTGGTGATCTTTGCGATTCTGTTTCACTTCAGGGGAAAAGATTGATAACTAAAAATATCTAAAACTTTAATATATCTTGAGAGACTGAAATAACTTAAATCTACTTGAGCGGCTCAGTGGAAAATCGCATCAGTAACAAGCCATCTCATTGCCAGCTGATGGTGCCGATAGCAGCGTGGGACCCAGACACTATCGAGGCCTTGGTTCGATAATCCGGAGGCTGCCAGAGCATGCGCTCCTTACCTTTCATAATCCACATACCATAAAGAACAATTTCTTCTTTTTGAATTGATAGTCGCCAGCCTTCTTTGTAATGATACCGGATGAATGTAGAGACACTTACAAATATATCCTCAAGTGTGAAGAGTGCTGCAATGCTACATAGCGTATGTCCCAGCAAGCTAAGGGCTTCCAACTAGTACAAATATTTCCTGGCAAGAGATTTATATAAGCTTCCCTCCTACATCTACAGGTACCCCACCTTTTAAATACCCGAGTCTTCATTTTCCTCCAATGTAATATTAACTAACGACCTTGAGCTACGGTACTCAGTTTCTGCTCAAGCTTTCCTTTGCTGGGACCGGTCACAATCCACTTGACTCGAAACAACTACGAGTGACGAACAATAAAGTTTAAACGCTTTACTTGGTCTATCTCGCATTCATCCAGTGCCCCAATATTCAATATTACGACGGTAATCCAATCCACAACGTGCTCAATCGCAGATTATACTTGGCTAATTGCCTCCGCTCTCAGAATCTATCCGTTGAATCGCAGAATGCACTCAATCGTACATATATGTGAGTTTAATATAGGCACGCGACTAAGTACAAAAGATTTAGCGCTGACAAAAATACCTACTGCTTACCTGAGAGTGTGAAAGCCAGTGGATAACACTGATTGTATAGATGAAAATAACCAAAAATTAGCGATAAAAGTGCATGAATTTCATAGCTTAGCATTCCCCAACGAAACCTCTAGAATCCGACCGATGACGGGAATTACACAGATGGTGTAAACATTGCTGCATCATAACTTGAGAGGTTTTGTGTCGCAAAGGGAAACAAAATAGGGTAGGATCTGAAGGACTGAATCCCCACTTTGAACGCCCGCTTCTAAGGACGCATAGCTCTGTCTAGCTACTCTTACAGTATATTGCAACCATAACTCAAGACCTAAAAGAATTGGCCGATGTCGGAATGCCAATCTCTCAGTGCCATATTTCTAATCCCCTTGCTTCAAATAGAGATTGTACGAATGATAGCCGTGAGGTCATAGGTTAATAAGACCATCAAGGGCTGGTTGTTGCCAGTTGGTGTAGTTGTAAATAATGTTCGAATTGCGAGACTTATGCAGGAAATTCAGGTAGTTTCAAAAACATTATAGTTTGATCAGCCTATATCTAGATCGCTGCGAATGTACAAGTCATTACTTTTGCCCTCCACATATCACATTCTAATACCTATAAGGTGAATACTACCATTCTGCCATATTACTAGAGTTTTACTTGACCTATCTAGAGTCACATTAAGATTGTGGCGTATTCCAGGTTGCCTTTGTGGGGCGCTGAACTTTAGCATTATCCATTTCAGGATGAGCAATAATCATGCAATTACCATTAACAACTCTAGGGGCGGCGTAATGTGGAACTCTAAGGACAAGTACGGAGTACGGACTAGGGTGGATATCGTTTACTGGGACCATTTGCGTCGTCTCTCTTTGCGACGGGTTGAGTAATATGCTGTTCTGTGAAATGGGGGATGAGCAAACCACTGCCCATTTTCGAGAACCATTAGCGGAGTCAATGAAATTTCATTCTAAGAATCAACGGCTATCTACCAACACCCCCCCTGGTCCTTCCTAGACAATGATATTTGACAACTTTCCGGAACACCAGTCCTCGACGTTTTGTTTAAAGGTTCGTAAGTAGTTCTCTATAGTTGCGCTTGCGTACCACGCCACATGAGGCGTAACCAACAAATTTATCTCGTCCGCTTCAGTTTCACTCAATTTAAGAATTGGGCTATCACCTTCCTTCCAATAATCACCTGCACCAGAAGGCTCTTTGAGAAACACATCCGTAGCGCACCCGTCTATCAAGCCACCTTTCAAAGCCCTGAGTAGGGCATGCTCATCGATGATGCCTCCGCGTGTGATGTTTATCACGATGGTCTTTCGAGACATCATTCGGAACTCGTCGCCAGATATCATATTGAGGGTTTCCAAATTCCGGGGCAAACATAGCACAATCACCGATGATCGGCGCAGAACCTCCGTGAACGGTGTTCTACCATTAGGAGTTTCTGTACCAGTCGACATCGGTTCAGTGGTAGCTGGAACGGCATCCGACGCCGCGCCTTTTCGAGAAGCAATTAAGACAGTCATTCCAAGGCCGCGGCATTGCTGAGCAACGCGTTGGCCTGTTGTTGCCTATGGTGTCAGATACAGCCATGTTTACACTAAGCGTAGATACCTACCTATTGCACCGTGTCCGATAATGCCGACTACCTCCTCTTGACAAGACAATGGTAAGCCATGATCGCTAGAATGCATCATATTCGCAACTGTTCCCCGTCTCCTCCATTCGTCTGTTCTGAACATAATGTGATGCATCGTCAACAGGCGGCGGCGGCAAGCAAAATACATTGCCATAGCATGATTTGCAACACTGTCAGTATTTGCGTTGGGTACGTTCAGCACCCTGATGCCTCTTGCTTTGCATTGTTGTTTATCGATGCCATCAGTACCCGAAGCAATGGCCACTACCAGACGAAGGTTTGGAGTCACGGCTGCTGAGAGTGTTGAAGAGTCAAGCGGGGTGAGTGTGACGGCGATGATAGTAGCATCTTTCACACGATCATGAATCTCCTCATTCGATGCCGATTTTGTCTCGCAGAGTTTCAAGTCGTAAGAGTGTGGTTCTGGTAGTTTCAAAAGATCCAAGGGGATGGGCACATGCCATGCATCTAGTGCAACGATTTTATGATGCATTTTACCAAATTTATAAAGCTAGTAAAGTCTTGGACCTCATCATATATACCAGAAATAAGAAAGGAGGAAATACCCTGACATTTAAATTGTTAAGCACTATGGAATATTCTAAACCTGATAACCTATCAGTAACACAATGGAGCATATTATCAATCAACTCACATCATAAGAGTGCTTCGCCGAGTTCGGCTTGGCTGAGAGCGGCTTCAGTCGGCATATCCGTCGAATGGGGGACGCTTTCGTCGGCAGTTGGGTTTGACCTTGAGCCAATAGCCGACCTCGGTTTTATAAAGCAGATATAATCAAGGCTAGATATATCTTCAAGATAAGAAGTAGAGTGTAAGCAACGTGAGCTATCAGAGGAGCTGGGTGCATCCCTCATTTAGAACTCCTCCGCCACATTCCCACTAGCGACTGTTTGGGTAGTTGCTGACTTCCCCATACGCTACACTAGTGCGGGCATTTGGAGTTAAACATGTATGGAATCCAAGTGTGGAACATTTTACTTGCTAGACTAAGTTATATAAATCACTGCTTTCTTACACTAAAAAGCCTATTAAATAAAATACGTTAAAAATGGCACTTATAGGTGACGCAGCATCTACAGAATGGGTTACCATCTTCATTACATGTGCCTTTCTTATCATCCCAGTACCAACATACAGGCTGCTGTTCCATCCCTTGGCAGTGTTGCCTGGCCCTAAGCTCGCTGCTCTCTCATCTTGGTGGCAGATTCGAAAAATCATTGCTGGGAAACCATATGAACTCGCATTACACGACAGATATGGTCCAATCGTCAGGACTGCTCCCAATGAAGTAGTGTGCAATAGCAAAGAAGCATTTGAAGTGTTGTATAGTATAAATATCCTTTTTCTGATCAAGTTGAACTTAATTGACTTTGATGCAGAATCCAGTACATCTCTTGATAAGGGACCATGGTATGGTATGTGGCTAGAATCGCTCTAGTTCTGCAAGCTTGTCACGATGGCACTAATGAGTGCGTATAGATGGTACAAGGCTTTCAGCCAGCGTGCTAGAGTTGTTTATTAGGCGTCCTCATTCGGACGGTGTTCATCTTCTAGCCGAAACAGATATGATGCGCTACCAGCTGATTAGGAGAAGTGCTGGACCTGCGTTCACGGCTAGTAATTTGAAGAGGTTCAAACCCAAAGTCATTGAAGTCATGCAAAAGGTCTGTGAAAGGCTACATAGGCTAAATGGAGAAGAAGTCGATACCAGCGAATGGATGCATATTATCGTTTTAGGTAAGATCGGCCTTCCAGTTTCAAGATGACTGAGATAACATCATGATACTTACCATTTAGAATGTCTAACTAGCATCACTTGGTCTGGGTCGCCAGAAAATATTCTAGAACAAGGCCATAATCATGGAGATCTCGAGCTTAACTTGACCTTCTGGCGTCGAACAAGTGTTTTGGGTCATTTGCCTACTCTACGCGTCTTACTGGACATAATTCCCATGCTGAGGAAACATATATTCCAGATTCTTGACCTCCCTACCAGCTATTCCAGTCAAGGGATTGGACTCCCAGCCCATATTGGTCCTGTAAGTGAGATATTGTTTGTCTAAAAGGCTGGTCACTAATACGCAAAATCATCAGTCCTTATTCAAGCAGCTTTTACATAGAATCAGCTCTATTGAGAATCCCAGTTTTGAGAACGGCCGAGATCTCATTGAACAGTTATTGGCAATCCACATTGACAAGCCAAAGTTCGACCTGGATTACGCAAGAGGCATTGCTGGATCTTGTGTAGCCGCCGGACACGACACTACAGGCTCTAGCCTCGTTTCCATCTTATGCAGAATCTGTACCAGCCCCGACCTCCAAAGGCGTGTTGAGCAGGAGTGCCGAGGCGAGCGAGTGCCAGTGGGATTTGAAGACAGGCCCAGCACAATCACTTCCGCATGCGTGAGAGAGGCGATGCGCCTGCATCACGTCACAAACTTCAGCTTGT
This sequence comes from Trichoderma asperelloides, assembly GCA_021066465.1. Classification (NCBI taxonomy): domain Eukaryota; kingdom Fungi; phylum Ascomycota; class Sordariomycetes; order Hypocreales; family Hypocreaceae; genus Trichoderma; species Trichoderma asperelloides. The sequence continues at coordinate 69,196 of JAJKFY010000327.1, read as the reverse complement.
CCCGAGTGGCACCGCGAGATGGCCTTCAACTCCATGGCTATTTCCTTCCTGAGGGTACAGTTCTTGGTTGTAACCCGACCACATTCGCAAGAAATACAGACCTATTTGGGCCAGATGCTCGAGAGTTTAAGCCTGAAAGGTGGTTAAGCGGCGATGAAGACCACATTAAAACGATGGAAAGATATAACTTACTATTTGGCGGCCAAAGTCGTAGTTGTCCTGGACAAAACCTAGCAAAGCTCATTATCAGCTCGGTCGTACCGCGTTTGTTCAGAAACTTCGATATCCAGGTCAAGGTGCCCGGGGGAGGATTTGACAATTACCCGCCGCAGTTCTGGACGATGCTCAGTGGCTCCAAGATTAGATTCGTGTCTAGGTAGTACACGTAGCCACATTTCTCAAGCAAGTAATGGACAAGACATCAGAAATAATGGTCTTGCGTGAAACGTAAGTTGAAGATCGAATTCGGTCTACTTATGACCAAGCATAAACACAATTGAGGGTTCTACGAGCGGTGACAATAAGGGTCTTGGAGGGGCCACCAAGGCCACCAAGACTAACAATCCCAACGCGGACTACAACCCTGGCGAAAAAAGACCACAACAGCAATAAAATCGCAAAGCATACTCTTTATTGCGAGCGAATAGCCAAGAGATGGTCAGGATCGCGACATTAACTGAAAACCCTGCGTCTGCAGACATAGCCGCAGGAGTGTAAAGCAGTGCTCGTCGCCTAATAAAGCTTGTGTAGCAACACCCGCCATGGACTGGATTTAACAGATTCTAAGAAAAATGCTCATGTAATTTGCAACGTAAGATATTATGTAGTTAATGGGGCAACCCAATGTTGTTTCCCTGGGTACTAGATTACTCTGTAGAGAATTTGGGAATGTTGATATTGCGTGGTGTGCTTTTACGTACCTATGCATTCAGGTGCCTACTGCAGTATGCTTAGACTAGGCAGTGCCTACTGTATCAAGTGCGGAGTATACGTCTCTTTACGCCAAGCTAGGACGAGCATGGCTGCAAGGGCAGTTAATTTACGTAGAGTTCTCTGTAATAGAGCGGTGCTTCAGAATACACTCCTTTTGATATGAGGTATTTTTTTCCTGCGTTCAATACCTTAACTATTTATTGGCATAGCCTGGAACAGCGAGAGATAATGGTAAACTCTATTTTAAATAAAGATGATATAATAAAACGGGCATTTTAATTTTAGTTGGCGCAATTCTCAAGCTCAAGAGTTTCGGAAGACGCAGCTATGCAATCCTGATTTCGGAAGCCAAGGGAGCCGGAAATAAAAGACAATGAACCGTGTGCATGATAGAACTTGACAGAACTCTGAGTATTCCACTACCTATGGTCGTGTGTGCCTGTATAAAACGCAGGATGTCTTATAACCTAGGCGTGCGGGATACATGAGGTGATTGGCTACAACTCCGCTACTCCTTTATGACTCACGGCAGCAAATGCAAACCACAATAGCATCTGTGCATTTTAGTAGACTACTGAGTGCTATAGAGTAGAAAATTATAAGTTTCTTGTAAAAGCATCATCCTCAATGTAATAATAGAAGCGCATTATATTCATTATTTTATACCAAGCGATAGCACAGTCCAATTCGAACCTAGTGGCCGGTGGTTTAGTTGTAGAAAATTATTTGCGCACAGAGTCCGTATTTCAGCACTCTAAGAGCTATGTTAAACGACATTTAGAGAACTTCTATTATGGGAAAGGATACTTTGACTTGTGGTTATGTAGAGAAATTGAGCTCCAGTACAATGCTTTAAGAGCCCAAAGGCCATACCAGGTCTTTTTAGCTATTATAGAAATTTAACAGCCGGTACCTCAAGGAATTACAGTTATATTTCCTTGCCAGTCTCTTAAGGTTGGCGAAATCGACCGCATGAGTAAGTAATAGTACGTCAACAGGACTTATTAATAGTAAATCTTCTAATTATAAAAAGCATAGCCTTTAATAATAGACCAAGTATTAATAGATAAAAAAGGTGTTTTTGTGGTAAATATATACGGTCAGAAGGCGGATTATCTATCATCGGGAAACGAAGCCATTTTGGAGATTGATTTCTAGATTGCTTGTTATAAGATTAACGGCGACCAGCTGGTAAAGAAAGGAGATTACTGACCAAGTCATAACCTCCGTGTGTATACGGACCCGTGGCCCCATTGGGCACCGAACATTCAGATGTGGTGCTGCTTTACCGCTTACGGCTCGACCTAGAATGTTCCAACGAATTCAAATAGTTCCTTCAATACTGTACAACAAAGACGTATAAAACAACCACAGCCCCTTCAACCCTCAAGAAGGCAAGGGGATTAAAAAAAGAGAGAGGGAGAAAGAACGCCAACTTCAAATACTACATTTAGTCTCAGTAATACACGGTCTCAACATCAACCTTTAAACAGGTAAAGTCCTTCTTAATTACTAGAGTTGGCAAACACATTTCGGATTCGTCAGACTAGGAAGCACACTTGCGAGGCTGTTCATGCTGGTTAGCCTGTCAGGATGCTCGGATCCCCTTGGTTTCGTCGTACTTCCCCTGCCTATAAAGCACATCTGCAAGGTAATTCATGCTTTTAAGCGTATCAGGATGCTCAGCGCCTAGCACCTTGGTCCGTAGTTCCAGTACCTGCCGATAAATTACTTCGGCCTCATTATACCTCCTCTGTCTATAAAGTATAATCGCAAGGTTATTCATGCATATAAGCATATTAGGATGCTCAGAGCCTAGTATCTCAGTCTGTAGTTCCAGTACTTGCCGCCGAATTACCTCGGTCTTGTTATACTTCCCCTGTTCATAAAGCACATTTACAAGATTATCCACGCATATAAGCATATTAGAATGCTCAGCGCCCAATACTTTAGTCTGTAGTTCAAGCACCTGCCGATAGATTACCTCGGCCTTGTTATACCTTCCCTGTTTATAAAATATACTCGCAAGGTTATTCATGCTTGCAAGCATATCAGGACGGTCAACGCCTAGCACCTTAGTCTGTAGTTCCAGTACTTGCCGCTGAATTACCTCGGCCTCGTCATACCTCCCCTGGCTATAAAGCACAGTTGCGAGGTCATTTATACTCGTAAGTGTATCAGGATGCTCGTCACCAAGCACCTTACTCTGTAGTTCCAGTACCTGCCGATAAATTACCTCGGTCTCGTTATACCTCCCCTGGCTATAAAGCACAGTTGCGAGGTCATTTATACTCGTAAGTGTATAAGGATGCTCGTCACCAAGCACCTTAGTCTGTAGTTCCAGTACTTGATTGTAGAAACTCTCTGTATCCTGATATTTGCCAAGGAAAAAATTACTCGGAGCCACCTTACAAAGAAGATTTAAGTTAGCCATAGTATCAGTCGAATGCTCTCCGAACTTTAACGCCGTTAACGCATGCGGCAAATATTGCACCCAGTCAGCCCGATTTTCATGTCGAGGAAAGGGAAACACTTTGTCGAGCTGATGTAGTGTAGCTGTAACACATGTCTTGAACTCTCCCTCATTTTCTAACCAACTGTGTATTGCTAATCGGACAAGTCTGTGCATGTCATACAGCTCTTGGCCTGCTCGTTCGGTGATGAATGCATACGCCTTCAGCGCCCCAATCGCCTCGTCCGCCTCCAGTTCATCATCGGCTGTCCGCAGCAGAGATGCAGGGATTTCCTTCTCCGCAAAGAAACACATAGATTGCAGGTACTGTATGGCAAGTGGGTAATCCCGCGAGATTTGCTCGAAGGAAATCAGCCAGGTCGTGACCACTGCATTTCTGATGCCCCTGTAGCGGCCGCGGTCCTCAAAGTCTCTGCTCAACAGTTTGATTGTTTTTTCGTCGCTAGACCGACAGTGCTGAAGATATCTCGATATCGCCATTCCCGTCTTAGCCATGTAGGCCGACGCCTGCTTAATCGCAAGTGGCAGGTAAGCAAGGAAATCGAGGAGGCTCGTCAAGCTTGCGGTATCCTGTATCTGACTCTCCTTCAGGCTCCTCTGTAGGAGCTCGGTTGCTTCTATTTGGCTCATTTCCGGTATAGTAATAACGCCAGTCTCCGGAATATCTAGCTCGACCGCAGCCTGATGGTTCCGCGTCGTAAAGAGAATCGAGCCCATCCTACTAAATGGAAGAGATCTCAATAGCCCTGTGGGACCACAGACAAGATCTGTGTCATCAGCGTTGTCAACGATCAGCAGCCATGCTCCTGCATCATTGCGGCTCAAAGCAGCCTTTACAAGAGTCTTCACGTCGGCCGAGTCCTCGTCGATCCCTGCTACCCCCAGGCTCTGGCCAATCTTGCGGTAGGCGTTCTCGAATCCGGTGGCTTCCATGGCCGGGACCCAGAAGATGGAGCAGTCGGGATAGGCGTCGTGAAGGCGAAACGCGACTTCAAGCGCGATCTGGGTCTTGCCAATGCCTCCGAGGCCTTCGACGGCCGTCCTCTGACAATCATCCCTATTAGCACTTGGGCTGATTCTCGTGATAAGCCGCTGCAGGATGTCTTCACGCCCGACGAAACTTTCGTTTCGCCCAAACGGGACAAGGAAGTGGCCCCGTCGCGGGACTTGGCTCTTGGCTGGTGGCATGTATCCCAAGATGGCCTGTAGCGCAGAGGCCGCAGTAGCCGCCGCAAAGTCCTGCCATTTCTTGCTCTTGTGGCAGTCTGCATAATCACACACTCCTTTGACTACCACGCAAGGAATTTCTTCCATGATCCCGGCGCCCTCCATCTCGAAGGCGATGATGCCTTTTGGCTTGGCAATGCTATCACGATGTTCCCCAGATTTGATAACTCTGTCTCCCGATCCAACAACTCCAATATGGATGGCTGGATCTTGAGCCTTCTTGATATCGCCTTCCCGTTTCCTCTTGAGCCGCGTTCTTGGAACGAGGTATTGCTCCGCACATCCTAGATCCTGGCACGAGGACTTGACAGCATCTTCGCATACGGGGTCGGATCCCTTCTCGCATTTACTGCAGACACATGTAGGAGATATACAGTGTTTGTGGCGATACCCTGGCATGAAAAGCCTGTCTTCGTCCGTTCCAGGATAACTGTATTTCGCTCCGCACCCCTGCTGTGTCGCCTTGGCCTGAAGCTTTTTGAGGAAACGGGCAATCTCTTCTTCAAGTCGGAGGCGGCCATTGCTGGTCTCAAACGTAGCTAGTTGTTTGCGGATAGATCTGTCCGGCTTCGCCGTATTGCTTTCGATGCCATCCTTCAGTGTAAACCCGTCGGGATATTGCCTGCCAAAATCGTATAAGACAATAGCCTTACCGACCACCACATCGCCTAAAAGAATTTCCTTGCTGCCTGTTTGGGGCACACCGCCGCAGACCCCAACAAGAAAGCAAAGCCGTACATGGCGATAGCTCGAACGGATGTTGGCTGCTGTGCTCGCGGCACTTGCTTTCCCCATGCCGGGAAGCAGAGACAGGACAACATTATGATCGCCAATACGGCCTGTCTTGTAGTCGTTGTTCTCTCTATCCTGTTTCCAAACTTCATCGGAAACAAGGGAGACGGCATCGTACTCAAGCGGCAAACCGCAGACTATCGCGATCTCGAAGTCTTCGCGGCGGGCCATTTGCAGGGACCGGTGGTCGGGACGATGGGATGGGCTCTCACGGTAGTTACTCGTTCAGTGGACTGAGAGCTGTCAAGTGTTGGTACGCAGGACTGTTTCTGGGCAGTGAAGGCTGGCTTGCATTTGGTTTGATAGACTTGATGCGACCTGTTTCTCTCAAAATCTAGCGAGCCTTGTTATTGCAGCCTTGCACTGCATCAGGCGCCAACCCCGCTCTTGGGTACATGTATTGTATGCATGCAAGTTACCGTTGCGGAGACAAAGTACACCGTTATGCATTACAATCATGAGCCCGTCCCGCTGCCCTGTTTATTCTCATTATAACCCAATAGTCCTACCGTCTCTAGTCGTTCAAGAGCTAATTTCCAAGTATCTCGCTTTAAGTGCACAGGCTGTGGTGACTCAGGCGAGATGTAAATTACGATCCTGGCGAAAGGCCGAGTTCTTAGCATCACGAGGCAAAAGCTCCATTACGATTAGCACCCCCGTTTCATTATGCCACATTGCTTGCTCTCACTATAGGTGTGTGTCCTTCCAGTCGGATTCCTAAGTAATCAACCAAGGGACAAAAGTTTGCTTTGGAGGGAGCCCGTGTGTAGCCTTCGTCAGGACAGAATCGATGCTTTAAGAGGTGACATGTAGCGTCAGGGGAGGCGGATGTGGCAAGAGTATTTTGGAGGGAGTGTGAATAGCAAAGGCTCCTTGTTTTGTGGCTAAGGTCAGACTTGAAATTTCATTTTTTTAAGAAAAAAAGAAGAACAAAATAGCAGCTGGGTAATTCGGGTTTTGAAAGCCAAGGAGCCAGAAATATAAGGCATTGAATCGCATTGAATCGCATTGTAGAACTTGATGGGATCTGGAGAAGACCCCACCTGTTACTTCATTCCTAACATACCACTCAATAGCCACACCACACCACATCGCAACGCTTTTGAGACAGGGAAAATTTGACATTGAAAAGGAGCAAAAAAGCAAAATGAAAAACATACAACAGCCGGTGTTCGCCAGTGGTCACCCACCTGACTACTAATCTGCCAGTTAGTGGCTTGTCTATGGGGGAGCAGACGGGACCCCGAATTCTCCACTACCTATGGTCGTATGTGCTCGTACCTGACACTAGTTGGTTTATATATCTAAGCGGATAAAAGGATGACTATTTCTCCCCAGTGGTTTGGGTGTAAATAGTCTGGATAAGTATGGATCAAGTAGTCTAGCACTAGTTGAGATATATTAGCAGATGTCAAGAGCCTATCCATTGGCTGGTCAAGCCAAGAAAATTATTGGTGGCACTTAGCAGGGTGTTTTTGATGTCCATATCCATTGGAATACACGGGATGTGCACCAAATTCCTAGTAGACCAGCACCTAAACGGAAGCAGAGCAGTAAGAGACGCAAAATAAGAATATAAAATAAGAAATCTCTGCCATGTTTTGTATAGGTAGTAGAACTAGGACGAATAAAAGTAATAGGATCAGTAGCAGAAGCAGAAGCAGAGAGATAAAAGAGGCACATGGGATCAAGGTCAAATGACAGAGAATGTTCATTCGCTCAGAATTTGCTTTTCATACATAGCTCATATTGCCACGCAGCTCTAATACATTCACCATCACCAACAAGGCCAAGTCAATCCTCAGCCAGATAGAATTGCTCTGCTTTAGAAAATGCGACCAATTACTAAGATTGCAGAAAGGTACGTATCTGCTGCAGAGTAAAGGCACCTACATGATTCCCAAGGATTTTGCATTAGTCGACTATCGTTCTCCTTCTTTCGTAGCATAAACCAAAGAAGGAAAAAGCGATGGCCACTGACATCAAATGTCGCAATATTTATTAGATTTTTTGTGAAAGCAAAAGAAAGCATAGGGCATGTGACATGAATATCCAACACGATAGTAATTGCAGCAATCGCAGAGTGTCATCAATATGTTGCCAGCCGAAAATACAATCCAAAGAATTTGCTCGTAAGAATGCCACGAATGAGCAACGCAACTAGTTTGCAGAACAAATCCCAAAATCGCTATCGCCGCACAAGGGAAAGAGCAGCGAGGTCTCAAGAAAGACAGAGAGCTGGGCGAGAACCAGAAACGGTAGGACTTTCGAACTTGCTGAGCAAGGTTGGGGGTAGGACTCCAGGCAGCCTTGAAGGATTCTGCTTCTGACTTTCTGCATATGGGCTATGCCTTTTACTGTCTAGATTTTATTAAATGCCTCCCTCTGTAACTTATATTTGGTCAGGTGCTGCCTGCCTGAACCAGGGTCGAACCAACAACACTTTCGATTAAGGTATCATTGATGACCGTTTTGACACTTAGTGTGCTTCGGCGGATGCGGGCCGTACCACCTTCGGGATTCCGCACAGGCAATTATGGAGGAACAGAAGAAATGGATTCAGCATCAGTTTTTGATGTAGGAGTAGGATATGTGGTGCGCAATATGTGGAAATGGCGTGCATGTGTTCATGTGCATCTTAACAGCTGTGGTGGCCACTACCTCGGCACCAGTGTCTTCGGCCAACTGGCAAATTCATCGCCGAATATGGCTAGGTATACATACGATCAATATTCCTAAAAATTGAATGCTTTGTTAAACGTACCAGGGCAGCTTCGGCGAGAAGGATTGCATTTGACATGATTGCTGAACTGTTCCTACGGCGAATAGGCACTCAATCGTGACAATGTGAGTTTGAAACAATATGTCTCATTTGATGAGACTCTCTGCATGCGTATGTAAATTTCTAGTTTGCATGTTTGCTCTAACAACTAAAACATCGAAGACTGCCTTTCCCTCATAAAGGAATCTGGGATCTATGCCTTGGATTTGTCCCATGATTCCACTCTAGTCAGTGATGCTTCCTTATACAAGAGTTATTCGGAATTAGCTCAAGAGTATTAGAGATAATAGACACGCTTTGAGATGTCTAAAACAGTCAGAGAATCATGAAATTATTTACGCGATGATGAAGCAGTACTCCCAATAAGTAAACGATACTGAGCGAGCCAATCACGGGCAGGCCGTCGCAATCAACACGGAGGTCCCGTTGTGCTGGGTTATCCCGTATTCAGTCCCCCGAAATGAGCTGCCTTTTTCTGATTAGTTAAATGGGTTTGCTAAGTACCAATATGGGTTTAACCTATCATCAGTCGTATATCGATACCTCACTGCATGGCACCCACAAACACGGTGAGGTGCGGGACTAAATAGAAACCGACAGCCAACATGCATATCAGCAACCAATATGAACACGGCTCCTTATTCATCGGTCACAGCCCCCAGCTCCCCCATCCATTTATTAACAAGCGATAACCCCTCCCAATCATTCTTTCAGAAGCCACGGGTTACAATCGCAGTTTATGGATTATCTTGTTTCAATATGACAGCCGTAATGGACCCACCAGTTATCAGAGAGCTTGCCGCAATACTGGAAGGCATCGACTATCCTCTAGGCTTTAATGACTCTGATTTCGACACATGTCGGGCATTTACGCAAGATAACAACCGCTGCCAAAACACCATAGCTCAAAAGAATAAAGTTTATGGCCTCTTGTCTCAGTTCCGAGCTATGACAAAATGTGTTGACACCAATGACTTCTATGAGGACATGAAGAATTTTATCTCTCTTACACACTGCAAAAGATATCATCGCAACGATGCACTTGCCGCGCTTAACAGATGGAAAATACAGCGGAAAGCAGCCATATCACGCTCTCGGCCAATAAGTCCACCTAGGAGCGCGACATCATATAATGATTCTTTCGAATCTGTCTGTAACACTAGCAGCATGGGATCCCTTAGCTTCACCTCAGATGGTCTTGAAGATGACGAGTCTTTTGTGGATTCCTACATTGCGGAGAAAACAAAAGGCTTGAAAATCGCTCCCGATACTCGAGGCACCCCAGCACAAACAGCGGAGAGCGGTTTTGACGAGATCGAAGCAGAAAAAGAAAGATTCAAGAGGCTAGGTGACGTGAAACCCCCTATAAAGGGGGAGGAGCACGACAACAAAAAAATATCTCAGGCGATAAAATCATGTCTTGGCTCTGATAACATGGATGCGGGCTCTCTATATGTCCTTAAACATACCGAGATATCTGGCTTATTCAAGATTGGATGGTCAAGAGCCTCTGTAACTCAGAGATTCAAAAGCAACTGCTTCAAAAATGAGACGGAGCCTCTGTACGCGACTACAGGCCGAACGATCATTGGCGCTTTACAGGCTGAAAAAATTGCTCACGCAATTTTATCCCACAAAAAGATCTCAATTGTTAAATGCCGTTATTGCGATAAGCCGCATAAAGAATGGTTCCTAGCATCTGAAACAGAGGTACTTGATGCTGTTACGTTAGCAGAGCAATGGCTGACAATGCCAGCGTATGCGTTGAAAGAGGGGGGGTATGCACTGACGCCACAGGCGGTTGATATACATGGGTCAATGTTTCCTTTTTCGATGTCTAAAATGAAAGTACTTATGGATCTAGTCAAAAAAGCGGATAGCATCTCTGGCGTGTTCCCTAAAGCCACGTCGACAGCTACTGTTCGAGAAACCATCGAACGAAGTATCTCACCTCCCTCTGTCAAAAGCGCAACGCCGAGGATATTGATCAGCAAAAGCCCTGATATAATAACTTCTCTGTATGGCCTGTTGGGAGAACCACCATTGGGGGGACTTGGTGGCAAGGGGGACGGGACTTTTATTGAGACCACCCAAGAAATATACAGAAGTGAATCGAGAGAGGCAACACCTGAAGGCGATTACAAAGTCTTTGTGGAGATTAAGAAAATACGCACGAAATTATCTCACACGAATATTAAAGAAGACAGCCAAGTTGATGAACAAACGAATATTAAAGAGGACAGCCAAGTTGATAAACAAACGAATATTAAAGAGGACAGCCAAATTGATGAACAAACGAATATTGAAGAGGACAGCCAAATTGATGAACAAACGAATATTGAAGAGGACAGTAAAGTTTATGAATGTTCTGGACCTACCATCTCGGATGTCAAAGGCAAGGAACAAAAGAACAGGAAGTATTGGATCTCAAAGGCAAAGAACAAACTGGGATTTAAGTCTCCACGCCCGGAGAGCCTTGAAACCTCAAATTAAAATATTGCGACTAAAAGAAGAAAAAAAATAGTCTATTGTATGGCTCTCTAAATTTTAAATTCTCTTTTACATCTGTTACATGGTAGTATTAGGCACTCAACATGAAGAACTGTCTTAATAAAATTTGCTGCCATGAATTTAGCATCTATGAACACAGATATTGGGGAACTTGACCCTTTTTAGTCTTTTGCAACATGGTGCCTTCTGAATTAGCCTTTTCATTGTATTACAGCTATTTAGTTGCTAATATTTCGTTTAAATCGTAAGAATAACCGTTTTGCTAATGAGAAGATCAGCAGCAGACCGGCTGAACCTAAGCTTATAGGGCTTTGAGCTAGGACCGAGGCTGCATCCAAGCTTAATCTTGCTTCATCTTCTTCGTTAGTTATTAGTAATACGACTACTCTCACAGCAGAGTCCTAAATCTATACTCGATTGATGGATCTGTTACGTCGCGCGCTTAACTGATGCCTCACCAACTTCTCTTTTCCTTCTGGTTCCTAAGAGATACAGAGTAAATTTTACGTATTGTCGTCGTCGAATTAAAGACCAGGGAGCAATATTTGGATGACCGCTATGAATGACATGAGGCATACGCTTGGCTGTGTCGTAAGATGGCAACTGAGATCAAAACCCAGAGCGACTACAGCGTGAGGTAAATTTTTAGCATTAATTAACAATTCTTCTGCATTACCTAATATATAGCAGCAACTAACTGTGATGAATTGGTATCTAAGGCCTAGAATATACAATGTTTGTCCATTATTTAGAGTATAATTCTGTAAGCTCGGCCATATGCTGTCTGATTATAAAAATGTAGTATTTCTGGTTGCAAAGTCTGCATATACTGCTTGCTTATTGCTCCAGTGCAAATTAAGTATTAGACGTACTTAAAGTGCCAAGATAGTTGAGCATGGCGCGCATAGTTGTCACCGAAAACAACTGCTCCACCTTATGGGTTTCAAGCGTTTTTTCTATCCGCTTCGTTCGTGAGTGATGTCGGCCGAATAGAGAGTAAGACAAAGAAAGAGCTCGCTCAATCCAAGGGCGGCTTCGTTCCCATTCATTTCTCTTCTGGATCTCTAATGTTGTAGAGATAAGAAAGTCAATCAAGATTAGGTAATGGAAGCTCTTTTTTTCGGCTGCGAAACCAGTGTCGAATATCGCTACCACTCGCTTTATCACTCTATCACACATCTCTGGATCATTTGCTCTCAAGAAGGTGATGGCTACGCGCCGAACCAAGTTGATAGTCGGAAGTTCTAACAGAGATTTGGAGTCAACTTTCTTCTTCAAGGGTTGCCCGGTGCCTCTCAAGACACTCTTGGCTCTCTCGTGTTGTGCACTGTCTACCAGAATCTCTGCTAGGATGCATCTGGAATGAATGGCAAGATTGCTCTCTGTTTTCTGGAAGCAGTCGCATTTCTCGATTATTCGAGGCATGACTCGTTGGAGAAATTCGTGAGTTTGAGAATCGCTGGCTAGATCTTCTAGAGCAACTAGGAAGAGGGAGAGAGAACCCTCATCACCTAGAGCTAGCAACTCCTCAATCATCATCTCTTCCGAAACAGTTTCAAGTCCAGCGAGAATCTGTGATATAGCAGGATGCTCCACTGGATTTCGTAAACGTTCTAGTAAACGATAGATTGGTAGATCACCTTCCTCTTTTCTTAGCCGGTGGCGAAGGAAAGAAACGATGCGGAATACATTTTCCATGGTCTCAAGGTGTCTTTCTTCAATATTTCCAAGGTGCTTGCCGGTCATCCAATTGAGAATGTCATAGCTGTCAGCAAATCGTATCTTTGTGGCATAGGAGGAAGCAAGCCTATATCCAATCTCGTTTGTCTTTACATGGGTGGGTGATAGTAGACGGCTGGAGAAAGACGACGCATCTTTACATCCGAATTCCGCTTCTTCTTTCTCTCCTCCATTATCATTTTTTTTTTCGGCTTCCAAAGCTGCTTTGACAAAAAGGTTCAGATCTTTAGTAGAGGACTGATTGGGGCTTGGACGGAACGGTCCCTCGTCAATAAACCCACTTACACTCCCGGGACCATTAGTAGCAGCTCCTCTCGCCGGTCCATAGTTACTATCTTGTTTTTGAGCTTTCTTTGAAGCGCTCAGGTTCTGAGAAGCCTTAGTTTTTTCTGGAGTCTTGCAGACCACATCTTGAGGCGTGGGAAAATCTTGCGTGTGACGTTAATTTGCGTGATTCCTGGCTATACTTTCCGTATAGCTGTGGGAAAGCACGAGGAAACTCACCCTCCAAGCTATTGAGATCCCGCCGATCGATATATTTGCCATGTGTTTTCTTGATTCGATCAACGGTCCACGTTTGGTTACCCCATTGAAAGATGGATTCCTTTGGCTGCCTCCGCCTAGCCATATTGAGCATGCCAATTGTTCAATAAGGAAGCACTAGTCCGATCTAACTACGTAGGTCACATAGATTTTACATATATAAGAGGTCCTGTCTCCCGACTGCTCCTATAGATAATTAAGACCTTTAATACAATCAATTCAACCTCTATTATTCATCTCTCCTATTGACACCAATAGCCATGCCCCTTGGCAAGTTCTTGGACCACTTCCACTGCTTGAACATGTCTTTATACATTTTCTCTCTGGACATGTGTTAGATCGAGACTGTACATTTTTTTCCTAGCATATCGAGGGTAGCAATGCGAACGCTTACGTTGCGTAGAATTGGTGCGTTACTCTCATTTCTGTAATAGTCTCCGTGAGAGAAAGATTCTGCTTAAGGTATAGGTACTCGATGGTTCTTTTGTGACGTTCCCATTCTTCAGGAGCTGGCTTCCTTGCACGGGACCTGCGTTGAGTTGTAGGTATCTGGGTTGCAAACAAGAGTGGCGAAGCACCTAAGGAGGTATCGTTTGGTCTCTCTGCGGCTGTGATAGTAGTCACGGATGACTGCCCAGGATTAATGCAAGGCCCAATTGAATCGTTTTGTGTATGGGATAGATCGGGTATTTCGAGTTCGTTTCGGGGATTGAAGGGTGGAAGTAATGAATGAGGCACCGTATCTATGGCCGCAGAGTCTGAGCCGGTTAAGTTAGCTGGGATCAAGTGCTGATAACGAGTAGTAGTTGGTGAGTATTGATGGTGAGCTTCAGATATCGCCGTATTTGAGCCTCTGGATGCTGCATCCGCGAATGGATCTGATTCCAACCCGTCAAAAATGCCATAAGCATCACAAGAACCCGGATGCAGTTGGGGAATTTGTGGCCAAGTGGTACTAAACTCATCCTGCTGGCTGCGCTCTGAGCTTTGTGGTGTCATTGTGTTACCAATAACGCCGTAATGCCATCTGGGTCCTGTGTTCATCAGCACAGAAGTCTTTTATGATGGCGTGGGGGTGAAAGGTTTCTGTAGCTGCCGTAAATGCTTTTAGACACTATCTTATTGCAGAAGTATACGTATACATGGATGGGCGGGCGGGCTTCGGCTTCGTGGCGAGTTAGTCAAGTCAGGTGCTTAAAAAGGATCAACCTGGTACAAAGGACCGGGTCATAACACCTGGCCGGATAGTACCAAAAGTCGAAGGCCTTAAAAGTGGCCTTAAAGATGGGCAAAATACCTAGGAGGCGAAGCCTATCTCTGGTAAGATATCTAGAAAGAGGTTAACATCTGGTCATAAGTTTAGAACTATCGTTTCAACAAGGAAAGAATCACTACTCACCTGTAATTATTACTAAACTTATGCCAGCCATCGCCCGCTTATAGATCTAGTACGAAAAGCACGCCACTTGCTGGTAATAACACTTTTATTTTCCATATAACCTGTACTTTGTACGGCTGCGTTGGGCTAAACTTGGCGCAGTAAATCCTTCCTGCAGGGGTGTTTGGACGCCTGATGGATTAAGGCGTCTGCCAGGTACCATATCCACACACGGGAGAGAAGCAAGGATATTATTGGGTTGGAAAAATTCTGAAAAGGACTGAAAAAGCCATATGGGGGTGGGCCTAAACTAGGAGCGTGCCGTAGTCGATTCGCCGAGGTGTCCAGGGTTGCATGAATCAAGAAGGAGGGGGGCGTACAGGTCACGGCTTGAAAGGACGCACACATAAGAGTAAGAACACTAAGGGGGTGTTCTTATAGCTATATAATTCCCTATTTATTATACGCCCGATCTGGTAGTACCTACAATGCCATGCCCGGTACTTAGTACCTTAAATCCAGCGTCGGCTAAGGAAAATGGTGGTACGCAGTTTTCAAGGGAAATTGCAAGACGTAGACTGGTGGCTTGACTAAAAGTCCCAAAACCGTCTAAAAGGTTCGGCAGATAGGAGACATTCTAGTCCTCATGGTTATGTTAAGTATAAATACCACAAAGCATCCCCAGTGTAACTGGTGTAAATAGAACAGACATACGTTGTTAGATGCAAAGGAGTCGGTGCTTGCTCTCTTTATCGGGATACTCGTCTCATTCGTCTTGTCAGTAGTACAGTCTCATTCTCTACATCACTTAACAGTATGACTTCAGTGAGTAATTCCGAGCTCCGGTCACGAAAACCTGGTATAATGCACATCTTGTCCTTGATACAAACCATTTTCACGCCTCTCTGGCACACACGCAAGCTGTCACTCGTCAAAGAAGCTTCAAGCTAACTGGATACTTCACAAAAGGCGCCAGCCCACCAAGACACGAAACTTGGGCAGACGCAAGGATCAGGTGAAGGAAGAGGCCAATCTAGTTGCATTCAACCTTCTGTTAGTAACGGCACCAACGGGCCGTGCAAAAAGAACTCCTTTACTCTCAACAGATGGCTGAAAGAGCGAAAGAAAGATGAACCGTTCAAGATTCTGCAGTTGGAAAATGTACCTCACTTGCACCACGCGAATGGCACGGCATTGGCTGTGAATCCATGGGATGGTACATCCAGCCTTGCGAATATATGTGTAAGCAATGCAGTCGAGTCTAACAATGGGAACAAGACGCCTGAACTTTGAGTCTGCGCTATTGGACTGTAGCGTTGTTTTCCCAGCTCTATCGCCATAAAAGCATCTGTTTAGAAAGGTATTGGCGGGGGGGATGTGAGCAACCGACAAATAACTAGGCATTTCGGAGGCGTTTAGATGGTTCGCGACCCAATCGTGATCTGCAGGCCCACAAATATCTCGTAACTTCAGTGCCGAGGTCCAAAAATATATCGTACATACATAGATATTGAGAATACTAATACCGATTTGTTCTAGTATTCCACAACCCTGTCTGTCTAGTTACCGTTGAGGACTCAAATGTTGCATATCATCTCGTCCCGCTATGTTACTCTACTCACATCTACCTTGCACCTGCGCCAATACCAAGAACATGTATATAATCGTTGTCCTCTACCACCAATTTATTCTAGGAGTTAGTACTTAAACCAAATTCTCCCGCCAATTTTGTCAACCCCATTGTTCAGACACCATTGTCCATGTTCTTTCTTACTTACCTTGAAAGAAACTTTGCTTTTAGTGAGGATTCAACACATTTGGAACTACGATTCAAAGATTGCCACCGTATACCATGGATGAATTTGACCTTTTTATAAATCCTTCCGGAGATCCAGATCATGATTTGGATTCTCTGGACCAGGATTTTTTTGTTGACAAAGGGCTTTCTCTGAGTGCCATTACGGTGGAAGGGGCCGGTGTCGACCTTGAGCTTAAGCGATTCAGCTCCATGTACAATTCAGAAGGCAATAGAGTAATGTTGGAAATCGAATCTATAAAAAATCTCACATTCGAAAATGGACGCTCGTCTTCCTCCGCACTAATTCTGACCCAGTACCGGAACGAAGATCAGTCGCCTGGACATAAGGAGCTAGTGATCAGATCTCCACACATGAAGGCAGCGCTCAAAGCTGTTGTTCCTGTTTATAGAAACATCGAAGACCATCTTAAGAATATAGTCATCATAGGTCAGGCTCGATGCCTATTCCATTATCGCGATGAGCTTCGGACGTACTGCGCCAACCTCCAGGACGAAACTGCAGTGAGACATGTCCTATTTCTCATGAGATACATGTGTTGGGAGTTGACCACTCAAATCTCTTTATACCGCGACAATATGATTGTGGCTAGGGGCGCTGAGTCGTTGGACCATCAATGCCTTTGGATGGCCTTTCGACCCGGTGATCTTATCTATGTATCAGCCAAAGGCTACGAAGATGAGAGGATCTATCGGCTCGTTTCCATGGAATACAAAGAGCGCATTCTTTCCTCTGTCGCATTCGCTTGGTGCATCAAAGCGCTTTGTATTGTTTCAGACGGAAATATGTTCGGAGAGCGCCAAGTCGACTTCACGATTAATCAGTTTCATGGTATCCGCCAGCTTCACGCTCTGCCAGTATTCCCATTGAAATACCATCCAGAAGCAGCACGTATCTATGCGCAATGGCTGAATCGTGGCAAGAAATTCTGTGGTCTCTACAGTTGGCATTACCTCCAGTATAACGGCGTAGCCGAGTTGCTGGATGATGACCAAAGCCTCCCCTTGATGAAGGACGAATGTTCTTTCTCAGACTGGTCAACAACGGCCAGGCCGACAACGGTACGTGCTTCGTCGGCTCTATAAAACTCTTGGCCTCTATTTCTCGTCTTCTCAGAGGGCTACGTCTAACTCGAGTATCTACTTAGGTGAACGGCCGCATTATCATCGACCCCAAAGCTTCTTCTAAGCGCGACCGACAGAACAGGCGTTTATCCCTGCCCATAGCAAATCCTTCGACCCGAAACTAGACGAACATCGACGTATGAGCGATGATGATTATGTTATATGCAGCAGTAAAGTGGCTGGATACTCGCTTGATCATAAGCAGTGGGGTTACTTCCGAGTCGATCTGACTGATGAAGTTGTATTTAACGAAAACGCCTTTGATTCACTCATCTTGGATGCCCGGCAGAAGCAACAAATCCAATCGCTAGTACACATCCACGGCCATGAGAACATGAAGTTTGACGACATCATTCAAGGCAAAGGCAAGGGTTTAGTTATTCTCTTGTACGGCGAGCCGGGCGTGGGTAAAACACTTACAGCGGAGAGTGTGGCGGACAAGACCCGCAGGCCGCTATTGCGTCTGGACGCCTCAAGTCTCGGGACGACAGCAGCATCAGTGGGAAAAGAGATTGATGGCTACTCTTCGCTTTTCTGAAAAATGGAACGCCGTGGCCCTCTTGGACGAGGCTGACGTCCTTTCCATCCAGCGCAACGCCACAGATCTCGAGCACAATTGTATCATGTCAGGTTGGCGCAGCCATAATAAACTTGCGGGGCAGTCTCTTGCAGGAGCCAAGCTAACGATATCAACAGTCTTTTTGCGTGTGCTGGAGTATTACAGCGGCATCCTGTTTCTTACAGCCAATCGCATCGGCGTCTTCAACAGAGCCGTCAAATCACACATCCATCTCGCAATTCATTACCCAAAACCATCTCGAACGAGCCGTCAAAGCTTATGGAATCTCTTTCTATCCCGCTCTTCCGAGGAAAGCACAGAGCGTTTGAGGGCCAATGGAACGCTGGATCGGATTGCCGACGAGGATCTGAACGGTCGGCAGATTAAGAACACGGTGCAGTTGGCATATTCTCTGGCATTGCAGGAGAATTCACTGATCAAACCTCATCATATCAACACCGTCCTTCAACAGTTGAAGGATTTTGAGGAAGATTTTCAAGACAGAACTGAATGTGTTAAGAGGAAGCGGGCTGTCAACGACTCGGATGGTCGTATGTGAAGGTCTTGGCTGCTAGACGCACTTATGCCACTACAACCACAACTACAACTTCTCACAGGTTATGAAAGCAAAAATAAAAACATACAACAGCCGGTGTTCGCCAGTGGTCACTCACCGGATGCGGTACGCCTGACCCTGCCTGTCTCTGCCGCAACGTCAACTTCGGTTATGGAATTCGTGATTGCTCGAATGGTGCTTGTGGCTCTGCCGTCGCAAGCACTATCATTGCCTTCGAGTCAACATACTGTGCTTCTGCAACTTCAGCTCGTACTACGTTTCCAGTGACTGCGAGTGCTACCACTACAGGCATTGCCTCTCTTCCATCTTGTGGCCAAACTTGTTTCAACAATATGCTTGCTCAATATTCTCAGGCGTGTGTTCATCAATTCAAAAGTATTATATCTTAAGATCGGATCGCTTAAATGCTAGCAACGACATAAATATTTTCTTCATTCTCAGTTTCTCGAATACGTACAATTTTACCGTCGGCTAAATGAAGATTAGCACATTTATCTCATTCCCCAATTAATTTTGACATTCACTACCCGTTCGTCATCCTTTCAGTTATCAACTAGGAGACCATGGTTTCCAGACCTCATTATAAACTGTGATTATTTTTATTTTTTTTCTAAATTTAAAAAAGCCTTTATTCAAAGAGGTTAGGTTTCATTAAATGATACCTTGCCTGTTGCTTCCATGTATGCTCTTTCATCATATCCCGCCAAAAGATATCTGCTTCCGAGAGGTCCATTGGCCCATTATGGTCCCTCGTTTCTCCTGGAAAACCATGGGTACCCATCAAGCCATCATTTGTACGGTGCTTCCACCAGTCCTGTTGCTGCGGAGGAACATTACTGGTTGAGCATATCCGGTAATTAGGATCAACAAGCAGAAGAGTTACATATCGATGATGGCCAGAGACAGTAGGATCCAATAGCTCGAATGGCTCTCTCCGATGTTCCATCGTGTTAGGAAAAGCAATTAACCTGCCTTGCGGCATTGTGAGGCGGCCAATCTCCTGGAGAGGTAGGGTATCATCAATGATATCCCTTGACAACTGATCCCATGTGAATCCAAAAATCTCCCCAATAGCTGACACTTCCACTGATGACCTGCCATATCGTTTTGCTGGCTGATTCCACACGTTGCCGTCTCTTTGTTGATTGATGTCTGGTCCGTATTGATAGAAATTTGCAGCCATATCCGTTTCCTGGCGGAATGTAATCCGACTTTCACTTACGTTATGAACATCATAAGCATACACAGCCGCAGCAACAATGTGCTCGTTCATTTGGCCTTCAAGTTCCCAAGTACTGCCATGATACTTTGGGTTTTCTGGTGTAAGCTCGATACTACTAATCCTAATGATAACCTGGAGACCTTGGTTGCGAAAAGTTTCTTCCAGTTGAATAACATATGGGTCATGATAGGAATTGGTAGGTGAATGGCAAGGGTTATCAAATCTCTCAGTAACCATTCCTACAACTGCTCTATCATTGTTCGTACCAGACTTCCATTCGTCATAAGAAAATGCTATGCCTGGCTCAGGATGCCTGAAGCGCAAAAGCGTTTCGTTTTTATTCCGCAATATCCTATATGCGTTTTCTTTCCAATTTTGAGGAATAACGTTGGACGTGCTGGATCCGATATCCGGGTGTTCGCGATACGA
Organism: Trichoderma asperelloides; assembly: GCA_021066465.1. NCBI lineage: Eukaryota > Fungi > Ascomycota > Sordariomycetes > Hypocreales > Hypocreaceae > Trichoderma > Trichoderma asperelloides. Next base: position 49,089 of record JAJKFY010000327.1, on the reverse strand, counting down.
TTGAGCCATTACAACGCCAGGTTCGCTAGCAATATCCGGACGTTGGAGATACTCTAGAGCCATTTTCCACATTTCGGGACTTGGTTCTGGTATTGGTTGCGCACCCTCCATATCGTGATACAACTTGACGTTTCTTTTAGCTATCCGAAGGCGCCTGCTCATATCTGGGTCGTCTGTGTTTTCTTGGTTGCTACGTAATAGCTCCACAGATGCGAGATAATTGTCTAGCCGATATCTTCGAACACTGTTGAAAGCTAAAGCCCACTCCGGGAAATCATCTTCCCACTCGACACCGTAGGTAATGATTCGCAGAGGCACTGGTCCTCGTTGACTCCTGTTATTACCATATCGCTCTCCCCAACCTCGTTTGCCTTTGATAAGGCAATCATTCCAAGGCTTGACTGCGAGTGAGATCAGCTTCTCCAAATTGCGATACAGACGCTTTTGAGTGGGATGCAGATTGTTAATGTAAGACGTAATCTGCATATTAGTTCCGGAGTCTCCAATGAACTTGACTTCGCATGGAAGCCATTGGAAATTATAAGACCAAAAATATGCCATGACATTATCAAGACCTCGAATATCATTGAAAGCGACCCTCCAGGGGTCAGTTCGGCATTGTTCTATATGGGACTGAAGAGATAGAGAATCGACTCGTTTATCCAAATGTTTAGGTGCCGTTTTTACCTTGTCGTACGAGCCGAAAACATCTTCCAACACAACCTCTCCCCCATCTAGTAGAACTGGGCTTCTCCCGTAGACCAACGGGTATAGAGACGGATCAACTATGTTGGAGATCTGGTCGCCGGTGCTTTGGACTGGGAGTAGTGGTCCAAGTTCAGATTTGAAATCAACGCCGAGTGTCACCGGAACTAGTATGTTGGATTTGCAAACGCATGACCCAGTATCCAAGACTCGGACGTATTGTTTCTGCTTGTATTCGTTTGTTTTATCGCGTAGCTCAGCTACACACCAAGCCCAAGCTTTTTCACTCATCAGGGGCGTTGCTGCGAGAGCGTCTTTACGCCACTTTGCGACGATGTCTTCGTTGAATATGTCGATATCCCAATCCAATTTATCAGTCAATGTGTTCATCACATCCACCATGGCAAGCTCGCGCATGGTCACGGCAGGCACTTGCTTCCATTCCCGGATGCCATGAGCGAATCGTTCCTCACATCTGAGCTCCTCTTCAAGGGGTATATCCCCAAATCCAGGAACCCTCAGAGGACCACAGCCAGTGTTATCCATGACGAAATCTTCCGTTTTCCTATCTTCCTGCTATTGGAACGCTGAGGGTAAGGTTGATAGGTATAGGTTCGTGGACGTTACTATGCGCTGTCGTGGTGTGGGGGGCACTGCAACATTTTCACGATGCAAGTAACTTTTAGAACCAACAGCCGTAACAGGGATGCATCGGACGAATAACCAGATATAAAATCCCTCATACCACATTATGTATATGTAATTAAACTAGCCGTGTAGACGATAGTATTAGCGGCGTATGGATAAGTGATATCATATGCCTATGAGTAATGCGAGTTGAGATAGAAGCATAGTATGGATAGTTTATATGCATGTAAAAAAGTGGGCAGCATTGGTAAATCGCTTGAATGAGTCAATGAATAGTAGAATAATGTAAGAGAAGTTGGGTCGTACACTGAGGCAGCGGTTGCGAGGTGTTGAAAAGAGTGTCCAACTGAATGTTAGTTCCCTCCGCGACGATATCAGAATCGCTTAAAAATGCTCCTGGAGAGATATAATCACCCAGAAGCTTACTTTGCGAATGCAGATCATCTGCCAGCGTCTATTTATAGAGAAGCATATTTATAAGGCACGAATTAGCTGAGCTATCCGCTAGTGAAGATATGTGTGAAATACTAGTATATTAGTCGAACCTTTCTGCTACCAAGGTGCCGAAACATCTGAGTTACATACTCTGTATATATGTTTTAATATAATAAGGCTATGCTATAATTTCATGAAAAGCGAATGAAAAGCACTATAATCTAATAAATGTGTGCTGTAATTTAGTGGATGAGCACTGTAATTTAGTGCAGTCAAGCTAAGAGAATCTATAAGAAATAATGAGAAACGGAAAAGAGTGCTCTTATTGGAAGACTTTCTTAACATTTACATTCCCACGATTGATATAACTCAATGTTCACTTCTTCCATTAAAACACCTTCTCATTGCATAAACTCCAGCAAGTATCCAGGATGTTACCTGAAATCCCCCCCCCCCCCCCCCCCACTGGGCAAAAGAGATCTAGGAGCAAACCCAGTTCCGGTGCACACCGCAGTCAAGATCGGCCGACGCGTCGTGGCAGTTGCTGTTGAAGGAACCATCCTCATTGTCCAGCCACAGAGGACCACCGCAGCCCTGCAGAGTATACTTGTACCCGTTATCAAGCGGGCTGGTGAGAGGGACATTACACGGGTTCTGGCCGATGTCGTTGATCCTGTGCCAGTGGCAAGGGTCACCACCATCAATCCACATAACTAGTAAGCATAAAGTATTAGTTTTGTAAGGCTATTCAAAGAGATGTTACGGTGGTGAAATTAGATAAAAGACAGAACGTACCGTTAAAACCGGAGGCAGTTCCGACCGCAATAGCGGCCTCAGCACGCATCATAGACATGGCCATGGCCAAGGCAGTAGGGATAAATTCTCGTGAGAAGAGCATAATGAAAATTGGATGCTACTGCTGGGAGATTTTTCTATCCGGTTGCTTAAGGGACGGGTTTGTCGATGTTGTCGTGAACGATGGTGTCTTTTCCAATATTTCAATTGCGAAAGAGAATCTAGCTCCCTCTTTATACTTTGTATATTCCAGAAATGTCTTATAGTTTAAACTTCAAGCATTTCTGAAGTTGCGGTGTCCCGGATGACTCCGGCAAGACCGATATCCAGTAAGTCTCATGAGCTGCTATTTAGAATCAACATAAAACCAGGCTATAAGTATTCACTTATAAAAGAAAGGAAGGTATCATGTACTAGCTCGCTCCAATTTCAGTGGGTAGGTTGTTGACTGTTCAAGCTTCGACTGTTGGTTCAGCGCAATGAGCTCTATGATAGTCTGGTGGACCAATCAGAGAACTTCCATCGCTTACTTGTGCTCACTTGAAGTTGACCTCGAAATATAGTCAGATTATGCGGGGAGAAAGCGGAGCTCGTATCTTAATGACACGAGCAAGGGGGAACGATAAACGAGAGCTTAAAAAGCACTAAAACTATACGGAGTAGAAGAGTTCAATTATGCTTTATGTTTAGGGCACAAGTGCCTAGTAAAAGCAAATATAATAAAACACGACGTATAATGAAGACAATAGTAAATAACAGTATAGCCGTATACCAAAAGCTATAAAATTCCTCTTTCTGCTTTTACTCTCCATTTGACGGGCCCCTATCGGGTCACCGGCCCGGAAGATCGCCAAGCGGTTGGTGCAAGGTCAAAATCCGCCGGATAAGCAGAGTTTACTTTCGTAATTTGATTTGGAGGTTATAGAACATAGTATACAATACATCTTGCATAGACGGGGAGGCTACATAACAAGGTGTTGACCTGGATTAGCTAATACTACTAAATGCTAGGGTGCCGAAAATAGAAGTTCTTAAAACATGGCCAAGTGCTAAAAGACTAGATCCCGAATTCTCCAACTATGGTCGTATCTACTCGCATTATAACCTGATGGTTTATACGCACTGGCATTGTCACCAGGCAACTGGTCAAGCTTTGTGCAGAAGTCCTTGTAGATAATCTTTCGTACTAAGAAATCACCCCATACAAGAAGCGCTCACAATGAGGTGAGATGACCACCTGCTGTAGAGCTTTCAATCTGAGTGGTCCTTCCAATTAGCTAGAGGGCTAGCGCCAAGCTAAGAATATCATCCTCTAGTCCTCTATTACAAAGGCTAAACAACTGGATTGTTGCCTAAATCAGCAGCCCCTTGAATGTCATCTGTAGGAAGCCTATGCTGGCGGTGGCCACTCATATCAGTGGTTTTACGATCACTTCATCTTCCAACTTCAAAGGCTTTCGAAATAAAAGTATTTTCATCATTTAGCGGCACCCGAGTGCCATAATGGCTGCTTAAATAACTATCATCCATCAGACTAGAATGTTAATCTCACTTCATTTGACTGCCTTTTGTGAGTGTATCCTACAATATTGGCAACGAACCATAGGTGCTAACGCTTTATAATCCAGCGCGCAGTCCTGCAACCATCTATTCTGTAGCCTCATAACTCTTGGTTCGGCTCATTTCTCGATTATTGGCTGAATCTAAGGTGAAAACCGTACTCGGAGTTTCGGGTGACACCAGACCACAAGATGTGAATAACCCAGAGTTTTTCATACCGGCCAATAAGGTAACAAAACCGGACATCCATATATTCTAATTCTTTCCGGCCGTCTCCATATATAAGCTCGGCACAAACAGAATTCCCGGCGTAACGGCGTCGATATCTGGCAAGCGTCTTCCAACTCTCTACAGCCGCAATCTTTTTCCACCGTCAAGCAATAGTTTAGGCTCAGCACATGTATGGCGGTGACCATTCATCATTATGGCAACCAAAAATTCAGCTCTGGCTACAGATACCGCCAGCAAATTTATATACATTTATTCTCCTAATAGCCTATGTTATGTACACTCGATTCTCTAATGATACTAATCTAAGACCGAGATTGGATCTCAACTAGCAGGAACAGCTGCAAGCAAGCTCCACAGATGGTCGGGAGTCCCATTGTCCTGATACTGGACAACATTGGCGCTGTTAGCCGTCGATTCTCCATCAACTCCAGCAACCAGCCCGCTGTTCTTGTTCTGAATCAAGAAGTACCCATCGCTGTTTGACTGCACCCGCCAAAGTTGGTCGTCGGTTCCATTGTCCTGGTACTGCTGAAGCTGCGCACTATTGGAAGTTGACGCCCCTTGCACGGCAAGCAAGAGCCCGCTGTTAACGTTTTTAATATTGTACCACCCACCAGGCGCCTTGATAAACTCCCACAGATGGTCCCGCGTGCCATTGTCGTCGAATTGCTGAATGTTGGCGCTGTTGGCCGTCGATGCGTTTTGAACAGCCATGAGCTTGCCGCTGTTCTTGTTCTGCATCTTGTATATGGCTGCGGTCCACACCTCAAACTCGGAGAGACCCCAGCCCGTTCCGCCGCCGGCGTTGGGGGCCACGACTCGCAGCTGCGATGTGGTGATTGTCGGGAAGGTGATTTGAGTCAGTATGTTTGACGTGGCGGATGCTGAGCTGCGTTGCTGGCCGGGGACTGTGGTCCAGGTGCTGCCGGACAGATACTGGAGATCGTAACTCGAGGGCAATTGGACGCCACCGCCATCGGTGTAGAAATACAGCCGGACGTTGGAAACTGCTTGCGGCTGTCGAAGATCTACGCCGAAATAATCCTGGGCGTTGGGGCTGTTGTACGACGTCCAACGGGTGTTCTGGGGCACGGCGGTGCGGAACACCATGCCGTCGACAGCCCTCCAGACACTGTCATACGGCGAGGTGTAGGACGCGAATGGTGTTGTTCCCTGTGAGAATTGCTGGCTGTTGGCTGCAATGTTGACTTGCGAATTGATGGTTTGGGCAACTGTGCTGCCGACGTTGACGGTGATCAAACCTATTGTATCACGATTACCCGCGAGAGCTCCGTCGACAAAGATTCTCAGGCCTGAGCCCTGGCTGTAGCGCTGACCACTCTTATCCCATACCACTGTTACGTTGTGGCCATGGTATGCGACGTTTTCCAGCGCAAAGTAATCCCACGAGGATGGCACGAGAGGATCGACTGTGAGAGTATTGTTGGATTGCCCGCGTAGACCAAGGAGTCCGGCAATAACATTGTCGATATAGGTGGAATGGTTGTAGTCTTCACTGTGATTATAGGTGTCGTACATCCATGTGTTGGCGTCGGGATCATGAGCTTCAGCGACATAAGGTACACCATTCTTATACTGGGTGGCAGCGTAGCCAAGAAGAAGGCTGAAATAATCGGCCGTAGATATATATGACTGCGTCGGATAGTCGTGTAGTACACTTTCCACAGCGGTAAGGGTTTGTGAGGTAGCGTAGGGCCATGATGGACCATCCCATTGAAGGCAGCTTGCATTCTTGTCCATGTAATACGGGCTTCGTCGTTCAGCAGTGGTAGGTCCGTAGGTGGCCGCAAAGCCCTGAGGGTCCTTTAGCTGGGAAAAGGCGGCGATATTAGAAGATTGCGGCATGTCAAACATCCACGGTATGTAACCCATGATTTCACGGGTTGTGAGCAGCTGCTCAGAGGTGTTGTTATCTCGCTGCAAATGCATGAAGAACTGACGTTGGCTATCCCAAAGATGATTCTGCATCGCAGTCTGCAGGGCGTTGGCCCGGCCAGTATATTCGGAGGCCAAGACTGTATCTCCTTTCAAGGTGGCCAAGGATGCTATAGCCCGAGCGTCTCCATACTGATATCCGTTCATGGTAGGCCTATACCCGGCACCACCATGATAAGGATCACTCGTTTGGTACGAGGCAGCTGTGCATTCAGTGGCATCCCACACGGGGACTTGCCAGTAGAGTCCGAGGTCTGAGTTGAAGTGATTATCCCAGCCTCGGTACTGCTTGACAAGATTATCCAATTGACTGATGGCAAAGTCGCTATCACCAGTTACAAGATACTGGCGCCACACGGCGCTGGCTGCCCAGAAGCTGTATTCGTGTGCCCAGTCAGAGGTATCGAGATTGTATTCATCGGTTTGCGGCTTGCTAAACTGCCCAGGGCCAGCCAGCCAGTAATTCACCTCATCCCTGCCGTACTTTTGATCCCTTATCCAACGTCCTTCGATGATATGATGTCCCGCAGCTGCTACTATACCTCCGTACGGCGCTCCATAGCTAGCTGGTTCTAGAAACTCGCTGAGCATGTAGCCATACTGAGTACTAGTGTAGGTGAGGTGTTCTTTGTAAGTCTGCCAGCGATAGTAGTAGACGTCTTGAATCTGCTGGTTGGGAACATCAAGGAAGGGGATGTTCTGTTCGAACCAGTTAGGATCTTCGAATCCGGCAAGTAGCTGGCTATGATTCAGGAAATTGGTGCATGTGGAACGTCCTGAAAAGGCAATGACGGCGGCGCCAAATATGCGCACGCTGAAGGTCTTCATCTTTGTTTGGGCCTGTTTGGCGATTGCCTCGGTGCTGAGGACTTTCAACCACAGGTGAGTATTCTGAAACCTATACTGCCTTTTTATATTAATAGTTGATAGTCGAGTTTTTTAGAAAAGTCATGGGACAAAATCCATTATCCTAAACGAGAAAGCCGAAGTTCCTAGCCGAATTCGAAACCATCATTTGCCTTTGGGAATCATTCAAGGTTGCAGTTCCTCGTCCTTCCTACATCTACTAAACTGTATCTAGCTACTAGTATCGGAGAATGATACTACATATGTCACAACGTGAGCAACTAGACAATGAATCCCTCAATATAATATGGTATAAGACCGACAGCATCTCCGTGTCCTAGTCCACTCTAGACATGGCAGCCCAGTTCAGATGTGCATTTGCTTCGCTAATTCCACATATATCGATAAAGTGGGCTGGCAATGAGGAGACAACTACTGGTGTATTTACAAGCTTCAGCAAGTTTCTCTTGTCCAATATTGTTACTAACCTTGGGTTCAACCTCATATCTCATGACTATCTTCCTGATCCCTTGTGATCCTATCGCGCCGAATATCAAATCAAGCGTATTGAGCGCCCAGAAAGCGTATTCAAGATGCATGAAATTGAAACTGCTCCACTTGAGCTACTACTGCGATGGACTCCTTTCAGCACCATGGGTCCATATTCGCTCTAGCTCATCTGGAGCACATGAGAAACTGCCTTTTTGAGACATGGCAGGGGATCACGCATAAGATGAACCTAGCCCAAAGGAGCACTTGTAAGTCTCATAGCTGGCCAAGTAAATAGCCTGAAAAGTATAGTAGGTTTTAAAAGTCAGCCGACTGCAGCTAGTACAATCGAGTCTATTCACATGTCATCTATCACATGTAGTAGAATGGAATCTTTACAACCAACGACTTCGAGGTCAATACTAACTTATGCAGTTATCTACCGAACAGAAAGAATACACCTAAACAACCCTGACAACTAGACAGACAATTCAGCGGAAGTGACACAGTTAGGGAGCAACCAAACTGTATGTAAATGTCGTAGCCGCATGAATGCAGGAACTGGCACAACAGTTAAATTTTGTGGATTTAGCAACACCAACGCCAAGACATAGATATGAATGGGCCGAAAGATGAGCGATTTGCCAAATATTTCCCTAAGCGGTCCAATCAACATGGAGCGCTTCTAAGAAAAGGAGCGAGGATGGTGATTAATAAAGAGGCACAAGGGCCGATTCCAGCTTTTCCAACTGCCGAAATGATACAACGATAGCGACGTTCGGAACGGGCGCCGATGCGCGGGGAATAGAGTCAGCCTCACAGGAACCATGGCGATCACTCCATAGAGAGCATCAGTGGTTGAGATCGATGCAGGGGAAGGCTGGGGCGCATGCATCGCGGCAGACGAATAGAAGCCCTACTTCCTTGCAACATGGCTCGGCGCCCGTCACATCACAATGTCTTTCCGGCGCCTAGTACAAGAGGAACATGCTGGGATGGTGATCCTTTCATATGAGCAGAGCAAGGAGCCGCATCATTCCCCGCCTTACCTGACTCAGATGCTTGTTTGTTGACGGGCATAAGCTGCGTCCATTTGTGTGTAATGATTTGGCTGAAATGATTTGACTTAACGGCTGTGAAGGCAGTATAAAACAAGGTGTATGGCCATGATGGTGAGTTCTTTTCCTCATTCCGTGGGCCTCCTACATGACTTAGACGAAGCCATCATCTCAACGTACACGTCGCAGCTTACCTTTTCATATCCGTGATAAGAGACAAGCATCGTACAACGATGACTGCTGTTAATCTAACCTACGCCAGCCCTCAACGCGCCTCGGCCTATCCGGCTTATTTGATCGATGGCTGCCTAGCTGAGGCTAGACTACATGGATATTAGTATGCTAAAACCGACAACTTCACATATATTCCCATGCAAGGAACAAGCTGATAGACCCTGAGACCCACTCAGCACCTTGATGAAGAACCCTGTACCCCGGATTTCCCACTAAGAATGAGCAGTTGTGATACAAACAGCTTTTGGATGGCCTGCTTATTGATTAAACAGAGAATCAAATCTAAGCAGGGATAAGTTCATTCATCACGATATACTACCTGTGTATCCATCCATTGTTCCCTAATTACGTCTTTTTATAGTATAGACAGATAGGCATTGAAAGCACTCCCAACCGCTTGATTAATGCCTCTGCTGCCTCTATCATTTCTACTACTTCGATAGACGTACAATGGAAGCTTTCTTGAACTATAGTGAGGTGGAACGCACCTACACGGCCAATAAGTAGTACCTGTCGACACAACTTCAATGCGCCGGGGTTGAAAAGAGTTGGTTGTCCAACTCGCTTTGATCTTCATATTGACACCAATTGATCATATCATTCCCAAACGATCCTTTCGGTTGCCCTGCTGGGCATGTCGTCATGTATCATCTAAGTAACGATGAGCATGAACTTGTAATCACGCCGCTCCAGAAAGTACCGCATGTCAGCTGAGCGAATGGATTCGGCACCATCAATTTGACTGTTTGGCATCATCTCAAAGTGAAAGACCCCACTCGTCTACGGCAAAAGCTGAGCTCGTGACTCCAGCGGCTAGCAGGCAGAATCAGATTCCACATAGGCAGAATCACAAGATGAATAATATACGTGCGGCACTAACCCTATCGTTGTTCAAACATTATCTGACACCACTTTCCATAGAAGCTCCTGGCCCATGCCCATGAAACTACGAGAAGAAGATATTGCACTATTGCTGGGTCAATTTGACATGCGAGCAAGGCCGAGAGGTCCTTTCGACGCCAGAGACCAAGTAGAGCATGCCAGCGCAGGTTCCGCTGCAAAGAGTTTCTGTTAGAGGCAGCGTCTCTCTGTATCTATCTTGGTGTAGTATCGTGGGAAACAAAAATGCACTGAGATAATAAAATGAAATTTCTGCAAATCTTTACATTTCTAATCGTTATTGAGAGTCATTTCAAGAGAAGGGGAAAATTGTGAAAGCAATCTGCCCATCTGCCCAGTTTATTGTATCTGCGTTTGACATGTAAAACTTGGAATAACAAAGGTATTGGCGAGAAAAAATCGCTCGAGTGCAGAAACGAGAATGGTAAAAGAGATATACACCTACCTAGATTTGCACATCTTTATGTGTATGCATGGCCAGCCTCTTGGAAGAAAATCATCAGCTTCAGTTCACTGACACAAATACGCATCAAACCATATCCAAGTGATTCTAAAAGCTTTTCAGAAGAAGGGGCGGGGGACTTTGCCATGAAGCTCTCAACCTCTTGGGCCGTTATTTTCAGGCTCTCGTTGCAGGCAGCTTCCTAAATTGTCGTCATCCGTGTAGAGTACCTCTCGTGTTGCCAATAGATATATAGATCTTTGCGATGTCAATATCTTGGATAGCTTGAAGATGATGAAAGTTGTGAAAAATGGCGAGTATACAAACAAGAAAGACATAACACTACCACCTCGACCTCCATCTCCATCTCTACTCAACTACCTCTACTGCCTCCGTAGGGGAAGCCCCCAGCTATCGGGCAGAGGAGGTTCTTCGGAGCCTGGTCGCGGACGACACCGCACTGGTACAAGGAACGCCTTCATGGCCGACCCTGTGGCGAGTCTGGCAGCGCCAGGCCGTCGCAACGCGCGCAAAGGGGTGGGTGACCTCGCAAGAGGTTGCTTAAGGTACGTGCTATCACACGGGAAACCATGCTCCAGTGCAGAAGCCCGGTAGGCCAAAGTACTGGGGGGGCGTCTGAGGTTAAACTCTGCGCTGGGCTCTGTTACGTTGGAGGGGAGCATGATGGCGAATCTCATTCATTCGTTCTATATACTTGCATGCTCCAACTCATAGGGCTGGGTAATACTAGTTCCTGACCCATACCTGCATACCATGGGTGATTTCCCAGATGGCGAGCTGCAGAGACCCTGGTCAGCAAAGTGGTTTGGGCGCAAGCAAGGTAGAGCAGGGATACAAGTTTACATGTGCCTTGCAAACTTTGCGAGCCTCATTTAACGCCTTTGGCTTGACTACAAGATGACTAGGTTTACTGCAGATCGGGTTCGCACAGAGATGACACAAACAAGACATTGAATCCTAGTAACTATTTTAGTAGAATAACACGGCTCTGTGGTATATCAAGGTAAGAGACACGAATGGGTCAGCCACAACTACTCAAGACCATCCATCATATTTGCAAGTTATCCAACAACATGTTTAACGCGTACTTCTCTCGAAATCGCGCAAAAGCAGCAATCTAACCCCTTGGAAATGGAATCAAATCACGGTGGGTGCCTTACTCATCTTTCTCCCGGCTGTGCTTTACCAGATATTCGTCAAATATTTCTCATAAAATCAAGCCAAGACCTTCCGCAACGGCACTTTGATGCAGTGAACAAGGATGTACATGGCAATTACTCAAGGCATCTTCAAAAACACACATTCACAAGCACAAATCCAGATAGGGCCCCTAAGCACAACAACATTCTCTTGTTGATATGATAGTTGATAGATGTCCTAAATAGGAAAAAAAAGAAAGAATAGAGCTCCAAGTCTCCTCAATCTTTATCCAAAAGAAACGAAGAATATATGAACTTTTTGTTTATACTATTTTTCTACCTCACAGCAGCAACAAAAATTTACTGAGCTGCTGACTCTTTTCCAATAACAGCATCCAAAGCATCGCTAAAGAGCGGCTTAATGCCATTCCAAGTCTCAAACTGCAAAAAAAAAAACGAGTTAGTCTCAATGACAGCGAATATATCAAACTGTGAGTGCATCAACATACCTGGTACCATCCCTGAGCAGCAAGAACCTCCAGCCCAAGAATCGTCGTCCAGCTACCCGCCTTCCCCGCAATCTGAATCACCGGAGTCTGGGGAGGGTGGTAGGCCATCTCCAGCAGAACCCTGCTCTGATCCTGACCAGAAGCAGGCTTGAACACAGTAGCAAGAATCTCCCCAACGCCCCCATCAATCGGCCTGTCGGCAGGAACGGTGCTAATGCTGACAACGGGCTTGCTCGCGAGCTTCTCGGCATCAGCAGCGCTAGCAACAGGCTGGATGTCGTACTCGGACGGGAAACTCGACGCAAGAGCCTGAACCTTCTGGGCGTCCCGGCCAACGACATAGATGGGCTTAAAGCCCAAAGAGTTCAAGGCAAAGATGGCAGCTCGGCTAGTTCCTCCAGCGCCAATAACAGCGGCACTGGCATCGCCGGCCTGCGTCTGGACACCGGCCTTGCGAAGGACGTGAACCATGCCCTTCCAGTCGGTGTTATCTCCAATCAGTCGCTGGCGTCCCAAAGACTCATCAGCCACAGGAACAACAGTGTTGACAGCGCCAATGACCTTGGCAGCATCCGTCAACTCATCCAAATGAGCCATGATGTCCTGCTTCAGCGGAATCGTGACCGAAGCACCGCCAAAGTCCGCAGCGCGGAGCACCACCACAACATCCTCAACCTTGTCCGTCTCCAGACGCTGGTAATGATGCGGCAGGCCAGTCTGGCCAAAGAGGGTGTTGTGCAGAGCCGGTGATCGAGACTTGGAAATCGGTTTGCCAAACAAGTAAAAGTTGCGCGGCTCAATCTCTCCCAGCAAGGACAGGCCCTGTCGGATCTCAGCTGCGGACAGCTGTCCGGGAGCAGCCTTGAACGGAAGAGCAGGGTGAGAGACGGGAGTGAGGAAACCGTTCAGGACACGGCTGAGCTTGCCAGCAGAGCCCATGTTGAGGGCAATGATGGGCGTTGGCTGAGCCGCCAGCATCCTAGACTTGAATCGGATCAAGTCAAAGTTGTCGTCGACGCTTCGGGCAGTGCCAACCAGCTTGATCACATCGCCATACTGCAGTGCCCGGTTGTAAGCTGCAATCCAAGACGCGTTCTTCCAAGACAGAGTACCAGCAGGATCGTGGTGAGACGTAATGATGACAGAGTTGCCTCGGTTATCTCTAACCTCTTGCATAATCTCATCGGTCGAAGTCACCTCAAGGTCAATGTACTCCACGCCCATGCGAAGAGCTAGGCGGTAGAGCTCCAGGCGCAGCTCGTTGTCGTTATCAGGGAATTTTCCTCCCTGAGACTCGCTTCGGACTGTGAAAATGATGGGCTTTCCTGTCACATGTCGGAGCAATGACACCTGCTTCATGACGGCCTCGGGTTGCTGATCTTGCAAGAGATCCACACGGAGCTCTACAGCGTCACTATCAGCAGTGACACGAGGTAATATGTCCACCGCGGCGGTGAGATCAGGCAATGTCAAAGACACGAAGAAGCTATGTTTCTTCTTGGAGACAGTTTCAAGAGTCCTCGACTTTCCTGAGATCACCGAAATAAACTGCGAAAAGTCATCGGGGATTTCAGACGTAGCAGCATCTTGTGAGTGCGGGCTGTAGTAGAGCATGTTGCTGCATTCCCTGTACCAGGGCTTCCTGCGCTCATAAACGTCCCGGATCTCGGCCGTGTAAGCTGGTCTCGACTTATCCTGAAGCAGGTAGTTGACAACCTGATCAGTATCACGGTGAACCAGCAGCACAAGGCCGCCATTGGCGCCGTATGATTTCAGGACTTCTCGGGCGGCCGGGGTCTCGACAATGCCACCTCCGCAAGAGAAGACATATCCCTTCGGGTGAGCCTCGATAACGTTGCGCAAAAGCGCCAGCTCATCCTCACGGAATCCCTCCCAGCCTCGGGGGCCCTGAACAATCTCTGGAATGGTTGTGCCACTCCGTCGTTCCAGCTCGTGGTCCAGATCGATAAACTTCCAGCCAAGAGTCTTTGCAACCCACTTGCCAGCAGTTGTCTTTCCAGCCCCTCTCATGCCAACAACGAAGATGGAGCGCTGAACATTGGCAGAAGTCTTGGGCTTAGTCTCGCGGCTGCTCTCGGTATCAACACCCGCCAGCGTCGCCTTGAACGACTGAGCCAAGACATCCCACCAACCAGGCCAAGTCTTGCCAACACACTCTCGCTCAGTGACCAGAACAGGGCCAGGAGCGGCAAGTGACAGGACACTGAAGCTCATCGCAACACGGTGGTCGTCGTAGCAGTGGATACTCTCGGTGGGCGTAACCAGGCTATCCCTAGATTTGCCGATAATCTGAATGCCGTCCTCAAGCTCATTGCAGAGCACGCCGAATTTAGCCAGCTGGTCCTTCATGGCCAGAATACGGTTGCACTCCTTTACTCGCTGGTTGGCAATTCCAATAATCTCGGTTGTTCCGGTTGCCACCGCAGCCAAGACAGTCGCTGTAAGGAAAGCGTCCGTCATGGTCGTCATGTCAACACTTGGCAGGGCCTTGAGAGCTCCATCTTTGGGACCCGTGACGGTAGTAGAGTAGTCGTCCTGGTGGACTTTGCATCCCATCGGCTCGAGGATCTTGACAGCGAACTGGGCGTCGCCCTGAAGAGACTTGGATCCAATGTTGGGAATAGTGCAAGTGGTTCCGGTAATGGCGGCCACTGCGAGAGGGTAAGTGGCAGAGCTGGCGTCGCTCTCAACAATGTACTCGGCGGGGTTCTTGTAGACGCCCTGGGGAATGTGGTAGGTGTCCGGCTCATCCGCGGAAGGAGTAACTTCAATGCCAAAGGACTTCATCATGGAGATTGTCATGTCGATGTATGGCTGGGAAATGGGCTTGCCTCCAACCAGTCGCAGAGTAACGGCCTTCTTGGCATAGGGAGCAGCCATAAGGATGGAAGACACATATTGAGAGGAAACAGTGGCTGCAAGCTCAATCTCTCCTCCCTCAAGGCCAGCTGAGGCATTGATGCGAAGGGGAAGACTCTTCTCCCGCTCAAGGTAATCGATGGCAACGCCGTTGCTGCGTAGGGCATCAACGAGGGGGCCAATTGGTCGTGTCTTCATTCGCGCATTGCCGGTCAGAACAGTGGTAGTGGCAGTGCTAGTAGGGGCACACAGAGCCGCAACTGTGGTCAAGAAACGCGAGGCGGTTCCCGCGTTACCGATGTAGAGAGGCTCATCAGAAGCCTTCAGCTTACCGCCGTTGCCTTCGACAACCAAGAGCTGGCCGCCCTCTTCCCATGAGTAAGAAGTGCCTCCGAGGGTGGAAATTGCAGAAAGCATAAACTCGGTGTCGTCTGAGTGAAGCAGGTTCCTGACTCGGCAAGAACCAGTACCAAGAGCTGCGAGAATCAGAGCCCGGTTGGAAATACTCTTGGATCCGGGAGGTGTGACGGTGAGTTTGAGATCGCCGGGGATGCCAGGCGTCACCTCGACAGAGTCAGAGAGGACAATTCTGATATCCCGGTCCTCCACAGAGCTGGCCTTTGCCTCGTGGGTCTTGCCAATTGCCGACAACAGCACAATCTTCTTCTGGGCGCCGTCATTCTTCTTATCGACGCCCATTTTCTTGAGCAGCACATCGACAGGGCACTTCTTGCCGGCAGTCAGGTTGATGACTCGCTTGTCCTTGAGAGACGTGGGCAGTCCATAGGACGCAATGCACTTCTCCAGTCTGGCAACAGCCTCTGGTCGCAGGACACCCAGGAATCGGGCCAGCTCTGCCTCCTTGACCATGCCAATGGCCACGGCCTCTCCATGGAGCAGCTGGGGAGTGAGCAGCGCCTCGATAGCGTGGCCAATGGAGTGGCCAAAGTTCAGCAAGTTTCGAAGGCCGCCCTCGCGCTCGTCCGAAGAAACAACCTCTGCCTTGACTCCGGCAGAGCCAATGACGATGCGCCTTAGCACATCCTTGATGGGCTGCAGGCGGCCCTGGCCCTTGGAGCGAACGCTGGACAAGATGGTCGCTGCCGACTCTTCCAGAACAGTGAATTCCTTCTCGTTCCAAATGGCCGCCGTCTTGATAACCTCGGCCATGCCATTGATAAACTCGCGCACGGGCAGCGTCTCCAGAAAGGCGAGGTCAATGAAAATCCTCCGCGGCTGCCAGAAAGCGCCGACAAGGTTCTTCCCCATGGGCGTGTCAATCGCCGTCTTTCCTCCAATCGATGAGTCAACCATGGCCAGGAGCGTCGTCGGCACCTGGACGAAGCGGACGCCGCGCATGAAGGTGGCCGCGACGTAGCCAATCATGTCGCCAATGACGCCGCCGCCAACGGCAATGATGACGGTGTCGCGCGTGCATTGCTGCGACAGCAGCCAGTCCTCAATCTCGGCCTTTGTCTCGCGGCTCTTGGACGCCTCGCCGGGCGGGATCTTGTAGGTGAGCAGCCGCGCATTCTTGTTCGCCTTGGAGGTCTCGAACCGCTGCTGAAACGCGGGGACGTACGTGTCGAAGAGGTTCGTGTCGGTGATCAGCACATACGTCGACGACGCCAGGTTCTGCGTCAGGTCCTGGACAATGTAGTTGGGCCACAGCGCATGGTCGACGACGATGTTGGGCTCGCCAAGGATGGAAATCGCGTGCGGGGCTTTTGCTGCGTCCGCCATTGTTGGGTTCGCTCGAGGGGCGCTTCCGCCTCGAGAGCCTGTGTCGGAGTCGAGTCGGATGAGGCGGTTGCTGGTGTTCCAAGGCCGCCGCTGAGATGAGGAAGACGCAATGGCGATGCTGGAATTTTCTCGTCAGTCCGGCCAAGCCTCGAAAATCTTGGTGGGGTGAGCTTGTTAGTCTAGCCTAGGTGCCGACGTGCTATGCAGCTCATCGAGTCACACCCGATATCGGCAAATATGCTAAATTTAGGTGGTAGACTGTCCAAATCGCTCCAACTGACAGGCCTATCAGACTAGCAATAAGCGTCCGTCGGCTACCTACTACAATTTACTGCTGTCTTAGGCCTGCTAATATGTACCTATATAAGAACCCGGAAACGTCGTCTTAAATGCATAGAAGTTGATGGAAAATTCGTCATCGATGCCTAGCCAGGATTCAATTCGCACAATGGCCATTGCTGAGAATCCCGAGCCTGTCCGAACCCATTTGCTTACGTAGGATTCACAACTTAGAGTAAGAGCAACGACAGTTTTTTACCTTCACGGCTGACGGCCGGATGCAATGCAACATAACGTCTGACAGGAGAGTGGATTACGAGATGCATGTGTGTAAAAGCCGGTGTAGGATTGGTATCAAGGTTAAGCGAGAATAAAACGCCGATTGGCGCAGTGTTTCGATATCATATTTTAGTGTGCAGAGGGTGTGTTATGCGTACATGATGAGTCCATCTCTAGCCCTTGAAGTGCAGTATAAACAAGAGTTTTATATGCCTCAATATTTCCAGCCATTCCTTCACAACCGCTCGTTTATAACAAGCATTTCCCTAAGAATAAGAGAGAAAATCAAACGCACGGCTTAAATTAGTTGCTAGCAAAAAAAAAAAAAAAATTGTTTTGCTTTAATCATGGCAACTGAGCTTCCAATGGGCTTCTCTCAGATCCAAGAAGCGTCGCCGCCCCTGTAGATGACGAGCCTTGGCGGCGAATGTAAGCAAGCAATCGAATGCATCCAGAAGGGGTTACGCCTTCTGCACGGCGAGCCTGCGCGAGGGTCTCGGGCCGCGTCCTCCTAAGAACTTCCTTTTCTGACAAGGCCAAGCCCGGGATGCCATCGTAGTCCAGGTCCAGCGGGAGGCGGATGTTCTCGTCATTCACAAACTGTCCGCGCTCGGCTGCCTGCATCTTGATATAAGGCGCGTAGGCCGCTTCAATGACGACTCTCTCTCGAATGCGTGGCGGGTAGTTGAGGATCTCGGGCACGACTGAGCTGAGCTGGTCAAGCTGGATCCGCTCCCCGGTGTTGGAGAGCCTCAGCATGTCGATGCCAGTGCGGCGCTGAGAACTCCTCTTCACCTGGAATCCTGCTTGCATCCATTCATCTGGCGCCAGAGATACGGCACCAAGCGATTTTGTGAGATCTAGAATCTGCTGCTTCTCGTCTGAGAAGACGCTCCATCTGTGATCAGAGACGACGCCCCACTCCCGTCCCTTTTCTGTCAGTCGAAGGTCAGCATTATCCGCTCTAGCCGCCATCCGAAATTCGCTCCTGGATGTAAACATGCGGTAGGGCTCTGTAACGCCTTTGGTGATTAAATCGTCAATCATGATACCAATGTAGCCATCTGATCTAGATAGTGAGGCGCCGGGTAAGCCCAGAGCAGATCGTCCGGCATTCATGCCGGCAATAATTCCTTGGCCGGCAGCCTCTTCGTAGCCTGTTGTGCCGTTGATCTGTCCTGCTAGATAAAGCCCATCAATCGCCTTTGTTTCAAGGGTGGACTTCAAGCCTCGAGGGTCAACATAGTCGTATTCAACTCCGTAGCCAGGCTGGAGCATCTTGACTTCCTCCAAGCCTCGTATTGAGCGCAGTACTTGCTCTTGGGCTTCAGCGGGTATTGTCATGGATAGTCCATTGGGGTATATGATTGGGTTGTCAAAGCCTTCTGGCTCAAGCCATACGATGTGACGTTCCTTGTCTGCAAATCTGATGACTTTTGACTCTAGCGAGGGGCAATATCGCGGGCCCTTGACCGTTTCTCGAATGTGAATAGATTTTTCCAGGTTTTCTTGAACAATCTTGTGCGAAGCGTCATTCGTAAACGTAATACTGCAAGTGAGTTGATCTCGAACGGCCACCTCTGTATTCAGGTAGCTGAACGGAGCCGGAGGATCGTCACCAAACTGGCGCTGGAGTATATCAAAGTTGATAGATGACTTATCAAGTCGTGGTGGAGTTCCTGTCTTCAACCGTCCCAGCTGGAAGCCAGCGTCCCGCAGTGATTTGCTCAAGCCCGTTGTCGCCGCCTCTCCAATGCGGCCAGCTGGATATGCCTCCAGTCCAATGTGTATTTCGCCTCCCAGAAACGTTCCCGTAGTGATGACTACTCTTCCGGTCTGTAGGATTTCGCCGTTTTCTAACCGGACACCAGCAATAGCGCCTTTTGATCCCTCGGTAGAGCCATTGTTCTCCGACAAGACGATATCCGATACGCTTTCGAGGACAATTGATAGGTTCGGATATGATTCGAGCTCGCTTCTCATGTACTTCTTGTACAAGTCTCGATCGATCTGCGCTCGTGGACCCTGATGGCAGCGAAATACGTTAGCATTAGATTCGAACAAGGCGTACTTCTCATGTGGCAAAAAATCATGACCACATACCCACACAGCCGGTCCCTTTCTACGGTTCAGCAGATGAAATTGGACACCAGCCTTGTCGATAATCCTCCCAGCCAAACCATCTAGGGCATCAATCTCTCGAATGATTGTTCCCTTGCCGATTCCTCCGAAGCTCGGGTTGCAGGAGCATGTCCCAAGATTATCGAGCTTGGGCGTAACCAGGGCTGTCCGCGCACCGGCTCTCGCCGCAGCAGCACATGCCTCGGCGCCGGCATGGCCACCGCCTATAACGACAACATCAAAGGCTCTATAAGAAGAAGAAAGGTAGTTTAGTAAAGCATTTTCTCACTGTGTGGTCTCTCGAAAAAGATCGCTTCGCACCTGTGGTTATCTGTGACTGTGGCAAACCGACGATGCCTAAGAATTGGTCGCCAGCGAAATGATCGTGGACGCAATAAAGCACTCATTTCACGTCGATATCGTCTGTCACCTATATCGTACACTCCCCAGCAAAGATCATCATGCGTTGACAGTCTTATCTTGGGAATCACTAGAGGCAGTGTCGCAATAATTTTTATCGATAGCTCCCTATACATGCATATACATGATAGTTGCATATGACGTATTTCTCTATGTACTTGGTTTGAGCCCTCCTCGGTGATTCAAAAGCTACTAATCATTGCTGTGTCTTACATCTAAAATCGATAAGATCTTAAACTATTGTCAAATATTATGCTGTTCATGGCCGTATGGCGTCTCATATCTTGTTACCCACTCTAGAATCCCCCCCCCCCTTCAAGACCAAGAGGATACCGCATCCTCAACCTCCTCCAAAAACGTCGTTGTGTTGTGAACCGTTGTGCCGCCAAGAACCACACGCACTCCAGGCATGGTAGCGTTTACTCCAGCAATCATTTTTGCCTCTTCATACGTAACGCCTCCCACCAT
The DNA here is from genome assembly GCA_021066465.1 of Trichoderma asperelloides. Lineage (NCBI taxonomy): Eukaryota > Fungi > Ascomycota > Sordariomycetes > Hypocreales > Hypocreaceae > Trichoderma > Trichoderma asperelloides. Next base: position 28,931 of record JAJKFY010000327.1, on the reverse strand, counting down.
GAAAACAATAATGTCTTGCGGCTTATCTCTAGTGGGGACGCTGTCTTCGACGAATGGATACTGCTGGTCTTTTAATCGACCCTTGATGAGGTTCTGTAAAGTGCCTTCTAACAGCGAGCTGTGTTGTGTATAGACGTTTTCCACGCCCTTGAGGCCTTTGAAGCGGTTTGCCGTGCCGGAAAATATGCCGGCCGAGTCAAATATGTCCGAGATGCCACCTCGAGACTCCGAAGTATGTAATGAGGAGTGATAGGCCAAGACCTTCTTGACCAAATCCGACTGTCTTGGAGATACGTTGCCAGCCGCAACAAGAAGATCCATGAGCATTGGGAGTGCGCTTGAAGGGTGCTTCTGGTAGCGCAGGGCATATAGAGCTACTACCCCAACTTTGCTCCCAGCCGGTACATTAGGGTTTTGAATAACTTTTTGTATGGCCTGCGGGTGTGATATGATTAGTAACCGTAATACTTCATCATTGGTGGTCATAATATGGAAGCTTTGATTACCTTTAGGTCGGAGGCGTGGTTATCGTTGCAAGCCAGGCTCTGCTCGAGTTCACTAACTTCCAGTAGGCTCTCCGCAGCAACTCTGCGACTGAGCTCGGAGACGAGAGTGACGTGCTTGCTCACGTTTCCTGAGAGCTTCCGAAACTCTGGATACTCTTCGATAAACCGCTTCATGTCGGATATGGATTCGATATTGGCATTATTCTTTGTTTTGGACTGGTACTGCTCGACGTATTCTTTGATGGTTCCGCCCAAGTCACCAAAGTTCAAAAACATGTTCTTCTTGAAAAAGGGATCCTGATCTTGAGAGAGAACAATCTCTTTCAGTTCTGGTCGAATGTCTGGAACATCACTTAGGTCGACTCGTCCATTTTTAATGCCAAGCAGATGATGAACCATGGCTTGGTAGGTCCACTGGGTAAGCAGGGGTGTTATCGGATCCTCTCTGCGATCCAGAATAAGCAGTAAGGGAGGCGTATCAACTTTGCGGAAATCAAATAGTTGGTCTTCCTTTGTCATTAGGTATCGCACTTCAGAGGCTAGTTTTGCCGCAAGAGAGCTGCTCTTTTCGTAACGGATCAATGGCTTCTTCTTCAAGGAGAGAAGAACCGCTATGAGGCCCTCGGAGCAGCGTTGCAGTGAATCAGGGTTCCATTTGTCGGGGCTACCGGCCCATATCCTTTGCTGCGGAAGAGACATGTTGAAGCTGAACAGGTCCGGGTTGATGACGATGTAATCAGCGAAATGCTCCTGCACCACCTTGACAACTTCATGATCATCCGCCTCGGCAAGGCGCTCGAGTGCGGACTTCTTGGCTACGTTGGTGAAGAATAGGTAGTATTCTCCATACTTTGGCTCCCGGAGCTCGTCTATGAGCAGCTGGATGGTCTCCGATGAAGGCCGCACCAGGCAAATACAGCGAAGATGGCGCATCTTCTCACGGGCAGCATTGTCCAGGCGGTCGATGAGGTAGATCTCATAGTCCAGCAATGCGGACTGCGTGATGGACGTTGAGACGATGGAGATGGTCTCTTTGTCCAGCAACAGGACCTTCATTTTGGAGGACGAAGCATCGCCAGAGGCCAACATCATCTTGGAGATGTAGCCCGAGACGGCTTGAGAGACATCCATGATGACGAAAATATCGCTGGGCCGCCGGCTACATCATATCACTCCGCGCACAATCCGGGGCTCGCTCGCTGCGACCAAGACGCCGGCTGCAATCCAGAAGCTGTGCTGGGGATGTCCGATCTGCGCGCGTTGGGCCAAGATTCGCTCCTATCGACAAGCTGGAGCCGGGCTGGAGACGTGTTACGGGATATGGAGGTGGTGACCTCACTCGGAAGAACAGGTAATGAGGGAGCTGTGCAAACTAGTGCCCAGTTAAGACTAGTGCGGCTTGGATTATACAGCTTGCTGGTGCCTATTCCGCACGCAGCTGTCAGTTGGTTTCAGCCAGTATATGTTGAAGGGAAGTATAAGATAGTTAGTGAAATAATTAAAAAAAAAAAAAAAAAAAATGTATGAAAGAATGAGAAGGAAAAGGCAATTTTAATTTGGCTGAAAAGGAAGTCCGTGCTCTCAAGACATGTAAGCCATGCTTGCGCTCTGTAGCGGTGGTAGGTTTCACCGTCATATGTTCTGTGTAGGTATCCTCCTACGAGCCATAAAACAATAAATAAATAAATAACAAACACAGAGAAGTGTATATATATAAATGGATATATATCTGCATATAGATCATTACTCAACTCACGATATTCTTCTATTCCCATTCTTCACGCATTTTCGTCGTCAAAAAAGAGCCGGATCTCGGGCCATATCCGGCATCCAATCTACCTCTGCGTCAGTAGCCGCTAAAAATCCCCCCAAGAAAGTGGGCAGATTGCCGCATCTGATTGGCTCCTCGGCTCTCTCCAAAGCTCTCCAAATCCAACCTAAGGTGTCGATTTACACCACAAATCAGCATCAAACTCACCTCTCGACGGTGCTCTTGACGGTGCAATATATCTAATGTCCTGACCAATGGGTACCTGCCGCAGCCCCTAACCGATCATCTACTTCACTCTGGCGAATGAGCTCCGCCCATCTCGACAATGTCGACAGAGTCCTGCCCTGCGCGGCATGAACCAACGTAAGCTGTCCCTTTCTCATCAGGTCAGGTCTATTCCATCATATGACAGCTTGACCTGGATGACTTATCTCGCTTCCTCCATATTCACTCACCGGGGAAAACAGCTTCTCCTTCACACATGGACTCATCGTAGGCCAGCTCTCCGTTGTTCTGATCTTGGCCGTCTTTATCAAATTTTTCATCTTTGGCGATGCCCCGTCGCCGGACGTAGCCGCATCACTACGAGCCACAGAGCGGAGATCCAGGACATTGGCACACAAGCAATCCCTCCTAAGACTGCGCTCTCCCAGCCAGCGCCACGGCCAGTCCCTGAACCGGAAAAAGTCCACCGTCCTCAGGAACCCCCCAACGCTGACCATCGGATCCATCCTGAGCAAGACGTACTACAACGTCGACAGCCACCAGCCGGAAAGCCTCGACTGGTTCAACGTCCTGATTGCCCAGACCATTGCCCAGTTCCGCAGCGATGCCCAGCACGACGATGCCATCCTCAACTCACTCACAAAGACGCTCAACGGCACGTCCCGGCCCGACTTTGTGGATGAGATCCGCGTCACGGAGCTCAGCCTGGGCGAAGAGTTTCCCATTCTGAGCAACTGCCGCATCATCCCTGTGGACGAAGACGGCATCAGCCTGGGCAGCCACGTGAAATTCGATCCCGCAACGGCAGCCCGGGACGGCACGCGCCTCCAGGCCCGCATGGACGTGGATCTAAGCGACATGCTCACCATGGCAGTCGAGACGAAGCTTCTTCTCAACTACCCGAAAAAGCTATCTGCGGTTCTTCCAGTCGCCTTGTCCGTCTCCGTCGTGCGGTTCAGCGGGACATTGTCCATATCGTTTCTTCCGAGCAACCCTTCTCAGTCGACGCCAACCATGATGGCTTTCAACTTTTTGGACGACTACAGGCTAGACTTTTCCATCAGGAGTCTGCTTGGAAGCCGCTCGCGATTACAAGACGTGCCCAAAATCGCACAACTCATCGAGTCACGGCTGCACAGGTGGTTTGATGAACGGGCCGTAGAGCCACGATTCCAGCAGATTGCACTGCCCAGTCTATGGCCTAGGAAAAAGAACACCAGAGGCCCAGACGACGCCATGACAGAAGGAAGCACAGGCTCCAAGGGAAAGGAGAGAGAACCTTCGGTCGGGGATCAGGCTACTTTACGACATCGCCGACCACTGGGGGACGATGAGTATTCTATAGAAGGCTCACTACGCAGTCTTAGCAGGGATGCGAGGATCTAGAGCCCCGTTTTGAGGCGGGCAATGCAGAAAATGTATAGTTATGCGAGCTGAATAAGCAAGATTTGCGCAAGACATGGAAGAGCAACATCAAAATCTCACGATAATGCTAATAGGAGGCCTTGATTTGGGAGTTATCAAATGGTTACAGCGGGCATGCCCATGGGATTCATGTTGATATTTTTTTTTTCTTTTTTTTTCAGAGCTGGGATTTACCAGCTCATCATGAATGAGATAGGTTGGACAAGGCAGATGTTTAAAAAAAAAAAAAAAAAAAAAAAAAAAGATATTACGTTAGAACTCCGCCAGAGCAAGCGGCGATTCAGTCAGTGCATAAAGATTCTTCCACCAAGCAAACGCCCCCCCAAAGAGCAGCACGTAGTAAATGCCAGACCACAAAAGCGCATGGCGCGGCTTCGAAGCATCCGCCTGCGGCAGCCAGTACGGCTCGACAAGGCCCCAGACGCGAGGCAGGCCCATGGAATTGCAAAACGTGTGGACGACAACGACGGCCAGCAAAGACCCCGTCCGCAGGAAGAGGAAGTTTGCGAGGGCGCCAAATAGGGACGTGTACGTGAACTGGAGGACGGAGCGGGCAACGGCGGCCACAAGGGGCGTTTCCGGGTGCGTGACGCGGAACTCGTAAAAGTGGTGGACGTGGGCGAGGCCGAAGACGACGGGGGACAGGAAGATGACTCTGTTGAGGCTGGAACCAGCCATCAGCAGCAGCGGGACGGCGGCGGCACGGAACAGACATTCTTCAGTGATGGGACCCTAAACAAGAAGGGGAACAAAACCCCGTGTAAGTATCAAAAACAGCCGGTGTGGGAGGAACTGGGATCATCGTCGGAGAACCGGGGTAGCTCATCTCATTGGTTGCTGGGAGGGGCCCGGCATGAGATGAGAATGAGAGAGAGATGAGATGAGAAGAGAAGAGTGAGTGAGAGTGAGAGTGAAAGTGAGAGACTCACAGCAACGTAGTTTCGCCAGGCGGGCCATTCAGCCCAGACATGCCGCAGAGGCTGGAGGCCATCCGCCCACTCTCTCCAGACGCCATCGACAAGCAGGCACTCGTATAGCGGCGCGGCAAACAGCACGCCCGTCAGAAAGCATGTTTTGAGCGTCTCGACCAGGCCCGGCGGCCAATAGCCCATCAGACGCAGCGGGCTGCAGGTACCGCCGCTGCCACTGCCGGAGATGGTGGTGGTGTTTATGTTGTTGTTGTTGGTGGTGGTGGTGGTGGTGCAGACATAGGGCAGGATGAAAAAAGTGGCGAGAGAGCATGCAGTAGTGGATAGCGAGACGGTAAAGATCCTGGCGCGGATGGCCTCGGGGGCGTCTCTGGATCGGTTTGGGGACGCTCTTGTCTTGGAGGAGGCGTACAGCGGGAGGACGTAGACAAAGGTGTACGCCGTCTGTTGTGATGGAGGAGAAAAGCATAATAGATTGATCAGCGGTTTTGGTTGCCGATGTATCATCTTTGAAACAGAGTTTTGGACTATTGGCTTACCAGGAGGCCAAAGGCCTGGGCCTCGGTGAGCGAGCCAGATGGGGGAGGATCCATCATACGAGGCGTTGATGGTGATGGTGGTGGTGGTGGTGGAGGAGGAGGAGTCACCGCAACGGCAGCAGTAGTGCTATGCAATGTGCAGCTCGCCGCAGCAGCAGACAGCCACAACTGCAGCGTCTTACGGGCTGAAACGTATGTCCAGCGTCAAAGAGCGGTTGAGCCGAACGATATACAGGCCAGAGCAGGAGGAGCGTTTAGCCCAAACAGCCGCGCGCCAGTCGCCAACGACGGAGCTTGAGAGCGAATGAAGCTGCATGCAAAAAAAAAAAGAGGGGAATGAAAATCCAGCTACCCTAGGCAAGCAAGCGGGAGGAGAACTACGATAGCAGCACCGGCTATTTATTGGCGGCGAGCATTACGAGGCATTAACGCGTAAAGGGCTGTTGGACGCGGCGAAAAAGAGAAAACACAGGTAAAAAAAGGGCATTCGATGATGAGATAATGGCATTTTGGAGTCGCGAGCTAAAAGACAATGGAGGCATTGAATCGACCAGAGATGGCACTAACAATGCGATCGAAAACGTGTTAGTCCAGGTTAGAGACTATTATAGCATGAAGATACGACAAGGTACAAGTACCTGAGGCACTAATCTACTAACAATAGTAGCCCAAGGTACTGCGCAACCTTGATGCTTTTTAATCTTTTTAATGCCCCTACATTTTGTGCCCCTACTGCGGCTCTAATTGAACTCAATGCGAGTGCCATGTGCTAAGCTCCAGGGCTATTTGATACCAAACGCCCGTCTCGCTGCTGGATTCGTTTTTGGCAGTCAAACTCTAATCCATCTGTGCCGCGTTGCTATTCGCCAATTGTTTCGGTGTTTGTTTCTGCCAGGCTGAGAGAGAGTTTTCCCCAGCCTTGTGCCCTGGTCCTGGCACTCTCTCCCCCATTAGCCAGTCCTGCAATGTGGGCACTAAGCGGGTTCGGGCTCTCCGTAATCAACGGTTCCTCGTGTCTGAGCCAGGGGTGTCTGGCCAGCCCGGTACGAGTAGCTCGATGGAATCGATGTAGACGCAATGACGTGAAGAAGAAGACGAAATGAACCGTAATCGACGCTACGATGGAGCCGCACACCACCATGCATGCCCTATCGCTCCGCATCTTCCGAATTGCTTCAGGTGGATGAATAGCCTGTACGCGCACATGGTTCCCAAAAATATCACCACCACCATCAATTGCCTATCGTTTCGTGCTCGCATCCTTCCGAGAGCTGGCAGATGTCCTCCGGCTAGCGTTGTCCGCGAGCATCCAATCTGAGGCGTCCATGTGTTCGTGCATAAGACCCGCGCTTTTGTCCGTCCAATATTTGCCAATCGGCTGCGCGCACCATCCACTCGCTCACATCTTCTCCCTTGAAAAATCCCCCATGGATACGCAACGAGTTGGTATCATCTCCTGCATGCAATCTAGGTAGGTATGGAGCAAAATAGTCCCAGGCACATAGTACTGCTGTTGGACTGAGCGCTTCCCATCGAAGCGGGCGCCTCTGCAAGGGGTCCGGCGTGGCAGCACCAAACAGAGCAGAACAGAGCAGAGCAGAGCAGAGCAGAGCAGAGCAGAGCAGAGCAGAGCAGAGCGTCCTGAAGCACGACTTGTTTGTATCTGTGCATATCTGTGCATATGCATATTACCTACTGCTTGCGCTTGCATGTGCATATCAGCAGCCAGAAACGGACGTTGGTAATTTCAGGACATGCAAGGGCAAAGCGCCTGCGCCACTCGCTTGCTCAATCACCAGCGCAACGGACATGTAGCTCCGCAAATTAATACCGCAGAGACACAAGGACGGAAAACTTGGAATCGCGATTGATCCCAGCTCAAGCTCTCCAGCTTCTCAGGAACGGGCGTCGAGATTGCTTCGTCGCCGCAAACCTGTTCCGCGCTGCAACTCCATAAGCTCAATTAAATTGAGCCCGTAGTCGATGCTGCACGTTTGCTAGTCTGGCACGGATATCCCAGGCACAGTTCCGCTAGAGGCCATCGAGCCGGAGCCACTCTGGTGCCTGAAATCTTACATGTCGTAGCTTGCCGTTAAGTTCAATGCTAGACGATGCTAGCGACAGATCTGGTTAACCCGCCAGTCAGTTTCTTTGACCGCGTCCATCGCAAGAGGGCCTCACCTCAACTCGCCCGACCTCTTGTTTTCTGTGGTTGTTTTGTTTTGTCTCTCGCTGAGGCGCATCGTCTGTCGCATTGCATCGCATCGTCAGCCTGGACCGGACCTGCATTTCCCTTGCAGCAGCTTAGCGGCGCTTCTCTGCTTGGGTGGTTCTGCGCGCTCTATTCGCGCTGCAGTGGACGTGAACCGGCCCCTGCATCTGCGTCTGTCTAGCCGGTCATTAAACCTCGACCCGGCTGGGCCAGCCGCTGGTGCCACTTATTTTTTTTTTCTGCTGTTGCTGTAGTTTTTCTGCTTTCTCGCGACACATAATCATCGCAGGTTTCTTGTTGTTGTTTACCGGAAAGTGTGTTGTACGCAAGGGGGAGAGACAGAAGAGAAGAGATGGAAGATTGAAGGGGTTGATGGCAATAGAGAGTGCAATCATCCACGTAGTCTAGGCGGTCAACAAGTCACTCGCTCGTATGTTCGCACTGCTGCTGTAAATTACTGCGGTACCTGAGATTTGCGTGAGCTCCTGCTGGGAGCAGAGGTAGCGCCTTGATTCTGCCCGGCAGTTTGAAGAGTCACGTTCCCATCTGCCTCATACCGCCTTTGCTCTGCTCTGCTCCTGCTCTGTGAGGTCCATCGCCAACTCAACTCAACTCCATGCTGGGCATCACCTTCATGCTCCCTTCTCGCCCATTGTCTCGACAACGCTCCGGCCGCCTTGCATGAATGTATCACCGCCTCCTAGCGCAGCACAGAGTTGCGGGCCAGCATCCATTTACGGAGCCTCCAGAAGCCCCCCGGCGCTGCAGCCAGGCCACGCCAAAGCACCACCGTCACGGACGCTCCCCTTTTTCATGGGCCTCCCCCCCGGGCCGCATCGCACAGCCGGCCAAAGGCTCTTCTCTTTTCGCTTCCTCCACCTCCACACACTCTTTCCCGTCTGTCGTTCTCGAATCGCCGACCCGTACGCTCTTTTTTCCTGCCCTGCCCATATCCTCGGACTACGCACGCGCGCTTGGCTTGCATCTCGCAGCTGACTCTGCTCTCGCCGTACCGTCCTTGAGGTTTGACGAATCGACTCTTAATTGCCCTCGATCTTACCGTCCTATTTTTAATATTTAATTCTTCCATTCTTTAACGTCTTTTTTGGGTGGCCGTCTGCGATTCTTTGCGACTCCCAGCGCGCTGCTAGTTTTTCTGGTTCCCAACCCTACACTTCGATTCTCATTGGTTTTATCTCATCTGCCATTTTTGCGAAAATTATAGCCGCCGATACTTGGGCGATCAATCATTTTTTCTGATTCTTCTTCTTCTCTTCCCCTCTTCATATTTTTGACTATTCAATTCTTCTTTTCTTCTGCGCGAGGACCGGATTGGCATGGCCGCTGCGACGAATCGAAACTGTCGGAAATAATACCACTCAACCAAATAGGACACGGCATTGCCACCTCCGCACCAGACGACTAATACGCTCGTATAGGCTGCAGTGGCTCGCGTCCCGGACAGTCCAAAACCTCTCGTCACCACCTCCTCGAATTGATTAGTTGGGCAAATGCTATGAGGCAGCTCTCCTGCTGAGTGAGCAGAGGATGCCCGATTCGCCCGACTCCGAGCGATCCTCCCAGGGCGACAAGCTTCAGATCCGACTTGTGCCCTACACGCCGACTCGACTCAGCGGCGGATCCAGCCTGAATCTCGCAGCCATCGCCGGGTCGTCTCTTGACAATGTTGAGATCCATTCCGCAGACGAATCGCCGATAGCGACAAGCCCTCCCTCCTCAGGCTCGACCATTGCCGGCCCGTCCCGTCCCTCAGTCATCAGACGCCGGAATACAAGTGTCGAGCTAGGCGATGTCTCTGATATCGCTCCCAGTGAAAAATCCGATTCGTCTCCTGCCGAGCCCCAGCGTGGTAGATTTCGATCTCAGTCTGTGGTGTCGCAGTCATTGAGGACCTTGACATCTCCGCCGTCCCCTGAAATCCAGCCTACAGCCCCTGCCCAGCGTCGCACCAAGCGATTCGTCGACATCAATTTGAATTCTGACAACAAGACTTTCTCCCTCGTTCCCTTAAAACCCACCAGGCCTCGCACCGACTCTGTTGTTTCTGCTCGCACCGACACAACAACGCATCACTCTGTTACTTCTACTCACACCGATGCTACAACGCAGCACTCTGTTGTATCCACTCAGACTGACGCAACGCCGCATTACTCTGTCGCTTCCAGCGGCTCTTATGCGCAGCAAACTTCGAGCATCTTTAGCGAGGACCGTCCTAGCTCGCCCTTGACGACCCTGGCCGAGGATGATAGTACATCTGCAACCGCCTCATTCACTCCATCCATCCCCGAAGAAGATTTTTCCGCCGCCTCGCCTTGGAACTATCGGTTGGTGGGTGGACTGCGCAAGGTCCAGAGAGATGTGAGCGAAACCAGTGACGCTACGCCAACCCGGCTACCCTCATTTCTTGAAGAAGAGCCTTCTTCGCCAAAAGCTGTGGCGCCACAGGAGCCCATTTCTGCCTTCACTCTCACGACCAAGGCATCCTTTCAGTCGAACAAGACCGGCAATACCGTATCAGACCGCACAAACTACAAGACATATGCACAAAGTTCTTCTGGCCCGGACACTGTTCGTAATTCCGTTACATCGGACTTTGACAATGCTTCGCTCTTCCCTGGTGGTCCTAATTACGTCGTTTATGATGGCGCATCAACGTCTGGTCAATCTCGAGGCCACTCTCACACTCACTCCAACTCCAACTCCAACTCTCACTCGGATTCAGAGCAGCAGCGAAACCCCAACTATGTAGTCCACGGACATCGACGCACCATGTCTGACGGGACAGACATCTCCCAGGTACAGTCCGAATACTCGAGAGATAGCATGGTGGTGGCCCCTCTGCGACCCGTAAGATCGGGCCGCCTCCACTCTAGCTCGACTGTTATGAGCTCCAGATCGCTTGAGCACTTGAGGACCGGATCTCTGGGCTCTATATCCAGCTCCGCTAGAGGCAACCAAGATGCTGAGCGCAACGCATCAGTGGGAGTGTCTACACAGATTGATCTCGACGGACGGCACGCAGCGACTCCTTCGAGCTCTGGCCAAGCCGTTCATCGCCGAGCTGGTTCGAGAACACAGCCGTGGGGCACTGCCTTGTCCACGGTTCTTTCAGAGAGCGAGAGGACTGACCCATCAAGTCGCTCGCACTCTCGGATGTCTGGCAATGCTCGCAGCAGCGTCTTCACGCTCAACCAGCTGAGACAAACAGGGAGCTTCTCCACCTTTGGTGTTGAGGAGGCTCTGGCCATGGCTTCTCACTCTCGGAGCGGATCCGTGGACCGCCCTCAGCCGGTCTATGGCAGAGATGCGCAATTTCCCAATGCCCGCTTGGTCCGCGACCATGATGAAGATGGCGATGGCCTTGCAGACCTGGAAAGCATGAATCGTCTTCCTTCCCGCGCCCGCGGCCTCAGTTTTGTCTCCAACAATTCCGGGGAAAAGGGCCACCGCTCGAGCCGTTCAACGAGCAGCTCTGGCAATAACAGCATAAGCTACACGGCTGCCATTCCTGCATGGGCAAGGTAAGCAACGTCTTGCAATCAGTCATTGGTTCCTGAACAGGGAATGTGCTAACATTAGAAACAGGGTCTACTACGGCAGTGGAGAACGACGCTGGTTGGCGCCAAAGCCATCCAACGAGTCAATGTTCTCGCAATTCACCAGCAGCCTGCACCGCGACACATCTCATAGCCGCTCCCCCAGCTATGAACAGTACACGACTGACATCAACAACCCCCGTCGCCGCCCACACGAACCCCAACGACGAAGGAGCGAATCCGACTCGATGGAAATCAGGCCTCACCCTTTTGCAGCTGTCGCTCGCAGCATCAAGAAACAGACATCCAGCATCTGGTCGCCGCATTTGCGACAGGACAGACGGGCTAGCCGATACAGCCTTTGGTCACCGCCATCCCTGGCTGACTCTGCCGAATTCGGAACCTGGCAACGAAACCTCCAGCTAGTGCTGTTTGTCTTTGGGTTTCTTTGTCCATTTGGTGAGTAACTACAATGGCAATTCGAAGTTGACCGCTCGTCTGCTAACATGTGGAAATGTCAGTGTGGATGGTTGGTGCCGTCTTGCCAGTCCCTCCGAGGCCCGAGCGAGACATGACGGAGCGACGATTCAGCGACGGCAATATAGATCTCCGCACAGAGGCGCGCACCCAGATGCAGTACATCAATGCGGAACGCCTCCACGACAGGGTCAAGTGGTGGAGAAGCGTCAACCGGCGCATGTCCATCATTGGTGCTCTCATTCTCTGCCTGTGCATCGTCCTCATTGTCGTCGGCGTCAAGCAGCAGTGGCATTCATAAAAAAAAAGGACACGGGCGTTTGTTTCTTTTTTTTTTGACTGGAGTTTTTCAATATCAAGTTTCATAGACATGAGCAAAAAACTTGACTGGGGAAAAAGCGACATTGTTTTTTTCGGGAGCATTTTGAGCATTTACCTTTTTTTTTTTTACTTTGACGGGATGACGACTTTCATTTCCTCTTCCGGCGCCAATTTCTGGGGAAATTCTTTTTTTTTAAACCCCTTTTTTCTTTCTTTCTATCAACTCTCACGAGATTACGATTCTTCATTCTTTGGACAGCACATATATACAGATACAGACGATTTTTGATGCATAACGCAAAAAGGAGAAAGAAAAAAAACCCCAATATTATTATTATACAACAATTTCTTTCAAATGGATATTTTTTTTAAACCTTTTTACTTTTTTTTATTTTATTATTCATGGAGCATGAGATTATATACCTGATGCGAGGAACGCTTGGTTTTACAAATGCTAGCCAGATTCATTTACGATACAACAACATACAACATATAAATTACTATTTAGTATTTAGTTGGGTGTTTTCTGTTGGAGACGGCATGAGAGGAGCTTTTTTTTTTTTTTTTTTTTTTTTTTTTACCGGGAAGCAGCTGGAGTGTTTATTGTTATGTAGGTGGGGAGAATTAGAAAGTGATTGTCGAGGTAGCAAAAACAAAAAAGGAAAGAACATAATTTTTTTTTTTTTTTTTTTTTGGTTTTTTTTTTTTGTTTTTCTCTTTTTTGTTGTTTTTTTTTTTTTTTTTTTTTTTTTTGGAAAGGGGGGGGGATGTGAAAGGATTTGATTGATGTTGGATAGCACATGTGGATTGATGGATGGATGATGAAGAAGTACATGATGAAGAAGTACAAGTACTTATGTTGGAAAGATGTAGATTTCAAACAAAAAAGCAGATGAAATAAACCAATACATTTATCAAATATCTTATAATGTCATTCATTCAAAAAGTTTGCCATTAACATGATTGAGAAGAAAGAAAAAAAAAAGAAGGGAGAAGAGAGAAACACGTAAAGACTTATTCAGACTCATCATGCTTTCACTCCCCTGTCTAACCATCCCATGCACACCCACCAAGTCTATATAGTCATAACTCATTCAATGGTGCTCCGTACCAACCAGTATCCAAAAAAAAAAAATATTAAAAATTATCACACATCACCATCAGTAATTTCACCGCGTCTTCCTCTTCTGCAACGCCGCAATCTCCGCCTTAAACTCGTTCATAGCCTCGGCAAGATCCTCATCCGGCTCCTTCGAAATGCCCAAGATGGGCTCCATTCCGGACAGGCTCTCGCTGCTAATGGATCGCTTCAGGCGGGCACTAGCCTTGCCCTGGCGAGTCTCGAGCTTCTTCTTGAGCACCACCTTTCCAGGAGACGCGAAGAAGACCATGGCGGCAATGGTCCATGCGAAAGCGTAAAAGTTTACGTTGGCCCACGCGCGGAGGGAGTCGCCAAAGCCAAGGATGAGGAAGGGCAGCGTCGTGAAGGTAAAGGTAAGCTGGGTGGCAAGATAGGTAACAAAGTCGTAGTACTTCTTCTTAGGAGTAGGACCGCCGGTGATGGGATCGAGGAAGAAGGGGCGGACGAAGCGGCGGAAGTCTGTATTTTACATTAGCAAACGGATATCCAGCAGTTGAAGACATCAGGCAGAAACTAAAAGGCATAATATAATGTAGAGTCGCCAAAAAAAAAAAAAAAAAGAAGAAGAAGGAGAAAAGGGGCAAAATGGAATTTCTTACTCTTGGCTGAAGTTTGAATGAGACTTGCCAGCACAAAGCTGAGATAGTAACCCGGGTAAAAGCCATGCCAGAAAGCGCTCGTCACAAACGTCGTCATGCTGGCACGGAATCCGGGCTTCTTGCCCCGAGGCGTGACCCGCAAGTAGATGTAGTTGCGCAGCCAGTTGTTGGTATTCATGTTCCACCCAGCCAAGTACGCTCGCGGGTTCTGGGCCGTCTCGACGCTCCAAGGGTCGACGTTCTGGAGTCGGTTCCACGAAACTTTACCGGTGACGGGGTCGACGCCGTTGTAGCCCAGGCCGGTCAGGATGCAGGCGCCTTCAGTCAGCGCCCATACGCCGTAAAACTTGAAGCGGGTCACCATGCTGGCCATGTGGATGTACCATATGCGCTGCAAAAACGATCGCTGGGCGAATGCGGTGGTGGGGACGAGCGCCGGGCTGTATCTGCCGGAGAGGGTAACAAACAGACCGATCCATACCAGCCCAGTTACAGCCTTGATGGTGGCGGGCGTGCCGCTGCGAGGAATCTTGCGCTTCTTACGCACGGGGGGCTTCTTCGCGGGATCGACCTGGGAGGGGACATCGAACATGGACGTATCGATCCATCGGTGGTACTCGGCGTAATCAAAGGCCGGGCCAGCAAACAGCGCCGGGAAGAAGAGCACATATGCGGCGTAGTCGACGAGCGGGGGAAGCTCTTTCAATGCGCGACTCTGTTGGAACTCGGACAGCTGGTCGGCCGGCAATTGGCCGTCGGCGACGTTCCAGCAAAAGGCCGAGAGCTTCATGACGAGGACCATCTGCGCGCCGGTGATGTCGACTGCGGACGGGTCGTTGGCGATCTGGCGATAGATGTGGCTGACGGACATGTGGCCCATGACGAAGACGAAGCCGATCCAGGGCATGTAGGGGCTGCCGCGGAGGTATTTGGCGATGGCGTAGGTGCCGCCCGCGCTGATGAGAAGCGTGACGATGCCATCCCACAAATCGAACAGGCCGACGAGATAGAAGAGGGAGACGCTTTATTTCGGGCCAAGGTTGGTAAAGAGTCAGCTGAAACAAGAACTCGACGGACGTGGCAAAGCAGGGGGGGTCTGCTGTTGTGGCGCAATTTACAGGATGATGAAGATGTTCTTCTGCAGGGGCTTCGCGTCGGGCAGGCGCTTGAGGATTCCGGCCAGCGGATACGAAAGCAGGAACGAGAAGGTCAACTTGACTATTGAAGGAACAAGACGGAGATTTTGTTAGCTTTTGAGAAACCCCCCATCAAAGGAAAAGACACTCACGTTCGTCTGGAGAAGCCGCAAGCTTCGTCGCCAGCGCCTCGAAAGCTGCGTTACTCGCGTCAACATTGAACAACTCATATGGGCAGAGAGGCATCGCATCTTGCGCAATGCATCGGAGACTCACGCCGGTGAAGAAAGAGCAACATCGTAGACCCGAATCGTTTTCTCGTCGCCTCGAACTCGAAAAAAAAAAAAGGAAATCAATGGAAAAAAAAGGGAGGTTGAGAAAAAAAAAAAAAAAGGTTTTGGACAAAGCTGGAAAATCCCCCCCCCACTCGAGCTTTGGAGGGGTACCTTTGCCGCTAGTGCCCCCAGCAGCACCGAAAGCTGGTTGGTACCTTGGCAGTGAGTAGTATTACGATTATATGTCGCTTAACCGAAAACAAGGGGAAAACCGTTGGAGAGGGAAGAAGAAAGAGAAGAAAGAAGGAAAAAAAAAAAAAAAAAAAAAAAGAAGATACAATACGATAAAACGAACGAGAGAAACAAACTTTATTTAATCTCCAGGCGCATTTCGAGAATACCGTTGGAAGCAGAAGGAATCGTTTCGTCCAAACCCTAAAAGAAACGGTGAAAGGAGTTTGTTGAGGATTAGATGATGCCGATGCTGATGATGATGATGATGGAAGAGAGAAGTAGGAGGAGCTTCAAGGGATGAGGCGAGGAAAGTAAAAGGGTGGCTGATTTCAAAAATCAAGGAACCACATGCGCGCTGCAAAAGCCACGGGACGCAACCATTGG
This sequence comes from Trichoderma asperelloides, assembly GCA_021066465.1. Classification (NCBI taxonomy): domain Eukaryota; kingdom Fungi; phylum Ascomycota; class Sordariomycetes; order Hypocreales; family Hypocreaceae; genus Trichoderma; species Trichoderma asperelloides. Next base: position 13,200 of record JAJKFY010000327.1, on the reverse strand, counting down.
AGCTCCTTTGCTGAAAAAAAGAAAAAGAAACAAAAAAAAAGAAGGAAAAAAGAAAGGCCCAGCACCATAAATCGCCCTTTGGTTCGCTGGCCACGTGTGACGCAATCATCAATGCTGTTCCATCTCCCCCCTGTTGGGCCAAGTACCTGGCCATAGTACGTAGAATGCGCAGGTACATGTGGCATTGCATCACGAGCAGGCATCGGATCTGCTGATCGGATCGGCGCCGCTCCATATTAGACTAAAAGGCCCAACGACAGCCCTCGGACACGTCACTTGCAGGTCCTGCTGCACGGCACAAACAAACATCAGTCACGACAGTCACGACAGTCACGACAGTCACAGGAGACGACAAGCAGCATCAGCATCACCAAAAAGGCAGGCAAGGCGACATAGCGGATACCATTAGTATCAATACACTAACCAGCAAGCAAATATCAAAACTGTCTACACTAAAGAGGCCCAAAAGCCCACAAAAAGCCATTTCCACATGTACTTTTGTTGTAGAAACGCCGGAAAACACAACAAGATTAAAATCCCAACCGCCCAACATTATGCATGCAGCCAAGGCATCGAGGTTCCAAGGAAGAATAGACCTGTCCCAACCAAGCCAAGGCGTGAGCCACCGTATTACTCCATTAGCGCCAAGAAGACCACCCCTAAGAGAGAGAGAGAGAGAAAATACAGCGAAGAGGAAAAGGAGAAAAGAAAGAGAAAAGAAAAAGAGGAAAGAAAGGAGAAAAGAGAAAGAGGAAAGAAAGGAGGAAAGAAAAAAAAAGAAAGAAAAAGAAAAATACAAAACCGCACACCCAGCCATGCCAAGGGTTAAAAGAAAACTCCATATGATGAGAAACGCAAAAGGAAAAAAAAAGAAAAGAAAAGAAAAAAAGAAAAATAAAGACGAAAAAAAAAAACAACCAGTATAAAACCCGTTTTCGAGACCCGTTGTAAGACCCATATAGTTGTAATAGTAGTAGTTGTAGTTGTAGTTGTAATAGTTGTAGTAGTAAGTAGTAAATGATGGTAAAACGACAAGAGGAGAATAGAATATTAAGGAAGAGCCAGATATGAAACTGCTGGCCAAAGAAAGAAGAAGCCTTGAATGATGCATCGTCTAGATATACACAGTGTTTCTTTGGCAATTGGTTTGTGTGGTTTGGATTGCAGCACTTGGAAAGCAGCGACCGGCAGCTGGGTTTTGTGCTCGACAAGAAAAGCAGCCACGAAGATGGGTTGTTGCTGAGAATTGTTTAAAGTTCAGTGTTGAGCTATTGAGTTCAGTGTTCCTGGACGAGGCTGAGCGCCCAGAGCTTCGTGCGTGAAGGACCGGCCTGGAGGCGTTGAAGTTTGCAGAAAATTAGGGGTCCCTAATAAAAAAAAAAAGAGAGAACGAAAAAAGAAAAAAGAAAAGCCAATGTGAAGAGATCGTAGAGCGGGCTTCTCTCAGGGTGTTTAATATGGATGGATACAGGAGTGGCTGGCTCTACTGTATCTGGTGGTGGCAATTAAAGGCGGTGCTTTGAGTGTGAGGATAGTGTTGGGCTGAGGCTTGGCCAGCGATGAGAAAGAAGAGCTCCGCGTATGATATCCCCACAACACAGGGGACGGGGTCTCTCGTCTGTGTCTGGTGGCGAGAACAAGTGGTGATGGAGGAGTAGATGGAGTTGCGGGAGCTGGTGGACGGAAGCTTGAGCCAGGTCAAGAGACAAGGCGTGGGACGGCGAAGCTGTTGGGAACGGAAGCGTTGATGATGGTATCGTACTGAGTGTTGTTGTCTTGTATCGGATCCAGCACTGCACTGTAGAGCACGCAGCAGACAGAAAGGGCAGACCAGACGCAGGAAGCACCGGCGTGAGCAGCTCCTCGGCACTGCGGTAGAGCAGCTTCTCAATTGCAGTCTGAGGAGAGAGTCTGATGCGAGCGTGAGAGGGGGAGGGAGAGATGAAATAGAGATGAGGGGTGTGGACGCATGTGAGAACGCAGCAGCATCAGCCCAGCGTAATTGCAGCTGTAGCCAAGTCGCAGCAGCGGTTGCGAGCACTACCTGATGGGTACTGGAGGCACTACAAGCGCGATGGGATGGCCAAGGCAAGGCAAGGTACCTACGGTAGTCGAGCACTAGAAAGGCAGCGCAGCGCAGCGTAGTACAAGTACAAGCAAGCGCTGGTGCTGGTGCTAAGGATTGGGGAGCTCCAGGGCGTCTCCACCACCCGGTAGCAGGCAGGTAGTGGGTGGCAGCGATGGGGTTAGCAGGCAGGTACAGGCGCCGAGGTGGTGTACAGGCCGGGGCCAGCGGGGGGTGTATGGCGAGCCAGGTACCGGGGCATCTGACGGATACCTCAGCAGGGTTAGCGAGGAACCCGCCGCGGTACGCTGGACGGCCTAGTCAGACGGCCGTTTGCTAGCACGCCAACGAGATCGGGACGAGACAGAGAAATGGCTTGGGGATGGGGCTCGCCGGCGGGGGCTCTGGCGGGGGCTTCTGGGCTTGGGCTGCTCGCTCGCTGGCCGGGGCGTGGCGGCGGGCAGTTTAAGTCGGTGGGGATGCGCAGCGAGAGGGAAAAGAGAGAGAGAGAGTGAGTGAGAGCAGTGAGAGCAGTCGAGATAAGCGAATCGGCGCAGTCAGCGGCGTTCGGCGGAATGGATTGGGCAAAAGAAGCCGAGATGACCAAAATAACCACAGAATGGGGACGTGGGAGTCACAGAGAGCACGCGAGCGAGAGCAGGAAAAGATTTAAGAACAAAAAAAAACAAGAGTAGATACGAGACGAGACCAGCCACAGCCAACAAACGGCCCAAGCCTGAGAAGCAGCAGCAGCAGCAGCAGCAGCAGCGGCTTCGCATTCATTCGAAGTGCTGGGCCAAATGCGGACATTGGACGGGGGGGGGAGAGACGGCACGACTTTGCACGTTGCCGGGCGAGATGCGTCGGTACATGCAGCCGCGAGCAGCTTCCAGCCCGTGCGTGCGGTAGCGGCCTACCACCGCGCCCAGCCGGCCAGGTATCGGCCAGGTACTGTTGCATTGCATGGCACTCTGCACTGCATGCTGCGTCTGTACCTGGAGTAGCGCGTGCGTGCGGCCGGACCGCTCGCTGGAGCAAAATGCCTGTAAGCAGACAGCGAGCAGAGCAGCGCAGAGCAGCAAAAGGTACTTACAGGTAATGGGCAGGCTAGGTAGTAGCCAAGCAAGTAATAGTCTACATGCCAAGGCACATGGCGAGGAGAGCGTGTCTGGGCCTCTGCGCGCGCCCAAAGTGCCCCCTTGAGCCCCGTTAGTCCTCTTCCTCGCCTAGTGCGCTGCGCTGAGCGAGAGAAGAGGCTTTCAGTGGGTGTGTGCGAGCGTGCGAGCGTGCGTTGCGTGCGTTGCGTGCGTGTGTGTGTCGCTAGCGCTGCGGACAGGGGGGGCTGCGTTTGGGCTGCTGGCGCTGGGGCCTTTGGGTCCCATCCCAGCATCCATATGGCCCATATCCCGCAACTGCCGACGGCAGGGTCAAGGGCCCTTTTTCCCAGCAATCTGGCTATTAGCCGGACTTGGCCTCGTCTGCTCCTCCTTCGCGCTGCTCCTCTTTTCTCTTCTCTCATCGGGTCCTTGGCGGCGTTTCCTCTGGGCCATGACGCCGTGGATTCGGAGGGATCTGGTCATATGGCCTGATGGAAGCGAAGGCACAAGAATGGCTTGTGGGTACGGTATCATCCAATGCTGCTCCACGGATGATGCTGTGATGGAGGAGGAGAGGAAGTAGAAGAAAAGAGAGAGAGAGAAGATACCAAAAAAAAATGATATCAAATACATCAAATACATCAAACACCTAGAGTAGGTAGAAATCTGCTAATACCAAAGCAGTAGCATCAAGTACTCCTTGCTAGTAGTATAGCAGCAGCAGTAGTAGGCATCAGGCAATCCTGGCAAATGCTTCCCCTCCTGTGATGCCGCAATTAGGCCTAGATCTCTTCTTCTTCTTCTTCTCCTTCTTCTTCTTTTTTTTATTTATTTATTTATTTTCTTTTCAACAAAGTCTCTTATTTTCACCTCTGTTCTCTTGTCTATTTTTTTTTCTACACCTGTCTCATTGATAGACACGAGCCATGCAAGCGATGGGAGCAGGAATAGGCAACGAGCGGCAGGGCACAGGTGCGCACGTCCCTCCCCCCATGTGCCCAAGTACCGCGCTCATACAAGCTCTCGTACCTGTATCAAAGGTCTGAGAGATCTATCTATCTTGGGCCTGGGTCCTTCACACCCACACACTCTGATGACCACACACACTCACACTCACACACTCGCCCACACACACGCACGAAACATCGAGCCACTTTTATTTTTTTTTTAATACATGAAATAGAGTGAAGAAAATAAATAGATGAATCAATATATCATTATATCAATATATCAATAAATAAAACAAAATAAAGCAAGCGGGTGGCGACCAGGGCTCGGCAAAGAACCGAACCGCAGCATGTATACTTTTGCAGTCGCTGGCCGGCAGTACAGAGTTACTAATGCCCCGACTTGTAGTCCATTAGTACCTACAAGACATTGAACCGTCTTGTCTCTGTCGGTGTCTCTGTGTGTCTCTGTGTGTCTCTCTCTGTCTCTCTCTGTCTCTCTGCCTCTTGTTTCTGCTGCTGCTGCTAGTCCGGCGGGCAACCGCAGAGAGGAGAGCGGCGCAGAAAAGGAGGGGGTGGAACCGTCTAGTTGGGTGTTGGTGCTAGCGGCAGAGCGCTGCTACTTCGTTCTCGTCCTAGCCCGCGGCGCTAAGGCTGCTACTGCGTCTTCCAGCTGCCGCGACCTGCTAGGCTCTGGTACTTTGCTGCTACTGCGGCACTACCAAGTGGCTTGTTGTCTTGCTTGGCGCGCTCCTTGGCTTGGCTTCTTGTCTGCAGGTGTGTTTTTTTGTGCTGTTTCTTGCTTGCGGCCATGGCTTTTTTTTTCAAGCCCGACTGTGGTTCGCCGCGTTCGGGCTTCCGAGCCGTCCAATCTCGATGCATATCGAAGCACCCCAGCTCGAACCCCAAGGGAGGGAGTGAGGGGAAGAAGAAGGTGAAGAAGAAGAAGATGGTGATGCAGGAAGCGACTTGTTTGTTTTTTGTTTTTTGTTTTTTTTTTTTTTTTTGTATTTTTTTTTTTGTGTTTTTTTTTCTATTCTCTTTTTTTGACAGTTCTCGGCCAATGCAAGCGGCCGACCCAGCCGAGAGTGCCATCAGCAACGACAGACTGACGGATAGACAGGCAATAGATAGTAGATAGATAGGATAGACAGACAGACAGACATCACGAACGCTCGATTCCGTTTCCATTTTCTGATAACATTGCATGAGGCTAACCCGCCCTTCTTCCACTCACCAACCAAACTCCGCAGATTGACATGAAACACGGCCATCTTCATCTTTGCTTAGTATACATTAGTAGGTACTGCTAGGCAAGCTGCTCCGGCTTTAAACGTCCGCTTCCAACGACTCTCTCTGCTATCAGTTCCCTTGCCTTCTCTCTCCTTCTTCCCTTTCTCCTCGCTTCGCCTTCTCCGTCTGCTTTGCTCCGCTTAAAAAAAAATGCTGCCAACAAAATGCTGTAAACTCCGTCTTCCTCGTCACCCTTGCAGATATGGATATGGAGCCAAGGCAGGTCGAAGAGGCTTTGGTGGAGCGGCTAAGAAAAAAGGTGAGGCACCGAACTTGCTGCTCCCGCAACCAGCCGTTTCCGCGGTTGGAGGGGGAGGGGCTGCGGCCGTCTTAGCAGTAAAAGCAAATCCGCTCATTTGCAGGCCATTGACGATGGGAGCAGTAGTAGACTGGCGGTATACAAGTAGGAGATATGGGCATGGCTTGCATGCATGTAGTATGGGGTGCATAGGTAGGTACCATGGCATGACGATATGCCGAGTACGACATGTATATGCAGCACTGCACTAATACTGCTAATCTAGACAGCATACCCTGGCGGGTTGTGGGTTGTGCACTGGCTGTATACTTGATGAGCCACTTACATGCGTCGGTACGTGTATATGCCTCTATGCAGCGCCTATTTGGCAATCTTGATACAAATAATATCCATAATAGCAATACTACTAGCAGGCAGTAGTAGTCATAATGCCGTGACAGTCTCCAGTTGGCGGCCCTGGGCCGTCTTGGACCCTCCAAGCCCTATGGAGTTGTCCCATCCTCAACCCGTTCGCTTCTGCCAGATTACAGTTTTGAGTGACAGGGACACGCAAGGCCGGGCAGGGTCCGAACGGCTTCCGAGTAAGCACTCCGGGTCCTCGAGTATGCGGCTTATTGACTACTTTGGCTACTCCGTATCACTCCGCCTTGGTGTTGACGGGAACCATTCTTAACCGAAGGAGTCGGATAGACAGAACGGGGGAATAAAAAAAATAAAATAAATAAAATAAAATAAATAAAAAAAAGGTACAAGTGATACGTCCTTCTTTTTCCACAGTGATGACAGGTTTATGCTTTTTGAGCCACCTTGGAAATGGAGACTGGAAACTTCGGAATCCATGTCTGCCGGGTGCAATTGGTAATTTCCAGGGCCTCAAGGTTTGTGACGATGCCGGGTAGCAGTGACTGTTGCTTCGATAGTACCTGGTACTGCATCCTGCCGGGTCTGCCTACTAGCAGTACTACTATAGTAGTTTGATACCAGGAACCTGGAAATACCGGCATGTTGCTATTCTCAGGGCCCCCAGCGCGCTCGCAGGGTTCCTGGCCGCCGACAGCCTTGATTACTTAATTGATTACTACCGTGCAGCGCTCTATTGGCACGACCGAATCTAAATTGATTAATTAATCAATTGACTGTGATTGTCTGCATTGGAGCCGCAGGGGATCGAAACGACGGCCGATGCGCCGTGCATGCGTGGACCTTTGTGCTGCTGCGGCGCAAAATATGACCGCACGGGTACGTACTGGTCGGTCGGTACCTGCCATTGCGCAGCGCGCCGCACGCAACTCGCTCGTACTTCGTATTGCCCTGTCAAATCGCACGCACAAGGCGTCGTGATCTCGAAGTTGATGCCCCTCCCCTCCATCCGCTCCCCTCTTTTTTTTGTTTTTTTATTTTTTTTTTTAACTCTTCTTCTTATTCCCTGCCCCTGTCGCTACCACGCCTGGCAAGCCTGCCCACTAGATTGGATGCCTTTTCCAGAGATCTCTCCGTCGTCATTTGGATCCTTCCCCGGCATCATTGTGGATTTCTCAAGCTGCGCCGACCGACCTTGGCTTGGCCAAGCACTGCAGACGCGGCGATGCCGTGGGATTTCGTCATGACAAATCGCCTGCCCAACGCCGAGAGTCCTCCTGCACCACCGCGCAACTATTACACTACACTGCACTACACTACTCTACACTACACTACACTACACTACTCTACACTACATACACTACAGCAGTAGAGGACGGCACAGCGAACGAGAACAAGCATCATCATTCCTCAGGTTTGGCGATGCAGTGGCCCAAGTTCCCCGCCGCCGCCGGCCCTTTCGCCACCATGCTCCAACCGCACTCCAGAGCCCCATGGCGCTAGCTGTTGGGATAGGGCTGGAATAAGCCTCTAGCGCGAACAGGTACACGGAACTGCTGTCCATGGCTCCATGGAGCCCTTCTCTTTGCAGCTGCCTGGCTCGCTTTGCCGTGGTGCTCAATCGAAGGCCCGTCGATCTGGGCGCGGCTTGCCTCGCCCCAACGATCCGTGGGCCTCGAAGACTGGATAACTAGACGACGACGAGTCTCATGACAGCGCCTCTGCTCCCAACATGCCGCAGCTTCTCCGCGGCTGCTGCTATTCCCACGCACTCGCTTCTGCTGCATCCTGCACCTGTCTAGAATCTGTGCAACCTCCTCGCCGGCGTGCGTGTGGAACAAGCAGGCCGGCTGTCTCATTAGAATTTCAGGCACGTCCAAAGCTTGAATCCCCCCCCCTGGGTGCTTTGTCCAACGTGCCGTGCCTGGGGGGGCAAAGTCAGTTTGCCTGTGAGCGTCGCATGCGCAGCGACTCTGGTCCCACGCCACGCCACTGCAGACAGGAAGCAATAAAGCTGAAAGCTACCTAGTACCCAGAGCTGGACCTGCAAGCTGTCGGAGTGGGCTTGTCGTTCGAGTAATGCGTCGGTACCTGCGTCAAGGGTACATATCATCACCTGTCAACAAAAGAGAGAAGAGAGAAAAAAAAAACATCTCACTTATCACTGCCGGCCGCTTGCATTCTTCATCACATGCTGGTCTTGGCCGCGTGGCTATGATGCTGCTACGCTGCTCGCTTAGCCATCCCTTGCATAAACACCCTCGACTATACACATGCCAACTCCAGTATACTACTCGCCATGTATGTGTGTACGTGCGGTACATACATGCGACTGCTGCTGCTGCCGCTGCGGTAATCGCTCAGAAACCAAACCAAACCCACACGACTCCATCCAGTCGAGGTCGAGGGGATCCAGCAAAAATCGCCAGCAGGGCGGGCGCCGCACAGCAAGCGGCGCACCAGGCTGCGGCACTCGCAACGATTCGAGACACAGGCATCGCCCATCCGGCCAGCCACGCTGCATCCACCACACGCATCGCATGGCTGGGGCTAGATTTCGGGCGCGGTGGATCCGCATCCTGGAAGCCAGATCGCTCGCTCGCTCGCTGCAGCTAACGCAAAAGGCGGATCGCCAGGGTTTGGCGCTCTTTTCCTGCTGCAAGGTCCACTGGGCTGGGGGTGGGCTCTGCGCCGGCGAGGGTGTGGAGCGCTGGACGAGGAAATCTCGGCTGGGCGCATTCGCAGTTATCAACCATCAACAGCCATGCGAGCGAGCGGCCATATGTACCGCCGCGTACACGCAGTTAGACATTGCGGTGCGTCTACCGCGCCGGTCGCTAACACGGCTGACTCGGCGAAACATGGCCGCAAGCGGAGGCTGCCCCCCAAGCCGCCCAAAGCCCCAAAAAGCCCCCCCTTCCTGCTGACGCACGGGCCAGCAGCCAATCGGAGAGGCTGCATGACGCCAAAGCAGCCAACCAGCAGCCAACCAGCACCACGGCCGCGGCTGGGCTCCTGAGGCACCCAGAGAGCGCCGCCTTAGCTAAGATGGCGTTTTGTCAAACTCGCCATCTTTCCCTCCTCTCCTCCTCCTCGTCCCAAGCCCTCCGCCCTATGGTGTCTGTCCAAGGTTATCTATCACTTTTTTTTCTTCGCCCTTCGACTGGCCGGTACGCTATACGGGGTACCACATGCGACTAATTCGTTCTTTTTGTTACTCGTCTCTTTGCCTGCCCTTCGCTCCCCTGTTCCATCGGCGCCCTCCGGTCTCGATTCTTCAGCTGGCCGCGGTGTTTGAGCAAGTACCGCAACTCAATTCTTGCTCGGAGCTCGTCCCGTATCGCTGCCCCTCATGTTCGTCCCCATGCGAGCAGCTACGTCAGAATCTGAGCTGTGCTGATTGATGCCTGGGAAAAATGAGGGGACATTTTCTCTCTCTCTCTCTCTCTCTCTCTCTCTCTCTCTCCCCCGTCTATCGTATCGCATCATCTCTCCATACCAACTACCATGTACCGAGATAGCGCATTCACTCATTCATTCACTGCCTCATCGTTTCTCATCTAATGGGCATCATACCAGCATCACACCCTCCCCTCATCCTCACACCTCTTCCAGCTATACAAATCACTAAAATATTTTAGTGTGTCAAATTTGACAGAAGCCATGGTGATAGTCATCATCAAAAGAAATTAGCCCGCTGAGAAGTTGGGCGACACATGCAGTGCAATCTCTCAAGACACAGCAACAAGACGACCACAAAAAAAAATGAGTCTGTCGAGCAAACACCATGGCGGCTTGGACGGCGGCCGTCTGTGAGAATGGCCCGGCTGCAGAGCTGCAAGCGACGACATTCTGCCCACACACCCCTCCTCTGCTGGACCCAGAAAAAATCGAGTGCCCCTTGGTCAATTCCCCCTCCCAAACCGAAAGCCCCGATGCCAAGCGACGAATGGGAGCCCTGCGCTGCTGCTAATCGCACCACTTTAACTAGTTGTGATGACTTAAGCATCTTACATGGCAGTTTGATGCTTCCCCTCCCTCCATCTTCTCCCCAGTGCTGACCTTACAGATCACATTCTGCCATATATCGATCTTACCAACAACACTACTTACCAAGCGTTGGTATTCCTTAATGGGCCATCATCTCCGTTGGCAGACGAGGCTCCTCGGGAATCGCTGCTGTCAGTCATCTCTGCTTCTCGCCGCCAACCGAGTATGACTCAACCGCCGAGGTCCTGTCATACACACTATACCACTAGCTGCCGTAGTTTTCCTCGGACTCTCCAAGCGAGGTCCTTTGGATTTGTTGCTATTCTGATGTATTTGAATGAATGCTGCTTTGAGCAAGCTGCGTCTTGGGCTGAGAAGCCGTCTCCCATGAGGGGTGGTTGGAGCATCCAACTTTTGATGCTGCTAGTACTAGCTGTAGCTGGCTGTGCGCCTCTAGTTGGAGCTGCTCGAGGCTTGACTCTTGATTGGCCCTGCTGCGCCGTTTCGAAACCAACTCCTTCGCCTGGAAAATGGCCTGTTCAATAGCTGCCAAGTCGAAAACAAGCTGCCATGCTAACCGCATGTGTCTTTTTAGCCCTCCAATCCCCAAGTCAGGTGTGCCATGCCTCAGCTAACATTGTACGAACCACTCATATTTTATTTTTCGGTTGTTGAAAGATAACAGGCAAAAATTCGATTTCTGATGTAACCAAAAATGCCGTCACGTAAGAACAGGCTATGTGATTGTCCTGCAGTGTTGCATTGGCGGTAGCTGTGATGATATTGCACTTTATTACCGCACCGCACAGTAGTATTTGCCGTACTACCTAGTAGGTACTATTCTGTTTAAAAGGCGCGCGCCCTTTCTCACCTACCCACGCCCACATACTGTACCGTCCCAGTCCTACGCAGCAACAATAGCAACAACAGCAACAGCAACAGCAACAACATCGGCAATAGCAACAGCAACAGCCAAATGCGGTATTTGTTCGGTAGCTCTTGGGCCGGGATCCCCTTCAATCTCCTGCTAGTATTTATTCAGCACGGCCGTTGAGCCTTGCCTTGCACCTTGCACCTTGCCGCGGTGGAGTGCGCTCCATAATTCCAGACATCCTTGCCCATCGTATCATGTTAGGAATTCAGATCAACCATGGACCACCAGCCCGGCCTCAGCCTATCAGCGGCTCATCTCCACAAGGTTTTTGCCTTACCCCACTCATGCAGGCCGCACGCTATCTGCAAGCAAGCATGTTCTGCGGTCCTTGACGACATGTGGTGTTGTGAGTCCAGGGATCTTACCATCTATCAAAAAGTAACCTGTCGGCCGTCAAATTTTGCTGTAAGCAGTCACCTCGTGTACCCCTGGTTGTTGTCGTTTTTTTTTTTTTTCTTTTGTTTTTTTTTTTTTCGACCCAGAAAAAAAAAGCATATGTATGGCACGCATGGTATGTACGCATGGGCCTCAAATCGCTCATTCAGCCCGCATCAGGCTCCTGCATGTAGCCAGGGCTGGTCACTTGACTTGTATACAGGACCGGGAACTTGCATAGGGACAGGAACCGTCCCCGCAAACACAGACATGTCGGGGCTAGTCAGAGTCTTGTCAACTGATTTTGACTCAGGCACCGGGATGATCACTCCGCATTCCCAGTTGCGACAGTTCATTTTGATGCCTCCCGTAGACCTGTCTTTGGACAGCCGGCCCCTAGATGAAATCAAGCCCCCCAAGCGGCCGTCACGACGACGGCGGCGGCGGGGATACAGTCAGCCTCTAATATAATACTCATCATTTTCAACCGGCGCGCATCAAAGAGGAGGAGGAGGAAAAAAAGAGACCGTTCAAAACGGGGAGGGGTGTGCGGGCACAAAACTCTCAGACTCACCAGGCGCTCTCGGAAAGATTGGCACTGCCTACATAAGCCCAGCCTGGAGACTGCCGTATCGCCTGGCTATCTCCGACCCGACGACGCACGAATATCATCTTGCTGTGCATGAGCAGCCGGTCACGGGATATTACGTCTCGCACAAGCTCTCTAGGGAAATTCGGCGACCGCCACCACTTGGCCTGCACGCATATCGTGCCTCCCGCCTGCGTACGTGTCATTTTTACGTTAATCAATGGCGATTGCAAAAGGAGATGTGATTAGAGATGGCACGGGATTGGTTGGCCGAGCCGTGTAAATGAGTAAATGACACGGGATTGGTTGGTCCAGCCGTGTAAATGACTCGGGGGGGTCACAACTCACATTGCGCCCGCCTCTGCTTTTCGACACTGTATGGTCCGTGGGGAAGTAGATGCGGAATCTTTCTCGCAGCAGTTGCTCCTGAGATGTCGCCTCCGTCGGAATTTTGGCGGAAGACCTAGAGCTAGTGCTGCCTGGTTTCTTGAATTCGTCTATGCCGTCGTCGCCTAAGAAGAGACAAGCAATACTAGTATAAGCAACCGTTTTCCCCCACCCCCAGAGGGAGCAAGTAAACTGACAAGAGAAAATAGAAAGAAAAGAAAAGAAAAGAAAAGGTTAAGAAAAGGTTGGTCTTAATTTACCTCGACAGGCATTGTATATGGCCCGTACCATCTGGTGGTTCAACGCTCCGAGCGATGCACACTAGAGGCGAATCGTTAGCTCTACATCCCGACGTCTATCAAGAAACAAAAGGGCATCCCGGCAACGTGCCACGAGGTCGACATCGACAGGGTCGGAAGTAGCTAGCCCGAGGTCAGCTACGCTAGCTGCGAGGCCACAGTATCCTACGCCAGGCAATCAAGTGTCAGCGATGAGCGTTTTTGCCCCGATTTCCCAGCATAGCCTCGCTCGAACTGGGCCCCAGTATTGGACGAATAAAACATGCCTATACGTTGTGCACTCTGCGCCGAGTGACTTCCGGGTCTAGAAGATAAGAGCAATTGACAATTGAATCAGTTTCAGAGTCCATGACAGTGAGGCGAAGAGGGTGTCCCTTTTTTTTTTTTTTTTTGACTCATTCTCGTCTCTGGTTTTTCTCTTCATTCTTTCACGTCTCTTTCCGCCAGTAGATTCCCAAAGGAGAAAGAGACAGCGACGGGGGAGGGGGGGGGGGGGGGGGCGAAACAAAAATTTTATTAAAAAAGGCGATAAGGGGCGAGCGGGGGGTTGCGTTGGTTGGGTGAGAGGGATCGAGATTTTAGCCGACGCCCGGTGGGGGGAAGAT